>CM059866.1:7274074-7826561 GCA_030490815.1 Acer saccharum
GAATTGTATCTTTGTTTGATATTCTGTGCATTCCAAAGGATAAATAAACGATGGTGTACAATTTGATAGAAGTGTGATGAATTATAATCACAAGATGTCATTATTAGAGAATGAATTTCTTGTAGAAGAGAGTTTAATATAGATATATGATTTTAGGAATTGGATGATCTGTGTAATATGCAAGTATCGGTAAATTAAAACCTAACTTGATCCTCCATTCCTAGTGGGAGTGGAATTTTACATGGATCTTCCATTCCTAGTGGGAGAGGAAGTCTATACCCTAGTGGGAGTAGAAATCCACATGGTTTTTTCATTCCTAGTGGGAGTGAAACAGCTGTTGAATCAACTACTGTGAATCAACTACTGTGATAATTTACCAACTCGTCGAAATAATCTAAAATTACCCCATGACATCTTTCAGAGATTGAATGGGAAGATTTAATGATTACTTAACTTGACAGTGAGCCAATGATTTTTTTAAAAATTGAGCTATCACTTCTATCTACTAAGACAATATATGAATAAAAGCAATGGAAGAGGAGATGGGGTCTAGAAAAGTGATCATGTCTGGGACTTGATTCACTTATCGCCTGGTCATAAGGCCATTGTGAACGTATGGTTTTCACTATTGTACGTAAGGCGGAAAGTACTATTGAGAGGTAAAAGGTGCAATTGGTTGCAAATGAAGAAACTTATTCTCTAGAAGTAAAGTTTTCTTCTATATGCCTTATTCTAGCACTCGTCAAATATATGAACCTAAAATTACATCAGATAGATGTAATGATCGTACTTCTCTATAGAGAACTAGAGGAAGAGATTTACATGGAACATCCTGTAAATTTCGTTTCAAAAGACCAAAGAGCGCATAAGTGTGCTTGCTTTATTAATGTATGGTTTGAAATGATCCTTTAGAAGTGGTATCTTTGTTTTTGGTCAAGTGTAATGTCTTACAGATTATTAATGACTAAAGATAGCAATGGTAAGTACACTAAAAGGTTGAAGATAATTTTTTATATTATCTATATCTGTGAACTATATGTTTTGGCTAGAAATAATGAAGAGTTTGTAAAACATAATGAAATGATAATTCTCAAGTTTTATGAGATTTTATATGAGCAACGTAGCTATATATATCAGGAGTGAGAGTTGATTCGAAATGAGCTATTTCAAGCTAGATACTCCATTATGAAATCACAAACTCTTAGTCTCAATATGTACCCTGAAACTCTATAACATCAAGGAATTGATGATAAGTTCCTCATGTTAGTACCATACAGAGTCTCAACATTGTGATATGTACAAAGTCTATCATTAGTTACGCCGTAAGATTGGTGGCACCAATATAATCCTAGATTACAGCATTGAGATGTTATCAAGAAGATTATGACATACCTTGAAAATGCGGCTAACTACTTAGTGTACATTGTGATATGTACAAGGCCCAATATAAATTATGCACAAGATTGGTGAATGTACACCAATATAATCTAGATTACAGCATTGAGATGTTGTCAACAGAATTATGATATACCTTGAAAGTACAGCTAACTACTTAGTGTACATTGTGATATGTACAAGGCCCAATAGAAATTATACCACAAGATTGGTGACTGTATACCAATATAATCCTATATTGAGAGGATTGTGACATAACTTTAATAGTAAGGAAATTACTATTTATGCTAGCATAATTACACACTAATGTAATAGAAATATGTCGTCAGGTTGAGACCGGCATTCTTACACGTGCGGTCACCTCAGTTGCAGAGATAGCAGGCTAAGATGAGATACATATATATTAGAGAATATGTAGGATATATTCTCGCAGAGCTAATGTATATGAATTTGTCGCCTTGACTGGGTCAAGATGAGATTCACAATAAAATATACAAATATTTTAGAACCGATCGTGATAAACCCCACTATCATTGATACCTGATCAAGCCAGATATGAGGTCTTAATGTGGCGTCGGAGAGAGGCGAGCTTTTAAGAACTCAAGTTAGTCACGAGAGTTGTGACTAGACTAAGATCTGTACAGTGAATAATATAAAGACATATGCATCTTATTAGAATGAATTCACTGTAACACACGTTTCATACCGTGTGTGCTATAAGTAACCGATATGGAAAATGAGAGAATGAATCCCTACTTTCTCATTGTGTAAGTTCCATTGAAGTTTTACATAAACTTCAAATGGTGTCCTCATGACCATTCACTCTATCTTGAAGTGACAAGATAATGTTAGCACATTTAGCGTTTTTTCTATGGCTATGATAATTCAGCCTATGGGGCACGTCTAAGGTAGCAGTTGTTCTGGAGACCGAGAGATAAAGATGGAATGGGAAGATTTAATGAATTTTTATCTGACTTATGTATTCACTGGCTAGCCAATTGTATTTGGAGATACAATTGTGAATACATGAAATGTGATAAAGTAAGCATAGCTTTTTTTTAGGGATTAAGTATGCTATGGACTGATAAAAATTATAAAATTAAATATAGGATACAATAATGAACAATATTATCTCTTGTAAATAGAGAATTTACAATTGAGATTTGAGATTGTTAGCTCCCTTATATATATATATATATATATTGATTGTTCATAGGTCACACGATGCATTTACATATGAACACTTTGTGATGAATAATGATAATACTTGTGTTTTAAAGTCTCAAAGACTCCTTTGTATGTATCACATCCTGCGCCAATTTGGGGATGGCAGATGTTGATTAATAATGTTGCACCCATGATAGGCTTATAGTAACTAGATTGTGTTGGCCCCACTTGTGCGAGTGGGAGATGTTAGTATATTTGGGTATGGGTTGGAGACCATTATACACCCAAGTGGGCCAAGATAAGCAATACATGGAGAGCCCAAAGTCCATGTACATCAAGCCCAATCTCGCACCAAATACATATAACTGCATGGCAGTTTTATGAGCAGTTTTTGCATCAGTTAAAAGAAACTGATACACACAACAAAATAGGACATGCAATAACGTGAAGGTGTTGTGTGTGTAGTTGTGAGTGCAAGTGCACAATATGTATGAGTTCTGTGCAATGCAACAAAGGGTGTGTGTTTTGGTGTAAGTGCAAAAGAGTGCATTAGTGTGGGCAAAAGGAAGAGATCAACGTGATTTGATCTAAGGCCAAAGAAAGGGCTTGTCTGATATATAATGGTGTGCAAAACAGAGAACAAGTGCATGTGTTCCAGTGTTTGGGATAAACACAAATACAGAGAGAAACAAAAAGAGGTGTGGAGAAAATCTGTAGAATTTTCTCCCATCTTCAATCAGAGTGTGGGTATATGCATTGTGGCTAGAAGGACTTTCCGATTCCGTGATCGTCCTCAGACCGGTGATACAATCCCAGGTGTTCGATCCTGCTTCCATTGTAGATATTCGGATTCCGTATGGTGAACGGTAATGATCCGAATTTCATTTTGTTTATTTGATTGTATCGAATTTACTTTCACTAACAAATAAAAACCAAAACTCAATCCCACAAATCAAAACCAACACTCAAATCCTCAAACAACAACCAAAAATCAATTCCATAAATAAAAACCCAAATCCATCAATACCACAACTAGTTAACCACATATATTTAAAATAAAAAATTAAAAAAATTAAAACTTCAACCTAGAAAGTTAAAACTGTTGCCTACCGATCAGCAAATTGGACATTGGGATCATGATTATCTGATGTCATTGAGTACCGACTATAAGGTACGCGTTTTATGTACAGGATTCTATAACGTTGTAGAGTTGGGATCCTATATGGAAAAAAAAAACATGCAAGATGGTTATTTATTATTTATTTTTTCTGTCCTTTCATCAGCAATTAGTTTTGAGCAAATAGTTAGAAATAATTGTATAAGCAAAGTAATTTTAAATTTTTCAACATGCAATATTTTTATTGTTTTTATGAACTTTTTCTTTGAACTCACAAATTAAACAATACTTCTCTATTTTGTTTTGCTTTTATTTTTTATTTTTTATTTTAAAATTAATCGTTACAGACCTCCTATGGAGATGGAGATCCGCGGAAGGAGGTACTTGAGTTTAAAAGAAAAAACAATTCTAAAATTTTTATTAGCGTGTTTATTCATATAAGAAGGTATATTATTAAGTGGAAATTGCCAAAACTGGCCTATCTACTTATGAGAATTTCTTTTTTAACCACATGCATACTTTTAATTGTTTTTTAACCATGTTTTTGAGAAATTACTTAAAAGCCCTCATATAAAAGCATCCCAATCAGCTCACTCTCTCTCTTTTTCTCTTTTTTTCTTTCTCTCTCCTCTGCTCTCTTACGATCAGCCTCTCTCTCTCCGGTTTGCCTCTCTATCTCCCGATCTGCCACACTCTCTCCCCGATTTGCCTCTCGCCGGCGTTGCCGAGCTTCGGCGAACTTCTAGGCGTCGCGCAGCCCTCACGCGTAGCTGGATCACCGGTCGTTGCAGCTTCGCCGGTTCGCTGCAGCTTCGTCGACTAGCGTCAGCGACGGATGACGATGGCGTTGCTCCTTCGCTGGTTCACCGCGGCCTCCATGGATCTGTAACAAAAAAGAAAAGGAAAAAAAAAAACCTAAACCTAAGGAAGAAGAAGAGGAAGAAGAAGGAAAAATTTTATTTTAGTCCAGATTTCAAGTTTGAATATTTCTATTTTAGGCATGATTTCAAGTTTTGATATTTCATTTAGGCATGATTTCAAGTTTGTGTATTTCAATTTAGTCATGATTTCAAGTTTACTTCGAGGTTTAACGAACACTATTTTTAGGGGTACTCTGGTAATTCAAGGTACTAAACTGAATTTTTTTTAAAAAAGTGGTTATTAACAATTAAAAATTCAAAAGTTGTTAAAAACAAAAGTATGATAAGTTAGATGGCTATTTTCGGTTTCTCTCGTATAATTAATTATACATTCTATTAACATGTTCAATACAAAAATAACATGCATATTTAATTTAAAAAATTCCCAAAATTCATTAATTAGGTGGCATTTTAGTCCGAAAAATGTAAGGTTTAATAGAAATAATAAAGTTGATGAAAATAGAAAATCCCTTTTTTTTTTATGAAAAGATGCCATTATTTATTATATAGATTGATTTTCTTAAATGGAAATCTTGTGTTGTGCAGGGTCCGCAGGGAGAAACATACACAAGACAAGCAGAAAAGCTGAAGGAAAAAGTGAGGACCATGTTTAACAATTTGGAGAATCCATTGGATCAATTGGAGTTGGTTGATACTTTGCAAAGACTTGGATTGACTTATCATGATAAAAATAAAAGTTTAATCTGGACCACTCTTTTTTGTTATAAGTTGTCGATCTCCTTCTAATTAAAAACCTTAATTAATTAACTACCTTGAGAAACATCATAACCATGTTGTCTGAAAAGTCTAAATTGTAGAGGTGGCATATAGATTTCCTTTCTTCCATTTGTCATCACTATTATTATTCTAGACATTGAGCAATGTGTGGTTTATCTCAGCATCAAAGTGATCAAGTCCAAGTCAAAGTATGTAAATCCAATGATTCACATGCAAAGTACTAATATATTTATCGATGCGTACTGAGGAGATCAGTTATATATATATATTATATATATTATATATTTTTTTTTTCAAATAATCACCATCGTGGTTTTTCCGCCATTACCAACAATTTCAAAAAATACATACGAATGAACAAGCAGATGTTTTTTCCGTTGTAACTGGATCTACCTATACAATGGATTAAAAATTTGCCATGTGATGACAAACCGTCAAGCAACCCCACGAGAAAGTCTGATGATATGGTTCATGAATTTGAAATTATTAAAGAGGCAAAATTCCATGAGCAGCAATTGTCTCATGTAAGACAATTATCAAAAACATAAATTAAGAGAATTTACCGCAAAGGGAATCGTCTTCAAACAGTAGAATAAATGCTCAGACGACTGGCCACCCAATTTTTGGAACTGAAGATGCTTTTGTATTTTTTTTTGTCTGTAAAAACAGCTGTTGTGCATTTAATAAATTCCCCTAAGCATTGCTATTGTCAACATCAGTAAGAAAATTTCACTTATAATTGTTAAAAAAAATAGAAAGTAAATTAAAAACCTCATGCTTATCACCCACACTGGCCCATGAAGAACTTCTTTTCTTCAATCGTGGACCAAATCCTGCAGCCAATGCCAATTGCCGAAAAATTTCGGAAAAAAGTTAATGTATTTAAGTGTCGCTGCCAATTTCGTTTGTCAAATCCCCAGGCATATGCCTGACACACAAAAATAAAATAAAATTTGACTCTCAAGTCTCAACAATGAAAAAGAAGTAGGGTTTTATTGAAAACTAACCCCTTTGGGAAGGTTAAGTTGAAATCTAACCCGTTTTTGAAAAACTTGCAAAACTAAGCCCCCGTCCTGCAAGCTGTTTTCAGCTGTTTTTGTTTTTATTTTCTAAATATGATTTCGAATTCGTGTCTTGTAAACCGTTTTTCATTTTATTTTCAGAAATCAAAAACAAAACAAAAACAAAGTCAAGTGTTAAAAGTGGAAGTTTTGAAAAACAAAAAAAAGTTGTTTTCTGTATTTCAAATACAATTTCAAAAAAATTAACAATTTTTTTTTTTTTTTTTTTTTTTTTTCTCTTGGACCAGACGAACTGGTCTTCTTCTTCTTCACCTTCTTTCTCCTCCTCCTTGCCGCCGATCGTCACTGCCTGCCGCCGGTCGTCGCTCGCCGCTGCCTTCCGCCGGTCGCCGGTCGCTGGTCGCTGCTGCCGTCTTCTTCCTCTTCTTCTTCCTCCTCTTCCTCCTCCTCCTCCGTCGATCGCTCCGTCTCTTCTTCTTCTTCTTCCTTTTCTTCTTCTTCCTCTTCCTCCTCCGTCGATCGCTGCCGTCTTCCTCTTCTCTCTTCTTCTTCTTCTTCTTCTTCTTCCTCTTCCTTCTTCGCCTCTCGCCGATCACCGATTGCCGCCGATCCCTCTTGCCGTCGCCGATCTGGTCTTCCTCCTCCTCCTCTTCTTCTTCTTCTTCTTCTTCTTCTCTTCCACTGATAAGGGTTTGTGTTAATTTATTAATTATATTTAAAAAATGGTTAATTATTTTAATTAATTGTTTATATTAATTTCAATTTTCGAAAGTTTTCGATTTATCCTACTAGACGTGTTTTTTCCGTTTTTATTTTCAAAATACGGATTCCAGTCAATGCTACCAGACGCGTATTCGGAATTCAAAAATGAAACCAAAAACACTGTTTCATTTTATTTTCTTTTCGAAAAACAAAAACAAAAAACGGCTTGTAGGACGGGCCCTAACTCTTTTTGATGCGTAAGTACCATTTTACCCCTACTTACTAAATTTTCTCTTTTACTCAATATATCCCTCTTATTTACTTCTTCTCATCAATTCTTCACGCCTATCCTCTCTCCTCACGTCAGACTCATTCTTCTCCCTCTCCAATTTTTTTTTTTCTTTGTTTCTTCCTTTGCAAATACAAATAATCAACTCCACCATTGAGCAACTCCACAAGGGTTCCTTCCATTGAAGCTTTTAGGTGAGTTATTTTATTTATTTTTTGAACTTTCATAACATTGTTCTTCTCAACCATGTCCGAATTTCTTGAATTTGTGTTATTTTGGTGAAAATTATTTACATTTACATAATAAATCATGGGTCTCGGTTGAATTTGATGTTGTTGTGGTCAATTTAGAGTTCACAAGCAGAATTTTTAGTTTTTTCTTGTTAAAAATGTGTTATTTACTTAGATTTGTGTATTCGGTTCTTATTTTGTGAAAATAGCTTACATTAATGTAATAGAGGATAGGTCTTGGTTGAATTTGATGTTGTTATGGTTGATTTTCCATTATATTATTGAATCTAGATAATTGAACAATTTTTTTGGAATGTGTCTAGCACAGAATTCCTAACAGCCGTTAGGATTTCCTAACAGGCGTAAGGAATTTCTTAACGCCCGTTAGGAATTCCTAACATGTGTTTGGATTCATAATATTTTGTAGATTCAATGTACCATGAATTTATAATATTTGTTTAAGAATTTGATTACATGGGTTGATTGGTGAAATGAGTGATCTTGTATTTATCTCTGACCAAAACTTTGCAAAGGCAGTTGCAGGTGTGTTCCATAATTCACTGCATGGCATATGTATGTATCACCTTGGTCAAAACATGAAGGTAAAATTTAAAAGTGTTAAAGTCCATGATATATTTTACAAGTGTTCAAAAGCTTATCGTGTTGTTGAGTTTAATCAGATTATGCGCCAAATAAGGGGTATAGATGCGAGTGTTGCACATTATTTGAATGAGACAGATCCTACAAAGTGGGTTAGAAGTCACTTTGACGGAAGGAGATATTGTATAATGACAATGAACATTGCAGAGTGTTTGAATTTACCATCTGTAAAGTTGTATTTGTAGTGGAATGAAACTTTTGCCATATTTTCACAGCCAACCTGAATCTCTTATGAATATACAACATATTGAAGCTGAATTTGCATTTTTTGATCATTAGAAATGGAAAATAAAGATATTCTACAATAAACAGCTAGCACTATCCAGGAACCTAACTTTATAATCATTTATTCAACACTACAGAGTACATATCAGCCTAAATAAACAGTTGTTTCCTTTTGGACAAAGATGTGCAATAAGCATATCAAGCACAATTACCATCTCTTGAAACAAATTATAGCACGGTGTGTATAAAACTATCTAGACGGGGGGTGAATAAATTTTAAACTTATTACCCAATTTTTCGTGTAAAGTCAATATTACGAAATTACCCATAACTAGATAAAGCAATAAATCAAGTATAAAATACGGAAATTAAATAACACTTGATTTTTACGTGGAAACCCTCACGGGAAAAACCACGGGCTAGTAAGTAAGCCACACTCGAACCTCGAATCCACTAAATGTGTAAAACGATTACAACCTAATCCTGGAAGTAATCACACACCTACTTAATCCCGGTATAAGTGAACCTAGTCCAATTTGCTTGCGATCTAAGCAACCTAATCCCGGAAGCTACACACAAGACTTGCTTTCTCAATGAAGAGAATAACACCCTAAGTGAATAGATGAATATCCAAATGCAACATAGAGCAAGGGAAACCCTATATGCTTATCTAAGATGATGAATATGCAATTAGAACAATCCTAGATATTAAAACTAAATGACATGTCAAATAGTTTAACTAATCAAGATTAAGCACAAAACCTAATTAGCTATCACAATAACAACTTCTCAAACATTCAACACACTAATCTCAAATTTGTATCAAAAGATATGTGAAAATCATACAAGTAATAAATTGAGATTGCTTGTTAAGAAAAACACAAAATATGTAAGATATTAGTGAAAAGCTTACCAAGCAAAATGTGATGAAGAATCCATGCAAAAAGACATCTAGATGATCAAAGATGATGCTAGATGATGATTGATGATCATGAAAAGGTGTTTGAGTAATTAAAAATGAGTTCTTAGAATTTTTCTTGTCTTTGAAAATATCCTAAGTATGAAATCTGAATATGAACTCTCTTAATTGACCTAAAGTCAAAGTGGCATATATATAGGGGGCCAAATCAAAGTGTGGTTATTTTGAATAAGTTGGCCTGAAATTGCCTTGGGCGCTGTACGTAGAGCGCCAAGAATCTGGTCTCTCGGGTCTGAGAGGGGCGCATACGAACAGCGCTTCTGTACAGCACTCGTACAGCGCCACCTAAAAATACATCAGACTTGATGCATTTAAAAATGCATTTTCAACCAGGTCATGATGGACGTTGTTTGAACAGCGCCTCTGTAGAGCGCTTTCAACAGTGCCCAATGCAAAATTGTAATCCTAAGACTATGCATGAACATGCAATTGGACATACAAGATGCAATCAAAATAACAAGCAAGAAGAGATGTTAACGAACATTAAAGCACAAAAATAAGACACACAACATACAAGGATTAAACATATGCATGAGTTGTGAGTGTGTGCAACTATCTCTTCAAGACAAGTAAGCACATAGAAATTTACCTTCGGTGCTTATCAAGACGAGGTCTTCAAAGGGCTTTGAGCAATAACACCAACACCTAAGCTACCCTTACAAAGAACCCCAACATGTGGTTTGTCCACGAAATGAGCCAATCAACAAATGGGAACCTTACATCTCTAACTCAACTTCGAAATACACACAAGTTCATCTTAGGGTGTTAGGAATTCCCAACAGGTGTTAGGAATTCCCAACAGGTGTTAAGGAATTCCCAACGGGTGTTAGGAATTCCCAACTGGTGTTAGGAATTCCTAACAAAAGTTAGGAATTCCTAACAGCAGTTGGGAATTCCTAACTATTGTTGGGAATTCCTAACAGCAGTTAGGAATTCCTAACTATTGTTGTTGCGATTTCCGAACGCAGTTAGGAAACCTAAATGCAGTTGAGAATACCAACCTAAAAGTACACAACCACTACAAGATCCAATCCAAACATTCAAACATCACTAAACCCAGCAATATAGAAACTCAACCATAACAATGAGACAAACCAATAATAATAATTATAGAAAAATTACAAATCATACATCAAAATGAAACATAAGCATATCATGTCCAAGAGTTTTTTCGCCATTGAAAATGGATGTCAAACTTTCTAAAGTTGTCCCCAAAGTTTCTAAGCTTTACATAATAATAACACTTTTGTCTTATATTACAGTGATTATAGTACTAATTAAGAAAATAGGCACAGATAAAGCCCCCACCGGTTATAATAACACTTGTGAACCTTAAATTCATGGGAATTCTTTCCATAAAATTGATACAAAAGAGCACACAAAAGCATTCAGTTTAGCCAAAAATACATGATTGAAAAACAGAGAAAAAATGTTGATTTCCAGATTGTAGTTTCATATAACCAATTCAAAGTGCATAAATTTAACCAAGTTACAAACTATGAAACAACAAACACATTAAAAGTGGCACAATCTGAAACTACCAAGGTCCCAAGTGAATATTCTGAAGCCTACCTCAGCGAATTTTGGTCTTCTTCTGGCCTTATAGCTGAACTGCTGAGCAAATCTTTTTCCAACACCGAACAGATATGAGTGTCGGTATTAAAATCCAGAAGGAATTTGCTACAATGTAGTATGCATAGTAATAGTATGTACTATGTACTAGCTGCAAAGTTATCCCCTTCCATGTAAGCAGTTATGAAATAAACAGCAGTCCCATAGAGCTGCCCAAGAGAAATTGCAAACTGAAGTATGTAGCTGTAGGACTTTCCTTTAGCGATAGCATACCTGCCAAATATCAGCAACCATTTGCCTGATACAAAATAAAAAAAATAAAAAATAAAAAAATTGACTCTCAAGTCTCAACAACGAAAAAGAAGTAATATGCTAAACAAATAACAGGACTAAATGTATCTGAGTAACGTGGAGATTACCCCGTCAATGATCCATGGATGTCCACCTTCAGGATTAGCTGCACAGTATTGATTTATCCCTAATCCAGTAGGTGTATTATCGATTTAAGCAGAGCAACATGTATCTCTCCCAACAACCTTGAATCCTGAGATCAAAATGGAATTAATAGAAAGCCAAAAAAATTAAAAGAAAAAAGTAACAAGACAAGAAATTACGTTATGGAAACAGGAAAAGAAAAGAAGATTCTAGTAACTCACATGGTCATGCAAAGCTTGCACAAACTCGTCAAGAGTAAAAGGCCATAGACCAAGAACATCAGCAAATGTAATAAAAAATCTCCAAACCTGAAAAAGCCAACCAAAATGTTTTAAGCTTGAAAGTTGAGTTGTTGAGTTCATAATATCGGCTTGAATATCTTTCACAGAGAGAGAGAGAGAGATAAGTAAGTATATTATCTCTCTCATCAAAAACAAAAATGTAGAAGAATGATTAAAAATGAAAATAGTATTAGGTTCTCATACCATGAGAAGGTTCCCAATATTCTCCTCTGAATCGGTCCAGGGTTGAATTGCAAACGGTCTTTTAAGTTGCACGGACTTGGGAGGGAATGCGCTTAGAGAATCTAAAGCACAAAAATTGTATCATAGTTGCTAAGAAAAGTTAACCATGTCATAGATGAGAATGCAAAAAGAATAGAATCAAACGTTCATAGAAATAATATCAAGTAAAATTTCACCTCTGAATGATTCAAGGTTTTGCAAAGCGTCATGATCAAGATGAATTATTGCGGATAATTCCTTGCTTGCAGCAGCCAAATCCCTTGTTGAGAGTCATTTTTTATTTTATTTTTGTCTGTAAAAACAGCTGTTGTGCGGATATGAAGGGAATCATACTTGCGAGTCAATTTTTTTATTTTATTTTATTTATTTATTTTTATTTTATGTCTCTAAAAACAGTTATTGTGCATTTGTTACCTGTTCAATATAACGATATATTGAATAGGTAACAAATGCACTGATCCATCAATTTTTTTTTTAATTCATGTTCACTCATTTTCTGACAAACAAATTCCCAAGTGAAACTTAATAATTAATTAAGAGTAGCAAATCTCGAAAAAGAATATGTAAAGACAAATAAAAAAACTGTGTACTGTATATATATAAATAAAATTACAAAGATCACACAAAGTCTAAAGAATTTTACAAATCATCATGAAGCCGAAGAGTAGATAAAATCTAGTTTAAAAAAAAATAAGAAAAAAATGAAGAGCATGCATGTTCCTCTCAAGTCCTGATCATAATGGAGTCAATCCTTAGAAGCAAGCATCTAGCACACAGCAACAGCATAGGGCAGCACAACTGCACAAAACAATCAAAAAATCAATTAATCACAAAATTCAACAAAAAAATTAATCAAAAGAATTTTAATTATGGACACAGAGAGAGGAGGAATAATTACCATCCCTTCCAGAAGCCATCGCCTCTGGACTTGGTCTCGACTGGAGGGGCGTTTTGAGAGTAAGCAAAGCCATGTCCATGACCTTCTTTTGTTGGATAACCCACGGCGGTCGAGGAGTGGTTGTTTCTTAGAAGGCAATACAATCGAGGACGGTCGTATGTGTAGTGGCACCGCGTGAGACATGTTTTTAGATCTCCACAGTCCGCGTGGCTTTTCGAACATTCATATTAAGCAACGAAGGTAGGCAGGCCCTACTCTTTATTTATTATTTTATTAATATTTTATTTTATTCTTTATCCGGCCTGTCAATATTACAAGCGTCAATGAGGTGGCCTGATTTTGTCTGTCATCACACGTATTCCACTATTAATTGAGGAGGGGGGGTTTCAACTTTCAATACAATTTTTCTTGGGGGCCTTGCAAAAATGTCCACCATAAAGTTTAGAAGTGCAAAATGTCTCCTGTATGATTTTCTTGCAAAACTGTCCGGTATCAATGTTTACTTTGCAGAAATGTCCATGTTGGACTATACTACCCTCATCACTTAAATTGGGGTGTAATGTCACAAATACCCTTAAACATTTCAGGTTTCCACAATTACCCTTGTCTTCCCTTCCCTCCCTTTCTTTCCACGAGTCCTTTGTTGAATTCTCCCCCCCCATTTCGAACATACAGGACCTGACCCGACCACAACACTGTCGTGGGGCTCCCCCGATACTTCTTCTTCTTGTTCTCATTCTTCTTCCTTCCCCATCTTCGGGGCTTCAATATTCCTCCTACCATTCCGAAATTCCTTCTGAATTGTTTTCAATTGAACATTATCAAGAACCATATAACCTGAAAACCATATAAAAACCCTAAAAACAGAGAGATAGAGAGAGATAGAGGCACTAGGACGACGAGGGATGATGGGTTTCTGTCCGTAGTCTTCAAAAGTTTGCAATTGTGTTGGGTAACAGACAGGGTGGAGTTTGAGTCTGAAGCCGAGGTAGATCGACCAGGCAAGGATACCTAAGCTGCTAGCTGTGGGATCGAAGACGGCTGCAGGTGAGTGTTTCTTTAAATATGTGCATTGGAACCTTTGAAATCAATTTTAATTTTTCGTCTGTGCTGGGCGGTGCTGCTGTTTGGGAGGGGCTAGACATTGTTTTTGGCTCGATTTTCTTTTTTGTTTTTGTTGGTGTTGTGTTTGGATTGGGTTGTTTTTGATGGTTTTGCCTGGTGTTGATGTGGGGTCGTTTCTGCTGGTATAGCTATTGTTTGTCTTATGTCTTAGTTAGGTTGTCTTGTTTTAGGCGTCTTTGCTTCCCTGCCTGGGTTGATTCATTCTGATGCAACTTTGTGGGTGTTTGGATTTAGCAGAGAAAGTGTTTGATAATATGCTTGAGAGAAGCATGGTTGCGTGAAATGTTATCATTAATGCGTTTGTTCAGTCTCGTGAGTTGGTTGTAATGAAGAATTTGTTGGCATTTGTTCGTTCTAACTGCTGTGTGGGCATTTCTTGTTTTCTATGGCACCCCTTGTTGAATTGCTGCTGCTATGTGGCGTTGTTTATTTGGCATTGATAACTGTGTCCAGGGCTTGAAGTTCGAGTCTTGGGTGCGAAAGCCCTGTGCAGGGCTTCAAATGCCTTGACAGGGCTTTAACAATCAACTGTTTTACTTATACACCGTTTTGTTTTATTTCTTCATTTTCATATCTTTGTTACTTTAACAACATTTGCAGGGTCTATGGATACAATGGATGGGTTCATAGTACATTGCGATAGACATTGGATTGATGACGAGGTGATGGGTCCAATTTCCTTTGCATGTCATGACGAGAAATATAGTAAATTGTTTGAAACAATATGTCACGTATCGGGGTTAGTAATGACAGATTCCGGATAAGCTTAAGTTCAGAGCTGTTAACGCCGAAAGGGAGTTGTACTTTATCCATTATGAGCGACAGTGATGTATCCTGTTTGCTTTCTCATAATCGATCCTTGTCCTTGTGGACTGAAATTAAGGTCGAAGTCGTAGAAAGATCTATACCGGCGAAGGCAACTGAAAATGTTTTTCAAACCGTGATAAAGTCAAGAAATACAACAATCCAGTCATGTATACCTTCAGGCTGTAAAACCTCTGGTCATTCCGAATCCCCAATTAGTACTCCATTGTTTCCATCGGTGAGTGGTAGCAACCAACCGTTTGGGCCAGTGCCTTCCCTCGGATTTACATCGACGAGAAAGATCAGGGGACTCCAGCATCGACTACTAAGCATGCAGATGCAGAGGTTAAGGTGGATGATTATGATAGTTCTAGCAGTGAGTCTAGCAGTGATGAGTCTAGCAGTGAGAGGCAACCGTCAACAGACTGTAGAGAAGTTCAAACAAATGGAGCACCTAAGAGTTCTACACCCTCTACGACGACACGGTGGACAATACCGGGGTCAGAACTATACTCAATTCAGCCCATTAGATCGAAAGAATTGTTTCAAGACAATGGAGACTTTAGTGAAATATATAAAGGACAGATTTTCAAGGACAAGAAAACATTGAAAGGGGCTCTAGGGTTCAATGCATTGCAAAAGAGGTTTGATTACAGGGTTCGACGATCGAATCATACACGATTCGTCGCAATATGTAAAAAGAGAGATTGTCAATGGGTTTTTAGGGCAGGGAAATCGAGAAATGGGACGTACTGGAATGTTAAGTCCGTTGACTCTAAGCACACATGTGGTGATAATGGAAACTACAACGTAGATTTTCACCGTGTAAGTTCCCATGTAATAGGGCAATTGTTTGCAAGAAAGTTTGTCGATCCAGGACGCAACCTCCGTCCTAAAGATATCCAGGCTGACATGAAGGATAAGCACGGCATAAACCTCACCTACAACAAAGCTTACAGATCTAAGGACCGTGCTTTACATAGTGTTTTTGGTGATCCATGGGAGTCATTTAAGACGTTGCCCGCATACTTTCACATGTTGGAGAAATGTAATCCGGGGACAAAAACCAAGATTGCAACCGATAGGCAAAACCGGTTCAAATATGGATTTATGGCACTTGGGGCTTGTATAGAGGGATTCAATACAGTAATTAGGCCGGTTATTGCCGTCGATGCTACCCACTTGAAGTCCAAGACCAAGGGAGTTTTGTTAGTTGCGGTATGCAAGGATGGTAATGAGATTGATATCTTTACCCTTTGGCATTTGGGTTTGCCAATTCCGAGTGCTCAAAGTCATGGACATGGTTCTTGAAGCAACTTCACGACGTGATCTTGCATCCCGAACTTGTTCTGATAGTTTCGGATCGACACACGGGTATCTCTAATGGCATGAGAGCAATATTCCCCAATTCAGCACATGTGCTTTGTGCATACCACTTTGCCAACAATCTGAAACAACATTGTAGGAAGCGAGGTGACGTGATTTATCATTACTATCGTGCTGCATATGCGTATCGTGTTGAGAAATTCGACCGTGTAATGGCTGAGCTGAAATCCATCCATCCTAAGGTTTATGATGAGCTCGTAGAGGTTGGGATACAAAAGTTTTCACGTGTCCATAGCCCTAGGAAGAGGTACCATATGATGACCACTAACATTGCAGAGTCAATGAATTCTTGTTTACTTGCGATCCGAAAGTTGCCTATCACATCTATTGCCGAATTTATCAGAGATTTGTTGCAACGTTGGTTCCACGACCGTCGAAGTAATGCAAGAGAAACACCCACATTCTTGACTAATGATGCGGACCAACACATCAAAGACAGGGTATTAGCATCGCAACGGTGTGAGATTCACCCCATTGACTACGATAGATTCAAGGTACAAGACCAATGGAGTGAAGCAATTGTCGACTTGGAACAACGTTCATGCTCATGCCGTGAATGGGACCTAGATGAGCTACCGTGTATTCATGCCATGGCTGTTGCAACGTATGCTTACATAATGTTTATTTAGTTTTTGAATAACAACCATAATCTTGAATTTCTAATTG
This sequence comes from Acer saccharum, assembly GCA_030490815.1. Taxonomy (NCBI): domain Eukaryota; kingdom Viridiplantae; phylum Streptophyta; class Magnoliopsida; order Sapindales; family Sapindaceae; genus Acer; species Acer saccharum. The sequence goes on from CM059866.1 coordinate 7,290,929, forward strand.
TCATTCATTTTTTTGTGTCTTTTGTATCAGGCTTAAAGGTAAGCCCATCAACTCATTATGTTCAGACTTTTTCACAACCGGATGGCTGAAACAGGCGTACGCCATGGTTGTGAACCCTGTTCCAAATCCTGAAGAGTGGGACATTGCTGATGATGTTCGTAATCGCGTTGTATTGCCATGGAAAAAAAAGCGACTGACAGGAAGACCAAGAAAAATCGGATGCCTTCTGTCGGGGAGAAACGAAAGCAACAATCGTGTGGGAATTGTGGGCAAAAGGGACACACATCAAAAAAGTTGCACGAACCCATCATGTAGCACAGGGAAACCAGCAAAAAAAGCACGTGGTTGTAGTGTGTGCAAGAAAGAAGGACATAACAAACTTACGTGCCCGGATAGGGATAAGGCACCGGACCCCAGTTTGGCTCCCCACCTCAGCTCGGATGACACTGACACGGACGATGAAGAAGTTGATTCGTAGGTATGGGTGAGACTCATCCTTTCCTTCTATTTTATTTTTTTAAAATAAAAATTCTTTGACAGCCAGCAGTGTTGCTTACGCTGTTGTTGTTGCATTCACATACATCTTCACTGTAGGTTCAGATGCAGGAGTGCAAAAACGTTGTGGTGGTGATGATGGTGTAGTATGTGTTGTAAGTTGCAGGGGATGTTGTTTCTCTGGTTGTTGCTGTGATGATGGTGCAGTTGTTCTTTTTAGGTGGTGTGGTGTAGTCATTGTAAGTTGCAGGTTACCTTGTTTAGTACCTTTTTTATGGTTTTTAAGTTTTTACAAGCAGGAGCAGCCCAGCATGTGTTATAAATAACACAATATTTACAGCTGTTTTGAACTTGTTGTGGTGATGATCTTGTATGGAATAATTGTTTTCAAGCCCTGGAATATTTGTTGCGGCTTTGTTTTATTATTTTATTATTATGGAATAATTGTTGTTGAGGCCTTGGGTCTTGGGTGATACTGGTATTTATGTTATGTGTTTGTTTAAGTATATATTTCTGTGTCGCCAGCCTACACATTTACTGTTCTTAGTTCTTCTTTGTTGTATATTGTTGTATACTGTTCTTTGTAGTAATACTGCCATACTGGGCTTGATATTATTGATCCCAGGAACGAACAGGAACCATGCAAGACAGGGCTTGACTATATTTACATGTCAATCCCTGGAATAATTTTTAAAGCCCAGGGCTTGACTATATTTACATGTCAATCCCTGGAATAATTTTTAAAGCCCAGGGCTTGAATTTATTTACATGTCAATCCCTGGTTTTGAAGCCAGGGCTTGAATTTATTTATTATATCCAAGGCCCTGGAAGAACATTTAGTTGTACACACTTACACACGGGGGGGGTCACACAAGACAGGCCCATGTTTATGTTTTATATATATGTCAAGGCCGGGCTTGAACAACATTGATTTGTTAAGGCTGGATATTATTATGTAGCCCAACAGAAGGTGGGGTTGGTCATGACAATGTATTTTAATTAATAATATTTAGTTAAATGAAGTAGAGCAGTAGTTAATGGTAAACATACATTCATTTAGGGAGTCTTGGGCTTCGGGAGTCTTTATACCGTGTCTTTTGAGTTTGAAAAAAGCATTCATTGAAATGGTTTGTGAAAAGGCATCCAGATGACTTTTCAATGGAAAAGGACGGTTGGGGCAATGACCATGGTGGCTTTTCATTTATTGGGACATTGGGGTTTTCATACATTATAAATACCGTCCTTTGTTACATTTTTTTCTCACTCACTTCACTTATATTCGGGGCTGCTATTGTTTAGCTTTTTTTTGTTTTTTTCAAGGTCCAATGGCAGAAAACAACACATTATATAATGTTGCAAATAATTTTCATGAAACAGACAGGCTGGAATCCATCTTTGTATGTCTAAGGCAACGGATTGCAAATGCAGAGAACATCATCCGTGAAGAGCGTGCAAATGCTGGACGCCTGACTGTGGACAATGCAGTGTTGATGGGAAAAGTTGAAAACCTGGAAGCAGAAATTATCAATTTACATGTGCAGATGGAGGCAAGAGACGATGAACTGAATGGGCTGTACAGTCTTGTGGAAAAACTGCAGAAGAAATTGTTGGAGTTCAATATTCCACCATCTCCCTAGAGAAATGCTTTATTATTTTGTTCACAGTCTGATGTCTTTGCTTGTGGGTTTATGTTCAATGTGTTCAGGTCTTTCTAAATATTAATATTATTTAGTGGAAATGGAAGGAAATGAATATGATAATATTTCCCTTTCCTAAATCCCTGACAGAATATCTCAATCATCTAAAAAAGCTATCTTTAATTCATATTCATAAAAAAGGGAAAGCAGATGCCTTGAACAAACATAACACAAACAAGCATTCACATACATTTGCCAACTGTTACTCCGATTACAAAAACAACAATATACAATATAACCAGCATTACTGTTTTGCTTTGTACCGGTTCAGTGTAAAGAACCTTATCTTCTGTGGTACAAGAACTATGATTTGACAGTTTTTCACGCTGAACCGCACGGATAGCTTCATATGCTTCATCAACCGTATTAAATCTCTGATAAGAAGCACCCTTAAATCCATCAACTTGTTCATGACAATCAGGCCAAGAGTTGAACACACCAGTTTTCCTGCCTTTGAAAACAGCATACACCGATTTCTTTGCCATATCATATAAAACACTGAATATACGTGCAAAAAAGAACTAACAAAGAGGAAATCAAGATTAGATTATGTTTTATAATGACAAAACAACAAACAAAATAAAGACATTAAATCCTGCATACATTAAAGAAAATGAAATAACAAAAACCAGTTAATTGGCCATAGAAGTCTTTCGACAGAAATCAAAGGTTGAAGATATACTACCTTGTAACCATATGATTTTTGTCGAAAACCTCCATGGCCATTGAACTCATTTTCCAACTAATTTCATAAATGAACGAATCAAAAACGAAACAAAATGAAGTTTAAGATTTGTAGAAGAAGACCTCTGGGCGTGGGGGCTCCTCGTCAGGATTGGCAGAAACAAACAGAAGATTATGAAGAAAGAGAAGAAGAGGAACCGACCATCTATATAGGGGAAAGACTGAAGTGGGATCCAGTTGTGGTCCACTTGCATTGGGGGCTGGTTAGTGGGATCCAGCTGTTGTCCACTTATTTCCTTACCCCCACTGTTGCATTTTTTTTCAAGCCCAGAAACAATAAAGGTGAAGCCCTGAAAGGTATTGAAGCCCAAAATCACCGTACTGAGCTAACTTGGAATAATATTTAACATTTAATTTAAATTTTTGGACAATTTTACAATTTTTTCCGAATGTACGTAATTTGTTACACAACATGTGGCAACACGTAGAGTGTTTGACACCACTAAAAACGCAATCCATAATGTGGGAAGCCTTAGCTCGACATTATGTGCAAATGTCACCCATTACTCTACTAGGGTTATAAGTGTTACTATGCAATGTTAATGGATTTAGTCACGGTGTATTTTTTTGTCCGTCCGATGCTCCCCCAAAAACTCTATAAAGATATCCACCTACATTGAATCCACTTTGGACCATCCCGATCGGGAAGAAAAACACGGGACCCACATCATCGCATGCATAAACAATAGACATTCAAGCCCTGGCTATTATTGTTCAAGCCCAGTAATTTCCCAAAAAAGGGGTTTTTACAATTTGGTCCCATTAATGGGGAAACATAACTCCCTAACTTTTTTACTTGTTAATTCAAAATACATGAAATGGGTCCTAATATAATTCAAAATACATCAACTTCGTCCTGAAGTTAGTCAAACTAACGGTCAACCTTTATAATATTAGTGGAAAGACACGTTTACCCTCCTATTAAACTTTCTCTCTCTCTCTCACGTTCATCACACACCAAATCCTCACCGATAGACCACCACCACCAACTCCACACCGATCGACCACCACCACCACCTCCACCAAATCCACACCAATCGACAACCTCCAGTAATCTTGTTCGATCGGCGTCGAGCAGCTCCTCGGGAATTAACGAGCAGTTCGATCGGCTTCTCCCTCTCGCATATCGATTTTCTCTTTTGTGTTTTTCTTTGAAAATGAAGCAGATCAGGATTTGAAGAAATGAGGATTTCTGGGGTTGGGTTTGGGTTTGGTGGAGATGAAGTGTGGCTGGGTTTGAGAGCGGCGGATCCAGAATCCTTTTTGAATTTTTTTAATATTTATTTTATTTTTCTGGTTTGGATTTATGATGATGACGAACTGGGTATGGATTTTTGAGGTCTCAATTTGATCTTCGATGGGTTGAGGTTTGGAAGAACTGGGTCTGTGAGGTTTCATTTAATTCCTTTTGGGTTTAATTTTGTTGTTGATGTGGTTAATCTGGGTTATTGATCTGGGTTGTGTTGTTGATCTCGGATGGTGATGGTGGTGATTTTGTAGTGTTAAGAAGATGAATTTGTTCTTTGATCTTTGGTGGAGATCCAGATTGGATCTCCACCGTCCATCTCATGAGATGGACGGTGGAGATCCAATCTGGATCTCCACCAAAGATCAAAGTTTTTTAAATTAATTTAATGTTTTTATTTTTTTATTATTATTTATTTCTATCTTTTAATTGGAAACATACGTAATTACTTTTCTACCCTCCTAAACGTTAGTTGACCGTTAGTTTGACTAACTTGAAGACCAATTTGATGTATTTTGAATTATATTGGGACCAAATTGTAAAAACCCCCAAACAAAATTAAATTAATAAAATAATGGGATCCAGCTGGACCAAACCAGGGCCCCCTGAATGTGGAATTGCTGTCTGAAGCCCATTCCCATCCTGTATTACGCCTACAAGCCTATATATATAATTGGAGACCTAAAAGCCCATGTGTTTGTTTAATTACATATAACCCCAATAATGAAGTGGGATCCAGCTGTGGTCCACGTATTTCCTTACCCCCCACTGTTGCATTTTTTTTCAAGCCCAGAAACAATAAAGGTGAAGCCCTGGAAAGGTATTGAAGCCCAAAATCACCGTACTGAGCTGACTTGGAATAATATTTAACATTTAATTTAAATTTTTGGACAACTTTACAATTTTTTCCGAATGTACGTAATTTGTTACACAACATGTGGCAACACGTAGAGTGTTTGACACCACTAAAAACGCAATCCATAATGTGGGAAGCCTTAGCTCGACATTATGTGCAAATGTCACCCATTACTCTACTAGGGTTATAAGTGTTACTATGCAATGTTAATGGATTTAGTCACGGTGTATTTTTTTGTCCGTCCGATGCTCCCCCAAAAACTCTATAAAGATATCCACCTACATTCAATCCACTTTGGACCATCCCGATCGGGAAGAAAAATACGGGACCCACATCATCGCATGCATAAACAATAGACATTCAAGCCCTGGCTATTATTGTTCAAGCCCAGTAATTACATATTAACCCCAACAATGAAGTGGGATCCAGCTGTGGTCCACTTGCATTGATTAGTGGGATCCAGCTGTGGTCCAACAATTTCCTTACCCACTACCGCTGTAAATTTTTTCAGGCCCATAAACAATTAAGGTGAAGCCCTGGAAATTAGTTCAAGCCCAAAACCACTGTACTGAGCTGACTTCGTATGCAGGATGCTATATTTTTGTATGTATTCCGTAATGGTAATGGTTATGAATGGATTAAGGCTTGAAAAAAATAGAACAATTCATTTTTTCATTTCATTCGTCGTAAAGACATTAAAAACGTGGCCTCCAAACCAAATATTCTGGGCTTCAGAACAAATCAATTTTTTGAATTTGTCGCAAACACATTAAGAAATACTCCAATACCAAATATTATGGGCTTCAGAACAAGTCATTTCATTTCATACGCCCCCCACCCAAAGCAAAACAACCAAACAACACACCATGGTTTACATTACAGAGGCTTCCACCGGAAATAAAACCAGAAAATCTAAAAACAAACAAAGCTGATAAACATTCCAGCCACAACCCCAACATTCCCTCACAGAGGGAAAGTCCAACACGATGGATTTCATTATTAATGATAAACTTAACATCGGTAAACTGGAAATGTTAAAACGTCTCAATTTCAGCACAATTGACCGCAGTCAATGATCCTTACGGTCTTCGATGGCAAGCCGGAGCTGGAGCCGATCTGATCAATGGCCTTCAAGACGTCAAATCCTTTGACCATCTCACCGAAGACGACTTGCTTGCGATCGAGCCACTCGGTCTTAGTGGTACAGATGCAGAACTGGGACCCGTTGGCCAATGTGCTGGTTTTGGCCATTGACAATATACCGGGACCGATGTGCTTCCTCACGAAGTTCTCGTCGGCAAAACTAGGGCCGTATATCGATTCACCACCGGTTCCATTTCCTTCAGTGATGTCTCCTCCATGGACCATGTACCCAGGTATCACCCGGTGGAAGGTTGAACCCTTGTAGTGGAGTGGCTTCCCAACCGTGCCGATCCCCTTCTCTCCGGTACAAAGAGCCCGAAAGTTCTCCGCTGTGATAGGGGTACTGTCTGCGAAGAGCTCCATCACAATTCTACCCGCAGGGATGCCGTCAATGCTTAGGTCAAAGAACACTCTAGGGTTCCCCATACCAGTGTCTACGACAAACAGAGAGAAGGTGTAGTGGAAAGTGGAAGTGGAAATGGTAGATGAAGAACAAAAGAGAGTATCGACAAAATGGGGACTCACGGTTTCCGGTTTCCTTTAAATGCCAAATGCCCCCCCAAAGGTGGGGCCCCTTTTATGTACTTGGTTCCGTTGGCGTTCATCATCAACACCCCATCATGGGGTTTTGGGTTTGTAATGCAAAGGGCCCCCCTATGTACTTCAATTTTTTTTGTAATGAAAAAAAAATTCAACACCCCAAAAACAACAAAACTAACGCCACCCTAGGTCGGGGTCCCACCAAAGACGAGAAGAATTCATATTTGTAGTTTTCCGGCCTTTCTCATTATTAAACTGAACCGAACGTGTTCTCTTCAAGCGGGTTCGGTTACCTCTTTAAGCGGGTTCGGTTGGGGATCCACACACAGGTTCGGGTTTAATTGCTATCCCTACTCATGTATGGTTAGCGGAAATGGAAGAAATTATTATTATTATTAGCCCCTAAGTAAGAGGAAATGTAGAATATGTATCGAATGATATCCTTCACATTATGGGGTCACGATTGTTGTAAATCTTTCAATACATATCAGAAGACAGAAGATCTTCAATCCAGTGAAAGTTCTGATAACATTGTTATAACGACTTCATGCAATCTTCAAGCTGAAATTCAACTATTAATTCATAATAATCTCCACTTTCTTGTCTATAACATTATGATAACCAAACCTTTATACAATTAATTACACATTCAATTCAATTAAATCATCACAAAATCTTGAAAAAATTCATCACAAAATCATAACTTGTACTGCTTTACATTAACTAACACCAACTGAGGAAGAGAGAACACTGAAACTGTAAAACAGATAAACATCAAACAATGAAGCTTCAAACAAAAACAATGAAACATATAAATTACACATTCAATTAACATAACAATGAAGCTTCAAACAAAACCACGACAGAAACAGCTACCAACTTCACATCTACCAACCGTAAAACAGAAACAGCTACCCCAACAAACATCTCAACACAGTTCACCGTTAACGAAAATTTCAAGAGCCATTGCCTGACGGATGGTGGGAATATCCTTCTGTCCAAACATTTCCATCCATGATGACAACGGGAACCCAAATAATATCAATTCTGCATATTTACACACAAAGGCACCACAACTGTAGCTGCAACAAGTGAAAATGCAGGACTAAATATTTTGTATCATAATAAAGAAGTAGAAGTAATAATGCAAATTTTACCCGTCATCTTGTTGAGGAAGAATGGTTGGTTCGATGTTTTCAGCAGTGAATGGACTTGTGTGAGGAGGCATCTTCATATGTTCATAGTAACCAGAATGCTTAAGTATTGAGGGTAACAAATAAAGTAACCCTGGGATGTCTTTCAATCGGTCACTTTTTCCATTACGGTCACACAACGAGTCATACAAATTGACTTTCCCTTCTTTTAATAAAACTTCACATAGTACCCAATGATCCCGGTGTTGCAAGGAACCAACACCTGTGTTAAAAAAATAAAACAAAAACAGAAGAAAGAACAAAACATAGGCAAATCACATTAAAAAGGCAAAAAAAACGAGGAAGAGAGGAATAAGAAAAAACAAGGAACAAAGAAGAAAGAACGAGAGGAAAAGAAGAAAGAAGACAGAAGAACATACTGGTACAAGAGTAGTTGCCAGCAGGTAGCAGAGCAGACAGGAAAAAAAGAAAAGGAAAGAGGACAGCACAACCAGCAAGTAGCAGAGCAGTAGAGAAAAATAGGAGTTAGTGACTTAGTGAAAACCAATAATAACTTAACAAAATTGTCACATTGCATGTCACATACTTACCGACTCCATAGTCCACCACGGTTGAGGGTATAAGAAGGTCAGAACCTGACACATAATTAGTGTATCATCGTCTGGTTGGAAAGATAGGGATCGAATTCGGGGTATTCTTCCCAAATTGGGACAGCTGGTGTAGTGGGTGTAACATTCTTCTTTTTTTATTCTTTTTCACTTCTTTTGCTCGAATCGGCTGGGTTATTATTTTTTAAATGTTCAGATTCCAATAACTTCTTAACAGCTTCCCACTTCAGTTTCAAATGAGCCTTTACAAAATAAAAAACCTTTCGTTCAGTTTATGATTCCAGCATAATTGAATGTGAAGAAAAAAAACAGTAGAAAAATGAACTTACGAAAAACGCCGTTGGGACCAACCCGATTTCTTGACAGTCGCTAACCTCTCCATTCGAACGCCGCCTCTTCCACAGAACGTCGAGAGGTAGCTGTCTATGTGCTACAAAGACATTTATATATAAACGTTAGGAAACTTATCTGTATTTGTGTAAACAAAGGCATCATAATTTATCACTTACCAAGTTGGACAACCATTTTGTAGGTTTGACCAAATTGTTGAACTGTTCACGATTCATATCCACGGGTTGGCCAGTGAAGACACTATGAGTTGGAAAAATTAAATTAAATATTCTGAACAAAAAAAACACCTAAATAAAATATAAATAAAAACAGAGGAGAATAGGAATGGACCATTACCGAGTATCATCCTTATTCTTCAGAAATGAGATGAACCGATCATAATTGTCATTCACACAATCGCTCAAATCTTGGTTCTCTTCCTCTTCTTGGGTATGGGCATGGGATCAGTGTACGGGCTGTCCAAATACTTTGACCGCCTACGGGCTCTTACGTTCTCATTATTCTTGTAACACACACTTGGGTCAGCCGCATTCATAAATATAACACTAAGGTCAGGGTTTGGAAGAACCACGTTCACACATGGTGAAGGGAAGTCATCCAAATTTATCGCGTGCTTAGCTGACCCATATGATTCACCAACAAACATTATCCAACCACCCTCCTTACCAACAACAATCCCTGTATCGTCCTTATCATCGGCCTTCTCCACCTCGGCCATTCCACCTCGGCCTTCTCAACCTCGGCCATCCCTGTATCGTCCTTATCCTCGGCCTTCTCCACCTCGGCTTCTCAACCTCGGCCATCTCCACCTCGGCCTTCTCAACCTTGGCCCTCTCCACCTCTTCGACATCCTCCTTGTTCAAGTCTTTCTCCAACTTTTCCCATCATTAAAATTGTGCAATGGCGACAAATTAGGATGACCTGCAGTCATCAGAATATGTATAAAGAACTACACAATTTAGGATGACCTGCAGTCATCAGAATATGTATAAAGAACTACACAATTGAATAATGTTTAATACATAATAAGTTTTTGAATAGGCTTGAAAACCCTTATGTGTTATATTACTTACCATGTCGTCCACAGGTTTGTGTGACCAAGGTTTGTGTGAGCTTGCTCTTCTCTCGTCCAAATCTTTCTCCCTTTTTTCTGGTGCAATCTTTCCAATTTCTTCACTTATCCAGGACTTCATCCTGTCCTCGCTTTCTTTATTTTCTGCGTGACAAGCTGTTCAATAGATGTATACAATTCGGGTATTGTATACGGAACCGATGTCTTGATTTTTGACTGCAAATCCAATTCAAAAAAGAATTAATACATTACGCAAACTAACTTAGGATAGTAAAAGTTATGTATGTATATTACAAATCATTACCTTGGGAGTTTCTACATCTCCATCATCGAAGAGCCGTTTCTTAGATGACGGTTCATCTGACTTTCTAGATCCGATGAACCTTGTTGTTGTCTTGCTTTGGTGAATGGAAGCATCACCCTCTTCGATTGCATTTTCACGTTCCTCCGCATCATCTTGAAGCATCAAAGATTTGTAATAAGCACTTGACTTTTCATGTGCTGACACCTTCCATGGGAACAAAGCCATCTGCATGTAAGGTGCACAAAACATTGAGGTCAGAAACCCAATAGTATGCATAAGATAACCAGCAACACAAGGTATTTCAAGCCCTGGCAAGGTATTTCAAGCCCTGGAAGGAAATAAGAAAGTGTAGCCTACAACCCACTATGATGATAAGATTTAAGAATGAGCTTCATAGAGAAATAAGTAGTAGTGAGTAGTGGTATAACACATAAGGGTTTTCAAGCCCTGGCAGGGTATTTCAAGCCCTGGCAGGGTATTTCAAGCCCTATCAAGGTATTTTAAGCCCTAGCAAGGCATTTCAAGCCCCGCCTCCCTTTCATACCCTCATTTGGAAAAACCAACAACTGATATTAATTAACTACATACACTATAAATTCAATCACCCCCGGCCCCCCTCCCCCCCCCAATTCATAATAAGAAAGTGTAGCCCACAATCCATTATAATAAAGATTAAGATTTAAGAACCAGGTTCATAGAGTAAAGTAGTATAACACAACACATAAGGGTTTTCAAGCCCTGGCAAGTTATTTCAAACCCTGGCAAGGGATTGAAATAACTGGCTAAGGGATTTCATACCTTCATTTGAAATAAGAAAGTGTAGCCTACAACCCACTATGATGATAAAGATTTCAGAATGAGCTTCATAGAGTAATAAGTAGTAGTGGTGGTATAACACATAACGGTTTTCAAGCCCTGGCAAGGTATTTCAAGCCCTGGCAAGGTATTTCAAGCCCTAGCAAGGCATTTCAAGCCCCACCTCCCTTTCATACCCTCATTTGGAAAAACCAAGAACTGATATTAACTAACTACATACACTATAAAATACACGTAGAAGTAAAATACACGTAGAAGTAAAATACACACCGTCGTACTGAAGAAAGATTCAACTTTTAAAACCCTTGTATTGAAATTCCAATTCTTAAATCTTGGGAACCCTGTACTTTTCCGTACGCCGAGTTTACCTTCCAAACGGCAAATCCGTTCAACGGCCCAAACCTAAACAATTAAAAAATCTCATAAAGAAATTACAAATCTCATGAGTTTGATTTACAAATGAATGCATTTGGCAACTATTACCTGAAATGCTAGTAGAAATCCATAAACGTGGAATGTGAAACACTTCGAATCATCATTGTTCTGCTGATTGTCCAACTCCGCCTGCTGATTGTCGGTTTTCTTCTTCTTCTTCTTCGGCTTCTTCTTCTTCTCTTCCTTATTCTCCTCTTCCTTCTTCTTCCTCTTCTTATTCTTGGGGCCCTCATTCTCTTCTTTCTTCTCGCCATTGCCTCTTAACTTTTCAATGTGTTTTTCGGCTGCATTCTTCAAACAACACAAGGTGACATCGAATATGTATGAGCCCCAAGGAAAACTTTCAAATGCATCGATGTCCTCAACTAAAGACAACACCCAACTGGGTATGGCTGTCCGTGCTTCATCCATCCCAAAGAATTGGGACACCATAATAGGTATCCCATCTTCAATGCGTCATCACCCTCTGAAGGCTCTGTCAGCCGGTTTAAAGGTTGCCTCCAACAGTTCAATCGATGGGTTTTCATCTACGAAATAGCGTGTTAAAATAGATTCCTCACTGACTTCTTCTTTTTCTTGGAACCCTCTCGGGCAGTGTGCCCATGTTGAGGCCACTGCACAAGCAGAATTCCTCTCTGCCAAACCGAGCTTTCTTCTCCCCTAAACCAAACCACATTTCATCATCCTTTTCTTCTTCGGGACAAATGAGCTGTCTTTTCAAAAGATTGTAGATCAGCATCCCATGAACCCTTATGGGCTGTATCATTTCCAAGTACTGCCCAAAGGGGCCTTCTTTAAACCTATCTAACACGCCGCAACGTGTCAAGACCAACTTCAAATCTTGAAGAAAATTTTTTTTTGTTGTGCGAGTTTATTCTCGCATGTACCCAGCTTTTGTGGTCTGGAAACCGCCATTGTTTTTTGAAACGATCAGCCCCCATCTGGTTTACAAGAAAAGAAAAATCATTAATGCTAAGCTTAACATAAAAAGGGATTTCAAGCCCTGGAATCAAATATAAAGCCCTGGCAAAGGGATTTCAGGAACTGGATAAAGAATTTCAAGCCCTGTAGATGGATTTGAAGACATGAACTAGAATTTCAAGCCCTGGAAAGGGATTTTAAGCTCTGATTTGGAAAAAAACAAACAATGCTATGAAAGGCTTCCCACGGAGTCCCCACTGGGGTAATACAGTACGGGGATACAGTGATGTATGTCAACACAAAAATAATACATAAGCCCCAGCCCCCAACACGACCCAAAATCCACCAATTCCAAAATCCAACGCTTAACATAACATCACAAAAACAATATACAACAACACTACACTTCACAATCGCTCACAGGGCTTCAAATCCCTTTATGACCCAGGATTAATATTCAGACAAATGGGGCCACAGGGCTTCAAATCCCTTTGTCAAGGATTAATATTCAGACAAAGGATTAATATTGAGACAAAAAAATGGGGCCACATTGTTCAATTAAAAACTAAAAAAAACGACAGGCCAAGCCAAGTCAAGAATGGGGAAACCACTGGTAACCCACCACAAGCCAAGTCACCAAGTAAAAAATCCCTCAAAAATCAAATCATCATCCATGCATAGTTACACACAGATGCAAACAAACAAATTAATGGGAGGTTCAAACGCCAGAATGAAGAAGACAATGAGAAAACAAACGAATACCTTTAATTGCGAGTTGCGCGACAAAGGCGTCTTCTCTAACTCGAATGTGGAATAAAGATGACAAGGACAAAACCGGGGGGCCTGGGTCTCGGTATTTGACTGTTCTTCTACTTGGTGTGTTCTGATTCTTCTTCTTCTTCTTCTCTCTCGTTCGCAACCTCTGCTCCTCTGCTCACTGAGATGGCTCTTCTACTCGGTTCTTCTCTCTTGTTCGCCTCTTGGGGTCCTCTATTCTCGTTCACACAACCGCCGAGCTCCTCACTGAGATCGCTCTTCCACTGCTCTTCTACTGGGTTGTCGTTCACCTCTTCGTCGTCTACTCTCGTCACCGGGCTCCTCAAACGTTGATTTTGAATTTCAATTTTACGCTAGGGCAAATTGGTAATGATGCCTTATTCCGATTGACTGTGTAGGGTAATTTGGGGATTTCCCCTTTTAAATGGTTTTAAATATTAAATGAACTTAAGGGTAGTCTTGGAATTTCATGTGCCTAAGGGGACACAAATGCAAGAAAAACATACTGGAGACTTTTTTGCTCTTTTAAGTTTGAAAGGGGACATTTCCTTCCATTTCCACAAAAAAAAATACACAAAAAGAAACAAAATTGATACAAATTGACACAAAATTAGGAGCTCAAGATTTCCATCAAACAAAATCTTTCAATAGATTCATACATATTCCATAAAAATTCAAACTTATTTTCTCCTCCTCAGCCCTCTCTCACCATTTCCACAAACAAACATCAAAAAATCGTTATCAACTCATACAGACACACATGATACATACATACATACAAACATACATACATACAATCATATCAACATTCCAACATTTCAACACAATTGAAATAAATTCCACAGAGAAATTCACAAAACCTTTCAATAAATTCATATGTATTCCACTCACATTCCATCAAAATTCAAACTTAATTTCTCCTCCTCAGCTCACTCTCACCATTTCCACAAACAAACATAAAAAAATCATTAAACATACATCAACATTTCAACACATAATTGAAATAAATCCTACAGAGAGAGATAGAGAGACTGACTTTCTTGTAGTGATGATGAGGAGGAAGAGAGAAGGAAGAGGAGCAAAGACGGGGACCAGGCCGCCGAATGCCAAGAGAAGGACCAAAACGGTGAAGAATACCGTCGTTTTTGTACTGCTACTACTACTCATTCTGCCTCTTTAGTGCCAGAAAACGACAACATTTCAATAACTGTCGGAAAACCTTTTTTTTTTTAACGACATGTCGTTTTAGCAAAATGAAAAAAAAAAAACAAATTCAGTGGTGACGTGCCAAGACACGTTTCTGGTATCGAATGGCTGACGACGTGCTATAACATGTCGGCAGTTGGTGATGACGTGTCCGGACATATCATCGAATGGTCGATGACATTTCTAGACACATCATTGAAGTGTGATGACATGCTTTGACATGTCACCCAATTGTTGATGACGTGACCAGACACGTAGCCGGTATGCGATGACGTGTCACTTCATCGAATCGGACGTCACGATTCAAATCATAAAGCGAAAGCCATCGATCAACTTTTCAACATTTCATCTGTTTGATTTCTAAACATTCTCAGAAATCAGAGAATCAGAGAGAGAGAGAGAGAGAGAGAGAGAGTGAGGATGACAATAATGCACTACTTGTTGAACTTCTCTGCGTTCTACTACTTTGGATGGACATCGGCGGTGACCGTTGACGGCAGCGATCGAGTCTCCGATGAACGACGGAGAGCGAGCGTGAGTGGACCAGACGACATCTCCAGCTCCCTCTCACCCTCTCACCTGCTTAATTCACTAAAACCAACCAGGTTTGGCCGATTTAACCGATTAAAGCATCAAAGTTATATATTATTTGTTATATCTACTTGGCATTGATTGGAATTTGAAAACTTCAAACAATTACAAGACCAAGTTGTTCAGGCAACAACGACAATGCCGTCTGATTGAGACACAAAACCATTCTTTTTTACTCAGAATTACACACACATTGTATAAATCAAAGTCAATCCAACAACTTCTGATTGATTATTCTTGTAATCTGGCCGGTTTTGTTGTTTGTGAGTGTTGTTTAACAGTGAAATAAATACATGATCTTCTTTGGTTTCATAAAATTACCAATCTTGAATTGTTAAATTTACAACAATGCCTGTGGCGGAGCTCCTTCTCTCAGCTTTCCTTGCCGTGTTGTTTGAAAGAATGACTTCTTTTAACTTGCTGCAGTTCTTGAGGAAAGAGGGGTTATATTCAAAGATTAAAAACTGGGAGAAAATGTTGAAGATGATTCAAGCAGTGCTCGGCGATGCAGAGGAGAAGCCATTGACTGACAGGGCCGTCAAGATGTGGCTGGACGATCTTCAAGACTTGGCTTATGTTATGGAGGACATACTTGATGAGTTTGCAACTGAAGCTTTAGCAAGAAAGTTGAAGATGGAGGAACTTGATGATCATCATCAGGCCAACACTAGCAAGAAGGTTTGAAAGCTCTTTCGTGGTTGTATCAGGAATTGGAGCCCAAGAGCTATCAAGTTCAACAGAAGCATGGAATCCGAGATAAAAGATGTCACCAGTCGATTAGAAGGTCTATGTAAACACAGAGCAGACCTTGGATTGAGAGAAATTGCTGGAGGGATATCATCAACCGTTGTATACCAGAGACCACCCAGTAGAAGCTTGCCAACTGAACCTGCTGTTTATAGGAGAGATCAAGATATAGCCAAATGTCAGGAAGAAGAAAGTTCAGATAAAATCGAAGAAGTTAGCTGTAGAATGTGGGAAAAAGAATTAGGGATTTCAATTCAAAATTGGGGAAATTCGTTCAGACCAGAGGAGGTGTTCGTTGGGCCTTAGTTTGGGCCTTGACTCGATTACTTCTGGGGTCAGATCCGTTGGGCCTAAGAACCCAAATTATCTTATTTTGCTTTTTATCTTATTTCAATTCAGTGAGCCCTATGTAGGGAATCATTCCCAGGCCACATGCTTTTTGGCTTTCTCTTTATCATTCGGTTGTAACAAACTGAAGAGTATGAAAAATTATAACAAATTCTCTCTACTCTGATTCTCTCTTTCTCTCTCTCTCTCTTGCTATCTCTCTTCTCTATATTCAACAATTCTTGTTTGTTTCTCGAGAAAACATCTCGGCATTACACCAAAGTAATGGAGATGGTGTTAAATGATGATGAACCGAGTGATGCCAACATCCGTGTAATACCTATTGTGGGCATGGGAGGACTCGGGAAAACAACACTTGCTCAGGAGATGTACAATGATAATAAGGCTGTGAGAGATTTCGAGCCAAGAGCATGGATTTGTATCTCCGAAGATTTTGATGTCTTGAGAATCTCAAATGCAATTCTCGGCTCAATCACTCGAGATTCTTGTGATTATAAGGATTTAAATGTAGTGCAGATTAAACTAAAAGAAGCAGTGACCGGAAAAAAGTTCTTGCTTGTTTTAGATGACGTGTGGAGCAAGGATTATGGGCTACGGGGAAACCCTAAAGTCTCCCTTCATGGCTGCAATGCAAGGAAGTAAGATAATTGCAACGACACGCCTTGCAGAGGTAGCATTAATAATGAACCCTGGTTGGTTTTATGAATTAAAGCTTTTATCGGATGATGATTGTTGGTCCCTTTTGTGAGGCATGCATTCGAGTGCAAAGATATTGCTACATATCGCAATGTCGAATTAATTCATCAAAAAGTTATTGAAAAGTGCAAAGGGTTGCCTTTGGCAGCTAAGACTTTGGGTGGCCTTCTGCGTTCCAAGCGGAGAGAAGATGAGTGGTTGGATATATTGAATAGCAAACTATGGGAGTTGTCGGATGAAACTGAGATCCCTACAGCCTTAAAATTAAGTTACCATCATCTGCCTTCTCAATTAATAAGATGTTTTGCTTATTGTGCCGTTTTGCCAAAAGATTACGAATTTGAAGAGGAGCTTGTACATTTATGGATGGCAGAAGGTCTTCTTCAGAAACCAAAAGGAAATAAGCAACAAGAAGATTTAGGTCATGAGTACTTTTATGATTTCTGCTGAGGTCGATTTTTCAACAATCAAGTGGGGAAGCATATAGATATGTAATGCACGACCTTGTTAGTGATTTGGCTCAATGGGTTTCTGGAGAAACGTGTTTTAGTTTCGATGATGCATCAGAGCAGCTTGGAAAAGGTTCGTCATTATTCTTATGTTTGTGATGATTATGATGGCAAAAGTAAACTTGAAGTCTTCAGCAAAGTTGAACAACTTGAGCGTCTAAGAACATTCCTGCCATTATCAAAGGAGTATGATATGCTAAATCCTTGTTACATGCCTCATACGGTTCTTTTTGATTTGATACCAAAATTCAAAAAATTGAGGGTGTTAAATTTAAAGCATTATTATGTTACTGAGCTGCCTAAATCATTTGGTCATCTGAGATATCTAAGATATCTCAATCTTTCTGGTACGAAGTTCAGAAGTCTACCTGAATCAACATGTTCTTTGCTCAACTTGCAGATTTTGAAATTAAGAAACTGTTCTCGTCTTAGGAAGTTACCTACTAAAATGAGGAATTTGATCAATCTATGCCATCTCGATATTAGGGGTGCTAGGTTTTCTGAGATGCCATTAGGAATGAGAAAATTAAACTGTCTTCAAATATTGTCCAATTTCATTGTGGGCAAAAGTGTCGGAGCAGAAGTGAAAGATTTGAAAAATCTACGGTTTGTTCGAGGAGAACTTAGCATTTCAAGCTTAGAGAATATGATGTATTCACAAGAAACAGAGGAGATGATTTTAAATGATATCAAGGGCATCAAAGTGTTGCAACTAGAATGGGGGTCTCAATTTGATGAAACACGGAATGAAGTAGTAGAAAAAAGTGTACTTGACATGTTGCGACCTCATTGAAATCTAGAAGAGCTCACGATCAAATGCTACATTGGCATAGAATTTCCATCTTGGTTAGGAAATTCAGTTTTCTCCAACATGACGGTCCTAAGATTGGAAAATTGTGAAAAATGCACATCTTTGCCTTCACTCGGTATGTTGGGCTTGCTTAAAGAACTGACCATCGGAAGGATGAAGGGACTAAAACGCATTGGTTATGAGCTTTATGGGGAGGGTTGCTCAAAGCCTTTTCAATTACTGGAAACTTTTTGTTTAGAAGATTTGAAAGTTTGGGAGCATTGGGAACCTATCAAAGAAAATGAGCATGTCGAAACGTTCTCCCCGCCTTCATAAGCTTTCCATTGTAAGATGTCCTAAACTCTCCGGAAGATTACCTAATGATCTTCCAAGATTGGAGGAACTTGTGATTAAGAAGTGTGCGCAGTTGGTAGTTTCATTCTCAAGCCTTCCGATAGTCTGTAAAATTGAAATAGATGGATGCAAAGAGATTGCTTGCAATAGTCTAGTGGACTTCAAGTCACTAGAGTCCATGACTCTTGCAAATATTTCAGAGTATGGCAACTGGTTCAGGCAAGAGTTTCTGAAAGTAACATGTCTGAGTATTCGCAATGTGGGTTTTGAGCAGCTCCTGTATTTGTGGCAGAATGATATTTGTTTGGAAATGCCACCACAGCGGTTGCAAAGCTTCACCTTTCTCAGGCAGCTGCGTATTGAGAATTGCTCGAACTCGTCTCATTTCACGAGGTTTGTTTCCTTTCCAGTCTGACTAGACTTGAGATCAGAAATTGCCATGCTCTAACATCATTACTTGAGTATATGAACCACAACAATGCACATCTTGAAGAATTGATTATTGACCAATGTGATTCTCTTACATATATTACAAAGGGCCAGCCACCACCATCTCTAAAAAATCTAGATGTGAGAAATTGTGAGAAATTGGAGTGTTTATTGGATGACAAAGAGGAAAGTTGTGCTTCTTTAATGCTACACAAATAGAATATCGACAACACAAGCACATCTCTTCTTGAACACTTGATAATCATCAACTGCCCGTCTATCACGTGCTTGTCATCAAAAGGTCAATTACCTGCAACAATCAGTTACCTTCACCTTCAATGTTGCTCACAGCTCACAACCTTATCATCAAGTGGCCAGTTACCACAGAGGCTTCGTGTGCTTAATATTATGTCTAATTCGAAGTTAGAGTCAATAGCAGAGAGGTTTCATAATAACACGTCTCTTGAAAGCAATACCTTCCTTTGTTGTGATAATCTTAAATACATACCGGAGGGCCTACACAATCTTAGCTGTCTTAGATGTTTTACCCTACAGAATTGTCCAGCTATTGTTTCCTTTCCAGAAGGAGGACTTCCCAACACCAACTTATGTGTTTCAATTCAAGATTGTGAGAAGCTAGAAGCCTTGCCTGATCACTTCCACAGCCACGATTCTCTTACAGGATTAGATATATTCCATTGTTTGAGTATCAAATCCTTTACAGAAAAAGGTTTTCCCACCAATCTAACATCACTTTCTGTTAAAGATCACAATATCTACAAGGCTCTGGTTGAGTGGGGATTTCATAAGCTCACCTCTCTCACATTCCTTTGGATTGGTGGATGTTTGGATGCAGAGTCTTTTCCACAGGGAAGAAATGGGAATGCGGCTGCCTTGCCCGCATCTCTAATTTATCTGACCATCAAAAGATTCCCAAAACTGAAGTACCTATCAGACGAGGGTTTCCGAAATCTAACCTATCTCAAAGGTTTGCAGATTCAAGATTGCCCGAATCTCAAATCTTTTCCAAAACGGGGCCTTCCATAGTTCCATCCTCACTTTTGTAATTAGATATTAAACGGTGTCCATTGTTGAAAGAAGAATGCAAAAGGCATAAAGGAAAAGGGTGGTCAAATATATCCCACATCCCCAGCGTCAAGATATATAAAAATTCATCTACAATTTACGGGAGGAAGATTGACAAACAAGAAGAATTCCTCATTTCATCCATATGCTCTATCCTAGGTAATGAAATACTGTGTCATTGCATTTTATCATGTTCGAGTTTCATTCTCCAAAACATTTTGGTCTCATTTTTTCATTTCATGAAATCATCTTGCACCTACAACTTGGTGTTTAGATATTGGAAAATATTATAACTTCACACATTGTATGTAGCTTTATAGTAATACTGAATCAGGTTGTTTAGTAAAATTAACTTTCGTAATCAGTTCCTTCGTTTCCATTCGTGTTTATTTATGTTTTCCTTGTATGATCTTTATTTATACTTTTGTTTTTTCAGTAGGAAGGAAGACTCTTTGAACTTTGTAGGTTTATTGGAATTGGGACATGCGCTTGCATTCTTGGAAATGAAGTTTTAATCTCTGTTCCTGAAGTTAACTTCTTCACCTCGTTGATTCTTTTGAACTGCTTTGGAAAATAAAAAGGTAATCACAAGAATTGTATAAAGTTTGTCAGATTCTGATATTTGAATTTTGTATTTTATACATACTAAAATTACTAAATGTTACTATTGCTAAATCTATTGGTGATCAGTTCAGAGGAAGAGTAATTGGAGGCTGTTAAGCCACCTTAGCTAGCTTGATCAGTTGGAGTGCTTCAGATCAAAGCTGAAATACAAGTACCAAAAAAGGTTCTATGTCTGTGAATGAATTTGTGTTGAAACTGAAGAAATATAGCGAAAGTTTGGCTGTTGCTGGTCAACCACAAACAGAAGATGAGTTGATTTCTCAAATTTTAGGAGGTCTTGGTGCTGAATATGATGCGGTTGTTGTAACAATCACAGCAAGACAAGGTTCCATTACTTTGCAAGAAGTTGAGTTTTTATTGATGAGTTGTGAAAGTATGCTAGCACAGCACAATGTATCAGCTTCCATTGAAATAGGCAATGCCTCTGCAAATTTTTCTTCTCACAACTTTGGTAATTCTGGTGGAATGAGAGGAAATCGTTTTAGAGGTCGATCTAGAGGAAGGGGCAGAGGCAGAGGTGGTGGCAGGTTTGGCTCAAAAATTGTGTCTCAACTATGTGGAAAGAATGGACATATGGTATCTTCTTGTTATCGAGGTTTGACTAGTCTTTTCAAGGTATTCAACACAATTTCAGAACCAAGGTGGACAATATCAGGCACATTATCTTCAGATGTTTCCAGCATATTCTGGTCCTATTCAAGGCAATCCTTTTGGTCAAGTAAATTCACCTGGTTTTAACACAAATGCTAGTGCTTTTGTGGCTTCTCCATCAACTGTGAAGGACCTTGCTTGGTATATGGATAGTGGGGATACTAACCACATCACAACAGACTCGAATAACCTCTCTATGAAGTCTGACTACAAAGGGCAAGAGAAACTTACTGTAGATAATGGTGCTCAACTCAACATATCTCTTGTTGGTTCTTCTGTTATTGACTCGCACACTGCCTCAGAAAAACCTTTATTTCTTAATAATATTCTCCATGTGCCCTCTATTACCAAAAACTTACTTAGTATTTCTCTATTCACCAAAGACAATGAAGTGATTGGGAATTTAACTCTGATTTATGTATCATTAAGGACAAGAGGTTGAGGAAGGATCTGTTGCAAGGGACCTTGAAAAATGGCCAATATCAGCTGGATCTTCCAACCGCTGATACCAAGTTTCTTCAAAAGCTATCCTCGATCTTCTCAGATTTCAGTATTCATGTTAACTAGTTAAGTTTCAAATAGCAGTGATTTCCCTTTTTGTTGTTCCAATAAATCTGTTAGCAATGTGGCATGTAATACTTCAGATGTTATTCATGATGATGTTGGTGGTTCTTGTCTCTCCTTAGTTCTACTAACTCACAGAATTCTTCTGTTAGAAATGCTTCAGCTTTTGTAAATAACTTCAGTGCAATAAAACAGTGTTATTTTTCTTCTGAGGGTCACCCCGCCCAAATCTCGCTTGCAGATTTGCACCTCATAATGTGCTCATACAAACTGTGAGAGATAGATCTTTTCAAGACAAACTCCGCTTTCGCATTCGTCTTCACCCATTTCTTGAATTCATCACTAGTTTCTGTAGTGTCCTTTAGAGCATCTGTATCTTCTCCATCATCTTCCTTGATTTCATCAGCAGTTTCTGTAGTGTTCTTTTGAGCATTTGTTTTTCCTCCACCAACTACATCCCATAAGTCTTCACCTACAAGATAAGATTCCATGCAAGTCTTTTCCATATCTTGTAATTCGACTGGTTTAGTAACTCCACACCAAAACCAGTAAAACGATTTCCCGAATCCATTCTTGTGTCCGCCAGTTGATTTTCTTCACCAAAGGATCTTGAAACGAATTTCACCTTTGTAGCTCTGATACCATGTGAAAAAAAAGAAAATACTACAACTAATAGTACAATCCCAAGATCAACAACCGTACAAGAAGAAAAACAAACCAAACAAAGAATAGATGGAAAAGACTTGTATTGAAGAAGAAAGATTATTGTTCAGAAAAACTATTGAATGCTAGCACACTTGACAACTGATTAAATATAAAATAAACTAACAAAGGCACCAGACCTAGAGACACACAAAAGTAAATGCACACCAACCAACCTACTAATAATATAATGGTTCCAGGAGATTAATTCACCTAATGTCTTTAGAAAATGAACCAAGTCGTTCCAATAACAAGTCAACATAATTGTTCAACATTCTCTCCAAACCTATCCTACTCTCAAGAGGTGAGTAATTAAGTTTAATCATTTCTCTAAATCTTCTTTAATTGATTATTTATGTACAAATACTACAAAATTAATATTCAAGGTTTATTTTTCCTAATTAGAAACCCCAAATTGTACTGTATTGTTTGATTTGTTTCCATTCATTCGGTCAAATTTGTAGAAGTTTAAATAAAATAATGCTATAATTATAATGTAAACTTATTTTAGATACTTATCAAAATGGATTGAGATTTATTTTGGGGGAAATATGATATCTTTATGACTCTATAACTCCATATTGTTTGGTTGCAGTTATAGTTGTAGATATGTTATATACTTATATGATCTTTTGAAAAGAATTTTATCATGTTTGGATTCTAATTAAAAATGTGTAACCTAGTAAAAATATTTTAGGATTACCAAGCTTTATTGCTTTGTCAAAAATGGATTTTGCTGGTGGAATTAAATGGATATGGTGTTTTATTTGTTTATTTATTGCTATCATTTTTATCGTTTCCATTCAATCTTTTAGAGTGCTAAATATAGCATAAATGTAGAATAATTTAATAACACATTCACACCAATTTTTTTTATATCAAATCTTAACAGTATTTTATTAGTTTGGATACATTTTACTAGCAGTAAGTTGGCATATGTACATGGTTTTTTTTCTTTGTTCATATCATGACAATTCAATTATTATTTTAGGTTATATTGTCGGACAATTATATGCCCAAGCCAAAAAACACAATCACTTCATACTTTGGAAAAAATGACTATGGCCAATCATCAACGACGACACAGAATGAGCATTTTTAGCTATGAATTTCTTGCAAATTACTTGGTTGTCTATGTGGAGAGAGAGATTACGGATACCATTGACTTAGATTCCATAATAGATGAGTTTGATGCTGTGAAAACTCGTAAGACAAAATTGAGATAGTTCGTTATTGTATTGGAATTGCATATTTGTTTCTTATTTAGTTGTTATCTTTTAAAAAGTTTATGTATTATGTTTAAAATATGAATTTTGAGGGGTAAGGTTTATTATGTCCCCTATCTAAATGTATCTTTAATTTTAATGAATATAATTTTCTCATGTTGTCGAAGGTCATTTAAAAAAAAAAAAATTAATTAGTTTAGCCCCCCCTCTTGTAACGTCCTGGCTTCGCCCCTGGACCTGGTCTCAACCTTCCCAAACAGTTTAGTACATTGTATAAAGGTACCTATTTCTGTCATAATATTATTTTCATTGTCATTTTGTGGTCTAATAAGTTGATTATACATCCTTTGTTGGTAAAGAGAATGCAATTCACTCTCAATCAACTACTATGAATGCCTTTTTATACTCCAGCAACACTGCATTACCTATGGGCATGCCTCCACCACCTCCAGGTAATTTTTAAGTGTTGGTAAAAAAACATTATATTTATCATAGGGACTGAATATGGGTTTGTTTGTGTTATTGAAAATAGGGACTCTTGAAGGAAGTAACATTGACCGGAGTGTCTTTTTCTAATGCATATTTACTACTACTACTTATAGTAATGTTAACTATTTGTGGACATCGTATGTATCCTATAAGCAGAGCCGACCCTAGGCAGGTGCAAGAGGTGCAGCCGCCCAGAGCCCATTAAAAAATAGACAAATTTCTTATTAAATTTTAGCTTAAAGGAGCCCACAAGTTAGCTTAGAGGGCCAAGGCAAACCAAAATTCTTACTAGTTTGCCCTGGGCCCTTGATATCTCAAGGTCGGCACTGCCTATAAATTAGGTGTTAATATCTCTGCATGTTGATGTGGGTTTTGTGCTTGATTTGTGGGCTAATAGATGTGCATGCAGAATAACAATTTTTTGTGGGTTGTTGGTTTTTGGTTGCAACCCTTGCCGTAGATGATGTGATGAAAAAATGAAAATAGTGAAAGGTTTATGAATATTTAATTAACAAAAAGAGCTCCCAAAATGCCTTTAAATAGGCCAATTTTCTTGGTCGGAAGATACTAGTCATATGGGACCAATGGTCCAAAAAATATTAGGGCCCGTCCTGCAAGCCCTTTTTTGTTTTTGTTTTTTGAAAAGAAAAATGAAAATAAAAACAGTGTTTTTGGTTTCATTTTTGAATTCCGAATACGCGTCTGGTAGCATTTACTGGAATCCATATTTTGAAAATAAAAACGGAAAAAACGCGTCTGGTAGGATAAATCGAAAACTTTCGAAAATTGAAATTAATATAAACAAATTAATTAAAATAATTAACCATTTTTTAAATATAATTAATAAATTAACACAAAACCCTTATCAGTGGAAGAGGAAGAAAAAGAAGAAGAGGAGGAGGAGGAGGAGGAGGAGGAAGGGGAGGAGGAGGAGGAAGACCAGATCGGCGACGGCAAGAGGGATCGGCGAGAGGTGAAGGAGGAAGAGGAAGAAGAAGAAGAAGAAGAAGAAGAGGAAGAAGAGGAAGAAGAAGACGGTGGCGATGGCAGCAGCGAACGGAGGAGGAGGAAGAGGAAGGAGAAGAAGAGGAAGAAGAAGAAGAAGAGGAAGAAGAGGAAGAAGAAGACGGCAACAGCGACCGGCGACCGGCGGAAGGCAGCGGCGAGCGACGACCGGTGGCAGGCAGTGACGATCGGCGGTAAGGAGGAGGAGAAAGAAGGTGAAAAAGAAGGAAGATGCACCAGTTCGTCTGGTCCAAGAGAAAAAAAAATATATATTTTTTTTTTTGTTAATTTTTTTGAAATTGTATTTGAAATACAGAAAATAACTTTTTTTTGTTTTTCAAAATTTCCACTTTTAACACTTGACTTTGTTTTTGTTTTTTATTTCTGAAAATAAAATGAAAAACGGTTTACAGGACACGAATTCGAAATCATTTTTAGAAAATAAAAACAAAAACAGCTGAAAACAGTCCGTAGGACGGGGGCTTAGATTCCAATGTTATTATTAATCTTTTTGCAAGACTAAATAGAGGATATAAAATTTTTAATATTAAAATATTATTATGTCTATTCATGTCACATCAAATTATGTGATACAGGGCTATTTTCGAACTTTCATACAGCAGCTCACTTAAGCCGTTAGTGCTAACGGATTGGTGGTAAGTGGTAACGGTAGGGGATATATGTGTTAATTATGTGTATATTTTTAAATTCTTGCTATATTCAATAAACTGAAGTTGAGTAAGTGCAATTAACCCTAATTACGTTGATAACAGAAATTTGTTAGAAACAGACAATTAAAGGAAATGCAAATGGACAAGTGGCCTGGGAATAATCCCCTACATCGGGCTCACTGAATTAAAATAACAAAATGAAGCTTCTATTAAAACGCAACGTTTAGAGATAGGTTTTGGCAGACACTCCTATATAAATTCACACTTCCTTCTTCCATAAAGCTCGTCTGAAAAAACCCCAAATCAGCATGAAATCCCTAAATTCCTACTAAGATTTGCAAGTTTGGGAGCATTGGGAACCTATCAAGAATGAATGAATGAGGCTTTGCTCTCAGAGAGGGAGAAATAAATGGCTGGTTTTTCTTCTGGGTTGTTGTTGTTGCCCCATCTCTCTCTCTCTGATCGATAGCGAAGCCAGTGATTTTTCTTTCTACATTTCCATTTCCATCAACAACAACAACAACCCATCTCTGTCTCGCGCTCGCGCACACACACATACATACAACACACATACAATCTCTCTGTCTCTCTCTCTCTCTCTCTCTCTCTATCTATCTATCTATCTCTATATATCTCTCTGGCACTGTAACGTTGGCTATGATGATGCTTTGTTCTTCTTCAGTCAGAAGACCAGGCCTTGAGAGAAACATTTTGCTTATCATCCATGGCGGGGCAGCTTCTGGGGTGTCTGCGAAAACGGTCTGAGGGTTTGCTCTCTCTTCGTTCTCGCAGACAACTAGTTTTTTGCAGCCATGGCACAAGTGGGATCTCTCTCTTTTGTCTGATAAAAGGCGAATCTGAGCCCCCACAACATCAAAGATTGAAAAACCAAAAAAAAGGGGTTCTATTTTTAGTTACTTGAAGATTATTGTTATTGATTCATTATGATGTTATTTTGTTTTTTATTTATATAAGATTGGTGATTCACTTATATGGTCGGTCTCTGCTCTTCTCTCTGATTGTTATAGTGAATTGTTTCACCATTTTACGTTTACATACACATTTGTACTATCTCTCTCTTGTTCCTGAATTCTGAAATGTGAGTGTACTACTGATATGATCTTCCATTAATTTACCGCCCTTGACATTAATTTGAGGCTGTGATGATGATGTTTTGTTTTTGTTCAGACCTTTTGAGAGCAACATTTTGCTTCTTGTCTATGGCAGGGCCAGCTTCTGGGGTGTCCGTTTTTGCGGACAACCAGGGTTGTTGCAGCCATGGAAGAAGTGGGGGTTCCTCTTTTCTTGTCCGATAAAAGGCAAATCTGAGCCTCCATTGTAATTCTCATTAGTTTAAGTCTGAGGCTTTACTCTCAGAGAGAGCTGGTTTGGTTCGGTTTGGTTTTGGTTTGGTTTTGGTTGGTCTCTCTCTCTGGTTGAAGCGGAGCCGGGGATGATTTTGGTAGTATTTGTATGAAAAAACCAACTGCCCATCTCTGTCTCTCTGTTTCTGTTTTTCTATGTTTGTGTACACTGTATGTGTATATATATATGTATATATATTTTCTTCTTCTTCTTCTTCTTCCTCTCAATGCTGTGATGATTGTTTCTGGCCTCGAATTGGACTTGGAGAGTTGCTATTTCATGGCGGGGTGACATGTGTGAGTTGCAGCCAATGAAAGGGTGAATTCCTCTCTTAGTCTGATCAAGCCTGAATCTGAGCCTTATTGTTACTCAATTATCATTCCTCATTTGTGTTTGGTTTCTCAAAAATCAAAATATGAACAAGATTATTCAGATTTGTCCACATGTCACCCAAGTATATTCTTACAATTTCAAAATATTGATGAACAACTGTTAGTGATGTTATTCAGAGTTGCTGTTTCAACTGTGAGTGATGAACAATTTCAAGTTTATTCTTACACTTACTTCGTATGAGACTATGAGATATTCTAATTTAGAAAAAATGTCATCATAATTGCTCTTAGAAATTGCCTTCCGTTTGTGATTGATTGTATGTGTTCAATTGTTTCTGGGATTGTCATGATATATTGGGGTCACCCCTTCTGGTTGTGCTTTCTTTAGATTCCGGTGGGAGCAGCAAAGCCGGAGATGAGTTGGGTTGTAGCGGTTCTTTCATTTGAAAAACTATTTCTTTGTAATCAAATTCAATTCCATTGTATTCAACGGCTTATGTTCAAACCTGACTATGTTTTATTAGTTGATTATATTACATCTCTAGTCACTTGGGATCAAAAAAAGAAAATGAGCATGTCGAAACATTCTCCCGCCTTCGTCAGCTTTCCATTGTAAGATGTCCTAAACTCACCGGAAGATTACCTAATGATCTTCCTTCATTGGAGAAACTTGTGATTAAGAAGTGTTTGCAGTTAGTAGTTTCATTCTCAAGCCTTCCGGTAGTCTGTAAAATTGAAATAGATGGATGCAAAGAGATTGCTTGCGATAGTCAAGTGGACTTCAAGTCACTAGAGTCCATGACTCTTGCAAATATTTCAGTGTATGGCAACTGGTTCAGACAAGAGTTTCAGAAAGTAACATGTCTAAGTATTTGCAATGTGGGTTTTGAGCAGCTCCTGTATTTGTGGAAGAACGATATTTGTTTGGAAATGCCACCACAGCGGTTGCAAAGCTTCACCTTTCTCAGGCAGCTACGTATTGAGAATTGCTCGAACCTCGTCTCATTTCACGAGGTTTGTTTCCTTTCCGGTCTGACTAGACTTGAGATAAGAAATTGCCATGCTCTAACTTCATTACTTGAGGAAATGAAGCACAACAATGCACATCTTGAAGAATTGATTATTGAGCAATGTGATTCTCTTACATATATTACAAAGGGCCACCACCTTCATCTCTAAAAAATCTTGATGTGAGAAATTGTGAGAAATTGGAGTGTTTATTGGATGACAAAGAGGAAAGTTGTGCTTCTTCAATGCTACACAAAGAGAATATCGACAACAACACAAGCACATCTCTTCTCGAACACTTGATAATCAACAATTGCCCGTCTATCACGTGCTTGTTACCAAAAGGTCAATTACCTGCAACAATCAGTTACCTTCAACTTCAATGTTGCAGAGAGGCTTCGTGTGCTTAACATTATATCTAATCCGAAGTTAGAGTCAATAGCAGAGAGGTTTCATAATAACATGTCTCTTGAAAGCATTACCTTCCTTTGTTGTGAAAATCTTAAATACATACCAGAGGGCTTACACAATCTTAGTTGTTTTAGATTTTTTAATCTACAGAATTGTCCCGCTGTTGTTTCTTTTCCGGAAGGAGGACTTCCCAACATCAACTTACGTGTTTCAATTCAAGATTGTGAGAAGCTAGAAGCCTTGCCTGATCACTTCCACAGCCTTGATTCTCTTACAGGATTAGATATATTCCAATGTTCGAGTCTCAAATCCTCTACAGAAAAAGGTTTTCCCACCAATCTAACATCACTTTCCGTTCAAGATCACAATATCTACAAGGCGCTGGTTGAGTGGGGGTTTCATAAGCTCACCACTCTCACATTCTTTTGGATTGGTGGATGTCTGGATGCAGAGTCTTTTCCACAGGGAAGAAATGGGAATGTGGTTGCCTTGCCTGCCTCTCTAATTTTTCTGACCATAAAAAAATTCCCAAAACTGAAGTACCTATCAGACGAGGGTTTCCGAAATCTTACCTATCTCGAAGGTTTGCAGATTCAAGATTGCCTGAATCTCAAATCTTTTACAAAATGGGGCCTTCCATCCTCACTTTTGAAATTAGATATTAAACGGTGTCCATTATTGAAAGAAGAATGTAAAAGGGATAAAGGGAAAGGGTGGTCGAAGATATCCCACATCCCCTACGTTAAGGATAGATAAAAAGTTCATCTACAATTTACGGGAGGAAAATTGACAAAAAAACATAATCACACCTACTTAATCCATTCCAAATGAGTAGTAAAATTAAACAACTAAACGAAAACACTTATACATCCGATTAGTTGCAAACTCTATAAAGAGCATCGATCTTCTCCAAGATGTCCGGACCCCTGAAAGTATAACATTTTATAGCATCTTCTTCTTGACGAGTATCTTGCTTAGTAGTAACCTTTAACTTGACTTCCTCCATGCAATGCTCCCAACATGATATTGGAAAAGATTTGCAGCAAGTATTTTCTTCGCACATCATTTGCTTATACGAAAACTGAAACACATAAGCAAGTTATTAGATATTGCAAGAATCCATTCCGTTACAAGCAAAAATTTCTAATATTATAGTAGCATCGGACTATTTTTTTTTTTGCTAATTTTTGGCCAAAAAGTTTTTCGTTAGCCAAGTTCCATTCAAGTAATTAGAAATGGAAAAGTCAACGCTACCTTAAAAGACCAAGACACGTTACGTAGATTTCTACACGTTATTGTTGTTGCCTTTGTATGAGGTGAAAGCCAGAGCAAGCCATCCACAATATTTGCAATTGAAGACGGTTTAGATTTGTTAGTTATATGGAATTTCAGATTATTGATCCTTGATAAGGGAGAATGCAGTCTCTGCCTCAATTCTTTTGGAACAATCACTTGCTTCACATGATAAATTAAGGAAACAAAAGGTTAGAGCTTCAACATGTATATAATATATATATATATATATATTCTATTATCAATTCGTCTTAACAATAAATATATCAGAATGAAGAATGTGGACTACTAGATTTACATACTTTGACTCAAAGTGTATGTACTTATCAAAACTTCTATATAATCTATGGTCCACATTCTTCGTCCTGATATATTTATTGTCATGACGAACTGACAATAGAAAAACTGTATATATATATATATATAGCACTTATCAGGTCAGGTATACCTGAAGATATTTTCGTGCAGTTGAGAATTTATTTATATATGTGTGTGTGTGACTTGTTAATAGAAGTATACCTCATCGTAGTGAAGTATCAAAAGCAATTTTGATAAAGAATGGAACCCTGCAAGAAGTTCGATGCATTTATCATACCACTGAGTGTCCACATTTGTGGAATGCAAGGCGAGAGAAATGTCTGACAAAGCCGAAGGAGTTGAAGACAATGGTATTAGATCACCAGAATAGTATAAAAGAAACAAATTAGGAGTGTCAATCTTGAGTTCAACCAACTTCAAGCAACTGAAGAGCGACAATGACTTTAGACTTGTACTTGAAATCTCAGTACTTTTTAACTCATTGCAATCAAATATGGACAAAGTAGTAAAGCACCGGAAGTTGAGAGATTTGGCCACCAAACCACTCATCAGTTATGGAAACATGAGATAAACTGAGTCTATTAAGATTCTTACAAAAGGCTATATTGATTTGAAGTGGTACATGTAACCACTTGTAAACCTGGTCCGAGGAAAAAAAATTTAAGTTTCAGCTCCTTGACATTACTTCTGATTGCATAAGAGACACACCCGTCTACGAATGTAACAAATTCCGGGTCATTAAATAAATCGATTTCAAGTGTGAACTCCTTTACACTCATCGTCTCCTTGCACTGGCGATCTTGCAAAGTTTTTCCCAAACAATTAAATAATTTCTTTCTTCTCTTTTGAACTTCATCACATTCTTCATTGTTTTGAGTATGATCATTCTGAAAATGTGGCTTAAAAATTGTTCTATCAAATTCCAGAACCGGGAAAGTGAGCCACACTGTTTCCCATCTTTTAGACAAAAGAGTGGTTTGAGCTACTTGTTTGAACGGAAGAAAGGACAAAATATGGTGTAATATCGGCTCAGGCAATTCAGATATCATATCCACCTTCTCAATTCCGTTCTTCTTCATGATATCAAAGCCTTCCTGGACAATTAATGATAGCTAATAAAACAATATTTAGGTCAAAATAAAATTTTTTAAAAATTAGTTCAAACATAAACTTTATCTAAAGATACATGTATGGACATGAAAATAGCTAGAACAGGAAAAAGAAATTACCTTTTTTTGATCTTTTTAATATTTAATGCGTGCAACAGCTCTACAGACTGTGGAAGTCATCAGGGTTCTCCTTTTAGCAAAAATTTGACATAATTTTAGGGTTAGGGTTTTTAAGAGAAGAAAATTTGTTTAATGAATTAAATAAATATTATATTTCACTATTTTATTTTACTCGAAAACAAATAGATAATATTGTTATTTCACTTTTAAAAAAAAATTACAAAAAATTACTTTTTATTTATATATGAAAAAAAAAATATATTCGAAAGGACATTGTAAAGTATTAGGCTATGGCTCATAACCCTTGTCCAGTTGTCCATGTGTTATTTCGCTTAATTTAAATATGTAAATAATAAATCAAGAGTTTGATAGCAGACAGGGCTGGCCCATGAGGCCGGGCAGCAAACCCAGCATTTTGTTGGGGCCCCCAATTGGCCCAATTTACTTCTTTTTTGGGGCCTCAAAACCCAATATATTTATGTTTAAACAGGGTCCAATTAAAAACCGTTTACTGCTTTTATTTATATATTTTCCTTTTCGGCCCAATGAACTAAAAAAAAAAACAAAAACAAAAACAAAACTTCAGGCCCAATAAACTTGCCATTGTTTATGTTTAGTCATTAATTTCTACATGTTGATTTTAACTCATCTTTTAATTATTTATTTTATTTACAACAGTAGATTAGTATCCACTAATTTTAGGCTTTAATAATCTCAGTTCTCATATCTGTATGTGTATTGTGTATTTGTGTAGTCAATTTATTAAGCTTTTTTTGAATCATTTCTTGAATCTTTTATGGTCAAACAAGAATATTTTATAATGGGTTCTTTTATAGCAGATTATATAATTATAATCATTAATCAAATTGACTACGGTTTACACAAATACACAAACGGATTTAAACGAAAAAAAATACAAGTTAAAATAAAATAATCTTATATTATATAGGGCCCCGATTTTTGTTAATATCATAAAATCGCTTGGCCCCCAAAATGTCTAGAGAAAGCCCTGATAGCCGATAGACTTGGTTGTGACACCAATTGGGTCAAAGTATCAATTTGACTCAAAATGCGACACTCAAAAGATGAAATTATCTACGACTCACACTTAGGCCATTGATGTTGTGAGTTCGAAGTGTGTTCTCCTTTTCCAAACTCCAAATTTAATATTACGTTTCCGGAAATATCATTTGATTTCAAGTCATTATATACAGCAAATAATTTCAATAATTCATATAGATCAAGTGCTTTCTATGATTTTATATGTTTCAACTCAACATTATAATATAAAAATAAAAGCACTTATAAGTTTTAACTATTTTAAAATTTTGTTTTTTATGACAATTAATATTTCAAACCCGATAACAAAAGAGTGTTAAATAGTGATATCAGTCTGCTAATTAAGTATCTAAAAAACAGAATCACACATTCTCAAATCCAATCCAAAATCCAAATCAGAAGTAAAATTAAACGACTAAAGGAGCATTGATCTTCTCCAAGTAAAATCCAAAAGCCACTTCCGTCTTTTTTCTTCTGGTGACGGGTGATGGATTCGTCGATAATTTCAACGGGGAGCTAATGGAGCCACATACTCAGCCGCCATCAAGGACCGGTTACGTTATTTTTTTTTAAATATATATATTACATAAATTTGGGATTTGGGAAAGAAGGAAGTCTTCGGGAGAACTCGAACCCACAACTCTATAATACAGGTGTGAGGGATATACCACAAAACCAACCTCATATTATTACTGTTTTATGTTATTACTCACACAGAGGATATCATTTTTTTTTTTTCCTTTTTATAAAGAGCTCATAGAGAATATATAATATGTCAAAGTCCGTTAATGGGCCGCGTAAAGTACAACAAGAGAGAGCCCGGGTGATTTTGAATTCTGATTAATAGCATGTAATTTTTAGTTTAATCCAATAAAATCCAAACTTAATTATGTGATTTTGAGGTCTAATCAATCTTATAATTATCATTTTTGAATGTGAAATTTTATTTATTATACATTTATACCTTTAATCTATTATACTTATAAGACGAGTTGAGATTAACCTGGTCAGGAGCGGACCCATAGTTGGACCAGGTTGGGCCCATACCCCACCTCAAATTCTTAAAAGAAAATATTTTGTTATATATATATATATATGTCAGGAGTGGACCCACTGTTGGACCAGGTTGGGCCTATGCTCACCTCAAATTCTTCAAATATATATGTATATATTTTTTGTTTAATTATATATATATATATATATATATTTGTCAAGAGTGGACCCACCATTGTACCAGGTTGGGCACGACATGTGCCCCACCTCAAATTCTTCACAAAAAAAAAAATATATATTTTTTGTTTCATATTATATATATATATATATATTAAGTAACACTCTTAGGGCTTGTTTGGCATTCTGCATTGGATTGTATTGGACTGTATTGAATTGTATTGGATTGTATTGTATTGTATTGTATTGTATTGCAATGTATTATCATTAATACAAACCTGTGTTTAGTGATGCAATGTATTATATCGTATTAAGTTATTCCTATGACTTTATTAAAAAAAAAATTATATTAAAAAATATAATATTTTTTTAAAATAGTCAATAATTAATTTTAAATATCCTTAAATATTTTTATGTAAAAAATCAATAAATATTTAGTTTATTTGAATTTTTTTTAATAAATAATATTTATATATATATAATAAATATTTCCTATATAATTTTGAAATTATAAAAAAATATTAACAACATAACACATATTTTAACAATATTCCATATTTGTTAAAAAAAAAAAAAAAAAAAAGGTTTTTTTATAATACAACCTAATACCACCAAATATAATGTATTAACTAATACGGTATTTACTGTATTATGCAATTAAAATGTACTAAAATAATACAATACAGTGTTTACACTAAACACTGTATTGTATTATTTTAGTACATTTTAATTGCCTAATGCAATACAATGCAACGAAATAAACAGGGCCTTAAAAACCTAGTCCCTATTAACATAGGTGGTAGAGCAAATTTCTCTTACCTTTGTGTGAAGGGTTCAACTCCCACCATTTACATTTTATACTCTAATTTGTTGTATTATAATAGTCCATCTATTATTATTATGATTTAATTTATTTTATCCTTAGTATTTTTCTTTATTTTATAGTTTTAATTTATTTAGAATCAATAATACAATAATTTACCAAAAATTGTAAAAATAAATAAATAAAAAATTCAAAAAATGTCTAGTAATATTTATTAATCAATTATTTTTATATAAATTATAGTTAATTCATTATAAATACAAAAACAAAATTTCTTATTATAAAATTAGATTGTAATTTATTTTTAAAATATTAAATATTGTAACTTTACATTATATATTTACATTTTTTTTCTTGTTATAATTTATTTTTTAATATTGTGTTTTTTGTTTTTATTTCTTTTTGAATATAAGATTATTTAATTCATCTTGAATAATTGTTTTATTCTATCTAAACTTCATTATACCATCAAATTTTCTTTATATATATATTAAAAAAAAAAAATACCCCATTTTACTATGATCTTAATTTTGCAATAGATTTGTGTATATATATATATATATATATATATATATATATATATTTTGTTCTAGTGTCCCGTCTCGTTAAAATTTTTGGGTTCACCACTGAACCTAGCTAGTAGTATACCGTTCACACTTACACCATAAGGCAGTGGGTTCAAGTCGTGGCCCATGTCATGTCTCAAACCCCGGATCTATTATATATAATAGTTAGGAATTTTGATCTTCTATTGATCTAATCTTTTTCCTGACCTCACTTTCATGACACATAAACATACCACTCTTTATCAACAACCAATCACATGCTTTAAAAATGTCAGGAAAAATATCAACAGAGAATCCAAATCCTATAATTAGTTCTCTCTCTCTCTCTCTCTCTCTCTCTCTCTCTCCAAGTTTGAATCCTTTCCCAGTCTGATTTTTTTTCCGGGTTTTTTTTAGTTAGATTATTTGAATTTAAATAAAACATTTATCTAAAAACAAATCCGGATCATTCCATGTTTTTATGCTTAAGTTCACTCTATCATGAAAAGACCAATAAAAAGTCAGATCGGAAAAGAATCCGAACTTATCATCATTATCCTTCCACACTTGTAACATAAAGATTTAAAAGTGAGACAAATAATGCATTGTGCAAGTCAAAGAAAAAGGAACTGTACATAGCAGAAGTAATAATAATAACACAAAGGCAAAGGGGATGGATATGTGGAGCTTCTTTATGAATTATAATACAATGACAAGTCAACTATTTTTTAGCTATGCTTTTCCCCACCATCAAAATACGTAAAACAAAACAAACAAACACAAACAAAGCCAAAAGCACTTTCTTTTCTCTTTCTCTCATGAGTTTCTCTCACAATATACAATATACACACACAAGCTAATAACCTAATAAGCTAGAGGGCAAAAGCAGCTTTGATGGGTGGATCAGCTTTTGGAGATACCACCACCCACACTACACACAATATATATATATAGAGAGATATATATCATATATGTATTGGGTTTTGTTTTGTTTTGTTTTTAAAAAATATATAGAGAGAGAGAGAGAAAGAAACCCACCAGACAAAAAGCACCCCCAACAAAAAAGCATAAAAATTCATAAGGAGGAAAACTATGTGGTGTATTTGGGGGATTGTGCATGCTCTTTGTCTTTGCATCTTTAAGTATCCCATATTCAAAAACATTGTTTTCATCTGCATTCACATGTATTTTTGTCTATATATTATATATGTATATTACTTGGGATGTTGTGTTGTGTAGTGTGTGCAGCGTGTGTATATATACATATATAGTGTCTTTAAGACTTGTTTTCTTTTACAGTAATAGATATCGGATGTTCTTTTCCACTATTGTTTTCTTTTACATTACTAGATATCGGATGTTCTTTTTCAAATATTTTATAGTGATATATATATATATATATATATATATACACACACACGATGCTTTTTGGTTGTAAACCCCGGACATAATTTTCGTACAAGATCACGATTATTATAAGCCTGTAGTGCTACAAAACATATTGTCATTTATGATAATCAGATATTTCACATGAAAATTACGTTCAAATTGCACCTAAAAATATTATTATGATATAACTATATATGTGTGTGTGTTTTATATAAGATTCATTTTCTTGTGTTTATTCGACGTCTTAGGAGATAATTTCTGTATACTGATGTGGAAAACTCAGAAAATGGTTTGAGAGGAAGTGATTATAAAATTAATTAAACATATATACAGTTTTTGTGTATATCCCCATCCCAAGAACATGCATGCACATACCTTACACTTACAGGCAGCTGGCCATTCTGTCTCTGTCTGTCTGTCTGTCTTTGTTTGTAAGAAGAAAGAAAGAAAGGAGAGATATATATCAAATGAAAGTGGGATTTCAGAGGAATCTCCTTTTTGGTTCCTCCATTTTTTTTAATTAATTTCTTCTGCTATTTTGGAAAACCAATATGAAAGGACAGTTGCCAGCACCACTTTCAAAGTTTTAGTCCAAACATCTATTTAAATTGACCAAACATTAACATGAATCATGATATATATATATAGCTAGATCATAGGCTTATAGCAACAATAAATAAATAATAATTATACTTATAATAATATTAGGGATAAGCATCTTTCTCATGCACCCACCCATGTATACATGATTCTGGTTTTATAAAGTTTTCACAGAAAACAAATGAACTACCTTTATCTCTTATCATAACCTAATCATACCTTACATACATATAATAACATTTCTATTTCATTACCCAAACACCTCTCTCTTTCTCTCTCTCTCAAATTCTCTCACTAAAATTAGATATCATTCAAATGATTTTAAAGCTGTAAAGGAAGTATTAACATGTTGACACATTGGATATTGTTGATGATGAATTTGGTTTGATTTCAATTTCTAAGGAGATTATAAGTATGATGATGTCTCGGGTATGAATGCCAACGTCACTAATTCGCCACTCTAACTTGTTTATTCTCTTTAGTGATACTAAACAATATCAAGTGAGTTCCAACGAGAAAGTACGTATATGATGTCTCAAGTATGATTGGTATGAATACCAACGTTACTCGTTTGTCACACTAACTTATTTGTTCACTTCATTGATACATAACTATATATTTGATATCCAACAAATACATATTAAGGGAACATTTTTAATCATCTAAAAAAGAGAATGTACGTGGTTATAAGAATATTAAATGAATATGATATTAAATTTGACATCTTCAATATTTTCTTTATGTGCATCTTGAGAAAGACATCAACTTGGTTAATTCTAACAACGTCATTAATTTGGATAAAAACAAAAAGTTTAATTCATCAGATGTAATTGAAATACCAAACCAACAAACCATCAAGAAATGTCATTATTTTATATATATATATATATATATATATATATATATATAAAAACTCGAATTTATGATATTTTGATAGACTGAATGAATACCATTTACTATCAAGTAAAATTGAACAATCGTAAGTTGAACTTACTTTAAATTAAAATATCCGTTTGTAAATTATAGAAAGTTTCCATACGAAATTTTATTCATTTACAGTTATACGTAAACATGTGATTAACGTTAACTTAAGAAATTGAACACTAAACGAGTTAAGTTCAACGAGAAGTCTGTATCATATTTTAGTAGAAGCTTTTTTTTCTATTATTATTATTTTTTTTTTTTTTGTGAATCACGAGAATTGAATAAGCTTATTTTGAGTCACGGGACCATAACAAACCCATACAAAAATAACTTTTGTAAGCATGCATGTCGACAGCTTCTCCAGCTTGTATATCACTACAATGATCCCATTATATGAGAAAACTATTTTTCAAATTAAAAAGAAAAATCCAAAAAACGAGAAAAAAGAAAAACAAATCCAATAGAGTTTCAAATCTTCTCTCGGGATTGAATCCCACTTGTGTCAAAACATAATCTCTCTCTCTCTCTTGTTTTTATAAAAATATATATGAACACATATATTTTACTATAATCTTTCCTATATAGAATCCATGCTTTATATATATATATATAATATGTGTTACACATATATATTCGCATATACGAATTTTTTTCTTATTTTAAGCTTTTAGAGAGAGAAAACGATCGAATTTACACCTGAAATGAAAATTTAATAAGGTAAATTTGGAAATAGCTATAAAAATCAACCTAATTTTAATATATACAGTCATTTTCTTTTAGGAACAAACTGATTTTAGTGATATTAATTAGTTATAAAATTTGTTTCCTTGGAGTCCTATATATTCTTAGTTTACATGATCTTCATGACCCTTTTGTAATGCAAGGTATATATTCTTGATTTTGTTTTTCTTACAACAATCAAATGGGCCACCATGATCAATGAGTTAGTGGGAGCATCATGAGTTTACCAATTATAGAAACTTATTGTCTGCACATATAATATAATAGGGTGATCGAAAACTTGTCTTCTTGTATTTTAGAAAAGCCAAAAAAATTATATATTAGAGAAATTAGAGTCAATTCATTCTAAATTTCCTATAGATATATTCTTGAGAATCATAACATATATAGAAATTAATAACTGATAAAGTTTTCTGCTATTTCATGATTAATTAACTTCAGATTTATATGGATTCTACTAATTATAGTACACATGGAGCTCTGATTTTGGAGAGTGCATGCATCAATCTTTTCTATTTTTTCATTTCTCATTTTTAGAACTTTTTGGTTTTAAAAAAAAATATTGGATCCAATGAATATTAACTGATTCATCAATAAGGTTATTGGATCTAAATAATTGCTAAGTTGCATCAATTATCACAAAAAAGAAAAGAAAAACACCGCTAAGAATAAATAGAGCTATATAGCTTTTCTCTTCCACTTATTAATAATAATAATAATAATAATAATAATAATAATAATAAATCTTTGTAAATATATATGTAGCTACAAAAGGTAATATATTATGCTATTGAGAGAGAGAGAGAGAGAGAGAGA
Organism: Acer saccharum; assembly: GCA_030490815.1. Lineage (NCBI taxonomy): Eukaryota > Viridiplantae > Streptophyta > Magnoliopsida > Sapindales > Sapindaceae > Acer > Acer saccharum. Next base: position 7,330,799 of record CM059866.1, read on the forward strand.
GAGAGAGAGAGAGAGAGAGAGAGAGAGAGAGAGAGAGAGAGAGAGATTATAATTCCTTCCATTTGGAAGATTGATATAAACAAAGTTCTATAAGAACAAGTGAACAACAAAAAAAATTAAAATTATATATAAAAAAAAACCTAATAATGAGCTAACCTTGCCATGGTTTTTGATGACTTTGTTGCTCATGAGGAGTTGTGTTCATGCAGTTGCCAAGACCAGCAATGCTGAGAATATCACTATGTGAAAGTGCTCTAAGACCCAAGAAATCTCTTGTCAACCCTTCTCCTCCTCCACCACCGCCTCCTCCACGGCCGCCGCCGCTATTTTCATCATTCCTTGTTTTTGAGAACTCATTAAGCAAATTATTATTGCTATTGATCCCATCTAATTTCTTTGAAGTACTACTACTATCGATCATCAAATTCCCACCAAAAGTATCATCAAATATTGAAGAATTAGGATTCATCATCATCATCTCTTGAAGAAGAGTACTCGAGGAGGAGCTAAAACCACCACCACCAACACCAACACCACTACTACTAGGCTGTGTCAGCCCTTCACGTGAAGTCAAATTGAGACCAAACCCAGCTGGTCTTGTGGTTGTTGAAGATGTTGTTGTAAGGTTATGAGCAGAAGAATCAGCAGCAGCAGCAGAAGAAGCAGAAGACACGTGAGCTTGATGTTGCTGTTGTTGGTGGTGGTGAGGTCTGATCATGCTCAGAGCAGGGTGGTGGTGATCAGGTGCATTGTTGCTCATGGTTGCACCCATTTGAGCAGCTTTTTGCAGCAATGCAGTAGCTGACATGTGTGGTGATGATGATGATAATGACGAAGGTGATGGTGATGGTGATGAGACTGCTGTTTGATGATGATGGTAGTGAGGAGGAGGAGGAGGAGGGAGTAGAGTGGGTCCAAGATTATGGTTAGGGTTTGTGAGAAATTCTTGATGATGATGATCTAATCTTGTGTTGAAAATGGATGGTGATGATGATGAAGAAGAAGAGAGATGATGATATTGATGATGATGATCAAAACCTTGTGATGATGATGGTGGGCCACCACCAGACCCACCTAGCATTGGTTGACTAGAGAGCCATGGTGGTACTAGGCTGAAATTTTGTTGATGATGCTCTTTTTTGAGTGAAAATCCATGAAGGTGGTCTTGATGATTGAATTGTGGAACTTGGAATTGGTTTTGATTTTGATGATAATGATGATGATCAGAAGAAACAATGTTATTATTGTTATTTGGAATTGCTCTTGCACTCTCTTCAGCCAATGCATCACAAAAAGCTCTGTGTGTTATGAAACTGTCCCTCCTGAAAATTTTGATATAATTATAAATAAAAACACAACTCAAATCACAAGAAAACAAAAGCAAAAACCATGGGTTATATATAAAAGTGCTTTATATATGACAATGCCAGAAATGTTTTGACTTTCTCTCTCTCTCTCTTTCTTTCTCTCTGCATCCATTTCTTTTCACTGTGGAAGCAAGGACAGATTGTCCACTTAGTCTGGTTCAATTAAATTTATCCATACTTATCTCTCTCTCTCTAGGGTCTCAAAATAGCCAGTAGCAGTACTTCTCTCTTCCTCCCAATCTGTCTACTTGTATATGTATATATAAACAGATATTGCGAACCTAATCAACTCCGTATGCGACCAGAGAACCTAATTTACGAATAAACAACTGTGCACCCGACTGGAGAACCTAAATTACGAACCTAAACAGTCGGAGAACCTAAATTATGAACCTGCACGTGACCGGAGAACCTTAATAACTGCGGATGCGACTTGAGAACCTATGAACCTAAACAATTCGGGATGCGATTAAAGAACCTATACAACTGTGGACGCGACTAGATAACATAAATTACGAACCTAAATAACTGCAGACACAACTGGAGACCATAAATTACGAACCTAAACAATTGCAGATGCGACCGGAGAACCTAAACAACTGCGGACCGGAAAATCTAAAAAATGATGAATTATAATAATTGGTTATTAATTATATGTATATACCTTGAGAAAAGGGTGCCACAGTCACATCTATACTCTCTAGTGCCACAAGTTTTGGAGTGTGCTTTCCAATCGGATTGAACAGCATATTTCTTGGAGCACTTGTCACATTTCCACTTCTTCTCACCGTGTTTCCTGGAGAAATGCTTCTTGATTCCTGTCAAGTCTCCGAGAGCTCTTGATGGGTCGTGGTGGACACAGGTTGTCTCCGGGCACACGTACACCTTCTTCCTTATCACCTCAAGTTTTGACCTCTGCTTCAGCTTCCATGGCAGATTGTGACCTCTTCTGTGCAGCTGCAGATTCTGGTCTCTTTGAAAACCTTTGTTGCAGATCTCACACACGAATCTGTTTGTCGCCATGAGTGTTTTTGGTGATAAAGATATCACTTCTGCATCTGGGTCTGATTCAAATCACACCCACAAAAATAAAAAATAAAAATTTGAAAATTATGTGAATTATAAGAAATATGAAATGGATTTGATGAGATTATTAATTAATTAATTACCTGGATTGCCTGGTAGGTTCCTCTTCTTTTTAGCAGGAGGAGGTTGAGCTTCAAGAGCTGGAGCTTGATGTGAATTATAAGAAGCACTTGCTTCACCAGAAGCAGAAGTCAAATTAGACATATTTTCTTCCAAAACTTGTTGTTGCTGTTGCTGCTGCTGTTGTTTTTGTTGTTGTTGATTGAACATCAAGTCTTTCATCATCTTCTCCTGAGAAAAGCACTTCCAGAAAAAGCACTTCTGAAACTTTTCAAAAAGGATTTGTTTAAGAGATCTAAATTAAAGACAAAAAAAATTTAAACCCAGAAAGAAGAAAAATCCAACAAATGATCAAGAAAGCAGAAGCAGAAGCAGAAGCTGGTTTCTAGCTTGTATATGTTTTTCTTTTCTCTCTTGGCTTCAACCCAAGAGACAATATTTGGTTTTTTTTTTTTTTTAACTCACAAGAAACAAAGTGAAAGAAAAATACCCAAGATCTTCTAACAACTTTTTTTTGCTCTACATGTATAATTATTTGCTTTTCAAATAAGAAAGAAAAATCCAAGAACAACCACCACAGAAATATGAACAAAGAAGCTATGCAGAGAGAGAGAGAGAGAGATGTGGATGAGAAGGGATCTGAAGAGTGTAATCCAAAACAATAATCAAGAGAGCACAAAAACCACACAAAACCCTAAAGCTGGCTTTAACTTCATTATCATATATATGACGTTGAACTTTCTGTCTTTTCTTTTGTTTTTTTTTTTTTCTTACTAAACAAACACACCCCACATCTTTCTCTCTCTTCAACTTTCTTTTTCAACAAAGTTTTTGTTAAATTTTCTGTTCAATAAAAGAAAAAAGATAAGCTTTTGTTTATTTAATCACCTTGATAAAGCAATAAGGAGCTATATAGCCAAAAAGGAGCTACCATGTAAAAAGATAACATGATTTGTATTTCACCATAGACATAGATACTGAGATTGTGTGTGTGAAAGATAGATTTATACGTATAAGAGAATTTTTCTAGTCAATTCGGTCTAAAAAAAACAAAAAAAAAACTTAAGAGGATGGGTTATATTTAGAGGATGGGTTGTGTAGTAGACACCCTTCACAGACTTCTAAGATTTACAGTGACATGATTGATTCATTGATTAGATTGTGTTAATAGGTATGGCTAAAAGTGCTCTCATGCATTCTTTTTATTTATTTTATTAATTAATTTACAATTTTTATTTACAATTTTTACTGCTTTATGTTTCCTTTTCTTCATTTCATTATCAGTAGTGTGAGAGCAATTGTTTTTATATAGAGAGAGCTGGAATTTCTGACAATTTTGCATGTTGGATCTAATAAAAAAATAATGAAAAATAAACCTACCGTACCATTTTCAGATCCTATGCATGAGAGGAGGTGATTGATAATATTCTGCTTACTAGCTAGGCTGCCTAACTTGACCAGCTTTAATTTCTTGTTCCAACAATCTAGATTGATCATGATTTTCATCATTGATTATTGATTTATCATCATAATAATTAATTAATAATTAAACATCTTTTTGTGAAAACAAATTAAGTACTCCTAGCTAGTTCTTATCATTGTTAATTAAGGTTGTTATATAATATAGTGACAGCAATCATCTGCCTATTTTTACATCAAACTCATAGGTCTGAATTTGTTTTACGATTGGAGAAGGAAAAAAAAAAAAAAAAAAAAATTTTGTTTTATCTTTCAATGAAACTAATATAATTTGAAAAAACTGTAAAAAAATAAAAATAACATTCATATTGACTATTTCTTTTAAACCATTAATTTGTTTTCTTTTTTCCTACTATTTTTTACCATTAAGAATTGACCAAGCTATGGTAGAAAAAGATACACTATAATAGTTGACTTATCTAGGTCATCGAGTAAGAAGAAGTTTGGTACTTTTAACTGAATTTGACTGCTTAATTAATTATATTAAAAAACCAGTCATCAATTCAAACAATATTAGTGGAGTTTAGTTTATAAGTCTACAATTCAACTATAAAAAAGTCTACCATTGACTTCAATGTGTATTGTAATTAACCTTATCTTTGTTAGTATTGTTGATCGACTAATAAATCAAGTTAATAATGACTACTTGTACATATTAATTAGTTCAGTCGTTAAAATCTTTTGTCATCGGTCCGCTCTGACGAGTATAAGTATGGGTGGACACTTTAGGTTTGGTGGGATTTGATTAATTTTGAATTGAACCATAGCGTTTTTTGTTTTATAAGAACCATAATGTTTTAAGATGACCGAGAAATAGATCTGAATGTATATATATATATATATATATATATATATATATATATATATATAATGGTAGATGAAAACATTGAAAATTTTGTTGGAATTTTTTAGTAGAAATTTTATATATACCTTCATCATGATGAAGATTGAAGCCTTAATTTAGAAGATCAAAATTGACCAAAAAATAAAATAGTGAGTTAATTTAACCCAAGGTAATTAAAATAATCAAAATTTCACCATCACATAAAATAAACTATATATTTATATTGTCTTTTTTGTTTGTTCATAGATTTCGATGAGTTTCTGTTTCATAATTAAAATAATAATAATAATAAATAAAATAAAACATGAATTAAAAGATGGGTAATAAATAAACATTTTATTCTTGTCATTTTCTTGTTTTATTCTTCAATGATTTGGATTTTGAAAATGGGATCTTGCTCGACCCAAACTTTAATATGCTCTCCCAGCTCATCCATGGCGTTATAATAAAAATAAATCAAGATGGTTACAAAAATAATTATTAATTAAAGAACTTTATAATAAGAAACAAAATAATTAAAATCAAAAGATATATGAGCATGCATGAGAGAATCAGACATACATGTTTTATTATGTATGTTAGTGAAATTCATGATGATGCCATTTGTCAACATTTGATTTATCAAAATTTATAGAGGGGTCATCAACTTCAAATCCATAGATTTGTCAAAATAAATTCAATAAAATGTTCTTCTTATTATATAATTTTCAGTTTATTAATTCACTCTAATTTTATAATTACAATATAATCAACATATCGAATTGATTCTATATAATTAATTTCGAATGAAATTAATGATTGGATTTTTTTTTTTTTTTTTTTTTTTGATATATAAACAGAACATTACAAGGAACAAGAAAAAACAGGGTTGCAGCCCAGCCGGAGAAACTCCCTTTTAGAGGAGAAAGCCAATTGAGCCAGTTTATGTGCCAAGGTATTCCCAGAAATGGAAATCGCTGGACACAAACAACAACTAGCATCTAAACTAAAGGCTTTAATATCATTAACAATGAATTTAGATACCCTAAAAGAGGGAAGAGGATCTTTAATTAATGATTGGATTTATTACTATGGAAAAGTGACAATTTATTGGTCTTGCTTATATTTTTTTTTTTTTTTATATATACCACTCATAATGACAACGACTTGAATTTAGAATATCATGTTGAATGAATCTCGTTTATAATTCTTTTAACATATGAATATAATCTAATTTATTCAAATTCATCGGAAACAATCATATAATTAATCATATTTAAACTAACAATGCATTATAGTTAAAATTCGTGAAAATATTTTAATTTTTTATTAAATTAATGTAAAGATATCCTATATGTGATTTTTGTTCTTCCAATTTGGTTCAATTTGACCTTCAAGTATAAAGCTAACTATATATATATATAGGAAATTGCAAGAAGTAATCAAAATTGTTTTTAGCCATCGATTTATATTTTATTATACTTCTCACCTTTAGCCTTGAACAGACAAGACTGCTCTCAATTTTGTCTTTACTTCACCAATCTAAAAATTTGGAAATCAACTGACATGTAACTTGAAAATCATTGATATGTAAGTTGAAAGTCAATTGGCATGTAATTTAAAACTTAACTCACATATAACTTGGAATCAAATGGCATGTAACTAAGTTACATGTCAGTTGAAGTAAAATTTAGAGGTAATTTTATCCAAAAGTGGTCAAAAGTGATAAAAACAATAAAATATAAATTGGTAGCTAAAAACAATAAACCAATAAATTTTTTGACTCTTTATGAATTTACCCTATATATATTGCCAACAGGGGTGTAGTTCAGCTAGTAGATTGACGAGCTTGGGGCTTGGGCAAATGGCTCTCAGGTTAACAGCTCGAATCTTACCAATGGCTAAAACTTTCAACAACAAAAAATACATAGTCCCAAATTAATAGATATTATCAATATATATATATATATATATATATATATGAACCCAAACTTGAAAATGTATTATAATATATAAATCAGTAGTGTAGTTTAATTAATTGAATATTTTAACATTGAGTGATAATACAATGTTTATATATATTTTCTATGAGTCAGCTTTCAGTAAACATAATTAATTTGATATATTTATTATTTTTCTATATAATAATATCAACTAGCTTAGGGTCGGCTAATGGAGAATTATAAGTTTACTTAACGGTAGGTAGAATTAAGATGCCTTAAAGCAACAATAATGAATTCTTAATTATATTAAATTTGAATTAATTAAGTGTTTAATGGTAATTAGAGAAATTAATAGTACTGCAAGTCTGCAACTAGAAGTACTTGTATCTGCTTTCTTATAATTAAGTGCTTTGGCTTTTGTCTTCTTCTTCCCTTATTTTTTTCCACTTTGATTTTTGGGTCTCTTGTCCAACTTGCACAATTTTGTTCAAAGTCGTGACTTAGCTAGGTTGTTTTTGATACATACAAATGAATATAGAGGTTTGTATTTGATTATATATTATATACCGTCTTTCTATTGTCAGTTCGTCTTAACAATAAATATATCAGGACGAAGAATATAGAACATAGAACATAGAACATAGAATATGGAGAAGTTTTGACAAGTGCATACACTTTGAGTCAAATTATGTAAATCTAGTGGTTCACATTCTTTGTCCTGATATATTTATTGTCAGGACGAACTAATAATAGAAAATTTGATATTATATATATATATATATATATATATATATATATATATATATATATAATTATGGATCACATTTATGTAAATGATAGAAAATCTGTAAGTAACTCATTAGACTCAAAAACTTAAACTTACACGTGTACTGCTCCATCAGGTGGACCAAGTTCAAACACAAATAAATTCAGATGAAAGAATACAAATAAGTAATGTTATATTATCCAAATTATTTGACCAAATGACCCGGCATTTGAGGTTGTAACTAGCATATATCATCGCCAACAGGGGCATAACTCAACTGGTAGATGGACGAGTATGAGGTTTGAGCAAATGACTCCCATGTGATTAGCATCTCAAATCCTACAAATGATGAAAGTTTTCAAAAAAATACATGATCCCGAATTAATAGATGTTATCAAAAAAAAAAAAAAAAAAAAAAAAAAAAAAAAAAAAAAAAAAACTAGCATATATCATCCTATTACTTACATTGTTGGTACAATTCATATTCTACATTATTTAGGCATTATCAAATTTGGTCAGTCTACCATTATTTATAACAAATACAATAGCACGTCATCTTAGTTTAATTGACGTGCCCCTCTCTTTCCACGTTCGTGGTGAGAGTCTAAGTCTTACTGTATACATTTGTTGGTATGTGTGGAGAGATTGCTCATCGGTATTGTTGGAGTTGATATTTGGGTTGCCTCCAGATGCCAAACATTTCGGAAAGAAAAAAAAAGATAAATAGGAGATAAAAAAATACAAATTATATATATGACGACCAATTAACTTGAATCTAACAACTTTCGGTAATCTGTTAGAATTAAAAACTTATCGTTTTAAGTACGAATCAAAACTTTAATAATGTAGAAAGGTACATAGAGGACTCCATGCATGATTGTTGGGGCTCATATATCAATCGAACTAGGCCAAGCTATATATATATATATATATACCTTCATTGAAGTCTGAACTCTGAAGAGACAAAATTAATATGCAATACGGTTGCTATTTTCCTTTCTGGTTTTTCTATTTCTGTTGTTGATTTGATTTGGCAACAACCAGTGCAGGGATCTGTCTAAACAGTTAACACATTGATAATTCTTATGTAGTACTTAGATTTTTTGGTTGTTGGAAAGATTTTTGGTGGTTGAAGAGGAATTTACAAACCAAGTAAAAACCTCCACATGAAAACTAAAGCAATTGTTGACTATATATCTTCTCCTCATCCTACTAAGTTGATTAAGAAGTAATTGAAATCTAATACTAAAAAATAAGGTCAAAATATATATGCAATGAAGGGTGTATTTTATCTTGATATCTAAAAACAATACTTATCGTAGTTTTTCTTTGACTCTCGTAGTCTTTCTTTGATTCAAAAGTAATCAAGTAACAAATTGTTTAGCCTCACGTAATCTTTCTTTGACTTAAAATCAATGGCGGTTTGTATACCCAATTTATTTTTTTTTATATACTCTTGTAAATAGAGTTTTTTCTCCCTTCCTGTTTTATCGTTTTCAGTAACCTTTTTACGGTTGTTTAGTGTTTCTTTTATTCTGAACTCCCGTATTTTTTTTTTTTTTTTAGTAATAATATTGAACGGTTTTGAGAGTTACGTGCACATGATTTAATGTTTTATTGGGTATTAACTTAGTTGGGATGAATTATATAAAAATTTAAGTAACCAAAATAATTAGTGTTCTTAATTATCTAAAAACAAGACGGGAGTTTAGATGAATTAGTTGTAAGTCACTTGAACGTACCATATTATAATAAAATTGTGAGGTTAAATCACATTCTCTACCTAGCTATGATCCCTCAAATTTGCAATAGTTTTTTTTTTTTTTTTTTTTTAAATAAGAATTTAATAACATCATATATGGTAGCTAATATATTTTGTGTAATCTCGTGGACAAAAATAAGGTTACAGTAGTCACTTAATTTTGATATGTTTTTGCATTAAAGTGTATGAATATAGATGTAACATTTTTAAGTGTACCTCTACATGGCTTCATATTCTACAAATCAAATGATATGTACAATGGGTTAAACGAATAAACTTTAATTAATAGGTAATTAATTAAACTTTTTTTTTTTTTTTTTCATATACCATTATTTGCACATTGATCAAGTTGATGATAAGACAAATGATTTGATAAGACTTCACTACACCTTTTTTTGAAGAAATGTCTTGATTGGTTGCCTTTTTCAAATATTGCCAAAGCGTTTTTGTAATTCAAAAGGTGTTTTTTTAGTTCGAAAGTTGTTTTCTTCATAATTTGAAATAAAGTTGTTTTCTTCATGATCACCGGTAGAATTTTGAATAACATTATTAACCTTTTTTTGTTTTTCCATAAATTCAAATACAAAATCTTGACCCTTAAATTATAGTACTTTCAACGGTTTAGATTGAATATAATTTAATTACATAATTGCCTAAGAATAAATCTTAAATTGTTCAAAGTATGTGAATTAACAAGTTAAATACTTCTGTCAAGTGTCATTACTTGGGATTCTAAGTTTCTAACCAATAAAAATTATAGAATTGTACCGTTAAAATGTATCATAAAAGCACACGATAAGAAATATAGGGAGGGGCCCAACTAAGAAATTAAGAAATTTTTTGAAAAAAATTATAAAATTACCTTTAAATTTTGAAACTTTTCCCACTTTGATCTTCTTTATTTTTTTTTTATTTTTTTTTTAAGTATAATGATTTCTCCGAACAAAAATTTTAAACTTTACTGTTGCTAATGTTCAATATCTTTCTAACATGTACTTCGAAGGGTATATGTTAACTGAATCTAATTTGAAATTGAAATTAAGAGATTTATGAATAAACACCGATTGATAATGATTAGACTTATCACTTATGGCATATTTACTAATCAGTAATCCTATTTGGGAAAAAGAATTAAGTTCCCCATTTTTAAATTCTTGTGTTTACTAAATTTGTGGGGAATTAAGTTCCATGACTCCATACGCATATCAGGAATTAAGTTCTTGAATAAAAGGGAACTTGATTCCCCTCACCCATCCTAAGAATCAAGTTCCCTTTCCTGATTGAAAAGGGAAATTCATATTTTTTTTACTAAAATATCCTCACTTAATTTATTTATTTATTTAAAAAAAAAACTATATACATAATTATATGTATATATATATATATATATAAAACTTTTTTTTTCGTACTTCACTAGTTCACTGTATCAAGGAACTTAAAATCGACATATCCATCGATATATCCATATTTTGGAGGGACCGATATCGAAACAGGGACCGATATATCCACCGATAGAGAAGAAATTGGTGTAGATCGTGGAGCTACAGTAGCAAATCATTTTTTAAATTTTTTACCGAATATCCACCGATATCGATAATATCCCCGATATATCCATAAATTTAAAAGCCCGATATCGATACCGATACCGATATTTTATTCCTTGACTGTATATAAATATATAGGCTTACGCAGTTTTCACTCTTTTTTTTATACTTCACTTTCATGTTTTTTTTCATACTTTACTGTTCAATTTTACTATATATATATAATTGTGAATTACAAAAAAAATGGGGAAAAAAAAACTATACTGTGGCTAAAACCAAATTGTGAAAAAAAAAAAAACTTTTTATTTATTTATTTATTAGCTGTACTTCTCTTATATGTATATGTATATATACAGCTATTTTGTATATATTTATACATATACAATTTCAAGAAAAAAGATCTAATTAAAAAGCTATGATTATGATTGGATTGTGTTATTTCTACATATGATAACATTTACTTTGAAGAACACACGCTAACCAAATCCAAATTTAAATTTGAAATTAAAAGATTTATGAATAAACACCTATCAATAATGATTAGACTTAGATTAAAAGTAAAAAACGTACATAAAATAATAATATACATATACAATTTCAAGAGAAAGATCAAAAAAAGCTATGATTATGATTGAATTGTATTATTTCTACATATGATCACACGTGGTGGGAATATCAATTTCTCCTGCCCTAATTTGCAAGGCAACAACAGTAATGGAATAATTTGTATCAAAATCAGTATGTATTATGAATATATGATCATCGTTATCATTATAGAGAAAACTTTCGATGCACCCGATGTATTTTAATAACCTATAAAATCATGTTATGTGATATAGATAACGAATCACGTTAATTTTCATTGTCACGTGACATGATTATAGAATACATCCGGTGCACCGAAGATTTACTCGATCGTTTGTTTTTCACTGATAGATCACGAGATGGGCAACACAAAAAAGCAATCGGTCCCATACAAAATGATTGACATATCAGCGGACCCACATCGATTGTCAAACACTGAAAACTTTCTTCAAGTACACTTGAGCTCCATCATACTCAATGCACCACAATCCAATTCATGAGTTTGGTGTCATTTCTATTCAATCAAAACAAAAAAATTAATTGCTGTCAAAATTCATCACCTAGTTTAGATATAATCTAGCGACTAAAATGTCATTGTAATCAGTAAATATTTCACTTTTTAAAACTTTCTTTAAGTACACTTGAGCTCTATTGTCCGTGGTGAATCCAATTGATGAAGTTAGGTGTCATTCCTATTCGACCATTTTTTTTTTTTAATCGAAATTCAATTGATAGTTTAGCTACAATTTTATGACTAAAACATACTTCATGTACATGAGCTTCATCGTCCTTAATGCATCACCATCCAATTCATGAAATTAGCTTGGTTTCATTGCTATTCAATCATTTTTTTTTTTTTAATCAAAATTCAATCGATAGTTTAACTACAATCCTAAAACTATAACATTTTTAAAATTCATTAACATTTGCTTTAAAAACGTTCTTCAAGTACACGAGTTCCATCATCCTCGATGTATCACCATCCAATTCATGAAGCTAGCTAGGTTTCATTGCTATTTAACCTTTTTTTTATAAAAATTTTTTTTATCGAAATTCAATTAATAATGTAGCTACAATCTTATGACTAGCGTTTTTAGAAATTGCTAATATTTGCTTTTAAAACATTCTTCAAGCACATTTGCTCCATCATCCTCAATGTATCACCATTCAATTCATGAAGTTAGCTAGGTTTCATTCATATTCATTTTAATCGAAATTCAATCGATAGATAGTTCAACTACTGCAATATCGTGACTATAACATTTTTGTAATTAGTAAAAATTTGCTTTAAAAACTTTATTCTAATACACTTGAGCTCCATCATCTTCAATGCACCACTACCCAATGTATGAAGTTAGCTAAGTTTTACTCTTATTTAACTAATTTTGATCATAATGTAATTGATAGTTTAACAACAATTTCATGACTATAACTTTATTGTAATCAATAAAATTCTGTTTTAAATTATAAAAATGTATTGATTTAGTATTCAATCGATCAACTTTATATATTAATATTTTTAACAGGAAAAAAAAAAAATCTATGATTGATTTGGATGATGCATAATCTCAATTGATCATACACTTGACGCCACGTGTAAGCATCTCTTGTTGTGGGTCCACGAAAGAGCAATGAAACTGAGCACCACACGATATAAATCTCCTCTAAGAATAAATAACATTATTATTATAATAACAGCCTTTCACCGTCCGTGTCAAAGCCAGACCAGTGAAAAGGACTAATCGAGGACTCGTACTTGACCCGACAAGCACACGTGGCGAGCTCCTATTAGTCCTGTTTCGTGAGATCCATGCAGAGTGTGTGACTTGACCCTTTCTCTCTCTCTCTCTAGAGCAGAGTTTCGTTGTCAGAAGAGGCGGCAAAATTCCTTTTGACACCTGTCCATACCCAACTTTCCATAAAATCTTACCGTGTGGGTCCTCACACTAAACAGTAGACAATGACTCCCCCCACTGATTACATTTTATTTACTAATCAAAGTAATTAAAGATTTGCTAATCATGTTGTTATTATTATTAGCTTATTTTAAAGAGTGAAAAGAAAAGGAAAATTAGTACGGGTTCAATGTGACCCCACCATTTATATAATCTCATAGTAAAAAATTTCGATCGAATGGTTTGAAGTCTGAACATGAGGCTTTCATTCAGAGAAAACGGTATGTAACATAAGATAATATATGATTTGTTGGAGGTTTCATTTATTGTTTTCTGAGTGGATGCTTGACATTATCTATCAATCCATTTATTTATATTAGGTATTTTTTTGAAGCCTTTTGCCATTGGTAGGATTCGAACCGCTGATTTGAGAGTCATTTGCTCAAGCTCCAAGCTCATCCATCTACCAGTAGAGCTACGCCCCTGGAGCCTAAGTGAATGCCTTAAGGTGAGACCATTTTAACCAAATTTTGTGTCGTGGCATGAAATTACATTTGACTAATTGTTCATATCACACAACATGATATAAACGAGCGGAGATGAGAGACGTATATGATCATCTTACTCAAGTTTCCATCTAGAAAAATAAGCATAGATGTTAGGTTAGGTTTAAGATAATTTTAAGTAAGAATTTCATGATGATTGACGATGTATTTCAAAAAAGTGGGATATCTTTGTATATTAATCAAAACTCTCAATAAAGGTTGACTTAATTCACTCCAAGTAAAATTAGACATTTACATTTTATTGATGATGAAAATAGGAAAAACCTAGGGGTAGGTAATTGTAATTTTGTTTGATTTCAATCTAGAGTTGTGTTTTCAAACAAACATGATACATAGTAAAAATTTAGGCAATTATTTTCTTGATAATCTCTAAAATTTCAAGATTTATTTCATACGACACCAATTTTGAGAAAATTATACTTGTAAGCTCCTCTCAAGAACAATTGTTTGTTTTAGAGATAAGAAATACAAAATGTTTTCTAAATACTATAAACCACATTCTAGTTGAAAATTATTTTTAAATCACGAATCAAACGAACCTTCGTGGAAAATATATATGATCCCTTAAATGGTTGGTACGAAATTGAACGAAACGATAAGTCATTATCATACTTGATTGAAACCTAAAAAAAATAAAAAATTCAACAAGGTTTGAAAATTCACACATAAATCAAACACTCAAATCTTCCCAAAATTTTGCAAGACATGTTGGTATTTGATGTAATAATTGAGATTGAAAAGCTTTTCTTGTGTAAACATGAACATGTACTGCCTACACGCATGCAAAAAAGTGGAATATGAAATTGCCTCGACTTATAGCATTCAAGCATTTCTAAAAAAAGTCCTTTTGGTAGGTCCCAAACTCAAATAATTTTAGTAGAAGTGTGAACCGGACCGGAATGATGGGGTACAATATGACCTAACATGGTGATTGTACGGATACGTCCCCTAATACGATACAATACAACCCATTTGATCATGTTAGGTCATCGGGACTCGATTTAACTTGTCGGCCTAACTTGAATGGTACGATTAGACAAGACATCGCGCAAAGTTCTAAAGAAAAAAGTGAGAGGCAGCTAAAAAAATGTACAAGAAAAGACATGACATGATCTAATATGATTGAATCATGTAAAAACATGACTCAACACAAACATGTGTTGAGTCTTGGACACAAAAACAGTAGGCTAACATCAATCATGAAATTTCGGTATTGTATTGATATAAAGAATGATTATCTTCGGTCACAAGAGGTAGATGGAGCTTCTTGATATACGATTAGTCGATTACATCATACAAGCTCATGAATCATGATAATTATTCAAAAAATGAAGTTCAAAATCATAGCATATTGAAAACAAAATGACGCTAGAGTGTTACTGGTACGCGTAATCCATCGTAACTCAGCTGTATATCAAGACCCTCTGTCTCCATCAATTTCGTAAGACCTTCATTCACTTTTTCATGATCCATCAAATGCATCATACCTTTTCAAGTGCAATGTAATATTCGTTAATATAGGTTTAAAGACGGTATGACATCAAGAAGAAGTTGGAGTTCATGGATAGAAGCAACATAAATCCTATGTTACTCAACGAGAGATAAACATACCAGTGAAAAGTGTTCTCTTTGGTTTGATTTTTCGCACTTCCTCCAAAGCCTGAAAACGAAGTTTAAAGCATAAGCAAAAATTTTGATAATGTAAATTTATCACCAGAAGCTGTCAAAAGTATATACCCTTGGAAGTCCAAAGTGGGTTGGCGAAGATCGATCAGGCCTTAAAGCATCCTGGAAAGATTTTTTGACGTTTAAACTCAAACAGATATACATGTGAGTTATGAAGAAAAGGGTGTGTAAGTGTGTGTGAGTGAGAGAGAAAGAGAGATAGAGAGAGAGAGGACCAGAATCAGGATTTCACAATCCTCTAGAAGTGGATAAGTTTCTTCAGGTATCTCACTAACATCACTGCAAAAGTGAGAGAATGATCAACTCCCAAAATCCTGATAAATTCTTGAAAACGTTACAGCCACATTTCCGTTGAAGGATTACAGTCAGAGCATTACCTGATGTAGCAAACGTTACCAAAACGGAAACCAAGGGAGCGATAACCAGGGCCATGCCACACTGGTAAAGGTGTAATCTGAAAGACAGCAATTGAAAAGAATGCGTATTAGAATTGAGTCGAATAGGAAGGATTATATTTTGTTGAATGCATTTAATTCAGCCAGGGAAACTTGAATGATTTTACATTTTCTTCTGTAATTTATCTCGGATGGGAACACACTAGCTTTATTATTTGATGTTTAGATTTTTTATCAGAAAAAAACAGAGAAATATAAGACAAAGTTACATGGGCTTAAAGAAGAGATGACAATGAAGTCAAGCAAATACGTTGGTCATCCATAAACCAACTCAGTTAACTTCAGATTGCAAATTGGATTTTAGAGACCTTTAAAATGATCAGTATAAAGCACACAAAAGTCATGATTTGACTGCTATCTTGCATTATCCTGGCTAAGTCCAAACCACTAAGCCTTCACTAGTTATGTTTTTATATATTTCAACATCAAAGTTTGGCATCTATAAAGAAATCACAATTGGCTGAGAGAGATAAATGAAACCAAGTCAAAGAAAACCTTTTCTCCTGGGGCACCAATTAATTTTTCTAGGATTTAAATGAATGTATGCAAAGAAAATTCCTCGTCAATCCTATGCGATTGGCAGTCACCTTTAAATCATGTACAACAAATGGCTCCTCATTAATGACATTAAATTGCAAATCTGAAACTGCAGCACCGGGTATAACCTCACTTGTATCAACTAAATAATAATGAGTCTTCTTCATCACCTGAAACATGAATTTCAGTCAAGGTCTCAGCACAGGAGGACAAACAACAGCAATATCAACGACAGACATACTTGACATGTGTTAATTTCACAAACTAACTACGCAGGCAAATACAATGCATTCTGTGCATTACCAGCTTTGTATGTGCATGAGTGTGAAAAAGAGGATGCATGCTGAAGACATATGTAAAATTTAGTGCAAGAAAGGTAGAGCTGGATTTGAACCTCAAAATCACGCTTAGCAACATAAATTGGAATGTGAGGCTGTACATTGTTTGTCCAATCACGAAGATCATCAAGACCTGCAAAATGGAAAAGAATTTAGTCGATGCAAGATCACATATGTATCAGCTTAAAAAATGGAAATATAAGAAGATGAGGAAGAGAAAATTTAAAGCATTATCATAACTTTGTTTGTATGATTATGGAGAAAAATATGAAAGTGTTAATGTCAGAGACCTCCAATTGCATCAGCATGAGAATGAGTAATTATAACCGCATCAATTGTTCTTATCCTGACAGAAATGCAACTAGTTACAATAAGGCAAATACCTGGCACAAACATATATATCGTAATAG
The DNA here is from genome assembly GCA_030490815.1 of Acer saccharum. Lineage (NCBI taxonomy): Eukaryota > Viridiplantae > Streptophyta > Magnoliopsida > Sapindales > Sapindaceae > Acer > Acer saccharum. The sequence goes on from CM059866.1 coordinate 7,348,101, forward strand.
AATCGGAAAAGGCACTGGAATTAAACAAATTAGGGCCTTCTTTGGAAGCTTAAAACCTGAAAAAGACAGAATGCAACTGAAATAGTTTCATTTTCAGTAGAATGTACAGAAGGGACTCTGTATCAAGTGCAGAATAAAACGTTTTTTGATTATTTTTAACAAGTTGCAGAAAGAAACTATAAAATGTTTGTTGCATGCAGAGAGCTTGCAGATCATCAGAGAAATGTTCTTTTTAACATATGTTGCATAATTAATCACAATAGTTAACATCATATTCTAATACATGTTTACTCTGATTCATATCTAGTGCAAGATTATGCATTGAAAACACATATCCATGCTAGTTTAAGTCGAATGGTTATATAGATACGTTTTAGATGCATTAAAAATTATCTTAAGATGTACTATTAACACAAACCAATAGGAACAAACCGAACAATCCATATTTAAATGTTTTATATACATGATAGACTGTTACAAGTAGTTTCGATGCTAATAAACCAAATTCTATGCACGGGAGCAACTAGGTCATATTCTCCTTTACACTTACTACTCTGTGCAACTATCCAATACTCCTATGTATCGACATCTAACCTGGTCAAAATATCTAGAACTTCTCCACGGTCATATAATCTCAAGTGAATTCACTGTTGAACATGATCGGCCACATATATACTAATATACATGGCCTAAATAGCGGCTTAATAGATTCGAAGTGAATGAGGTAAAAACTAACCCATAGGAAGGAAACCAACGAAGAGCACTGTGATAGAAAAACCTGCAAAACAGAAATTACAAAGAAAAATTTTGCCACTTAAGTATTTGGGAATTAGTAGAACTGGCAAAAATTGATTGGTTAATAAGTACTTTAGTCTTTTAATTTTTCAGGAGGCTAAATTTAGTCATAAGGAACAATAGCTTTTCATTCTCATTTTTCCTCGTAAATAAGGCTCAAACTACACAAGCAACAGCAAGAATTTTAATTTCCATAAGTGCAATTACATGTTCTTTATCGCTAATATATTACAATCTTAAGCACGGATCATGAAACATAAGAATGGTCAAAGTTTCACTTACTTTCCAGCATCTATTAAAATGTTGCATCTGCCAGATGGCCCAGGATATCGAATAAGCATGCTTGTGTTGAGCCTCTTATTTCTGTCACCAGGTTCCGCAGCTTTCGTGCACACCTGTGGGAAACCAAGACACAGTTCAAATGGTTAATAATTAATATATTTTCCTAAGAATCTAAAGCAATCAACTAAAGAGTAATCACGGAAATAACATCGCAAAGTTGTTCAAGCATAGAAGTTCCCATAGCAATACCGGACATTTCTTTGAAGGATTAGTTAGGCAGCTGACACGAGGTATCCCTTCACTAGTTCCCGTCCCCACGAATATGATCTCAGATTGGTGTGCAGGTAACTGCACTCCAGCATCCCCACTCGCCGCAGCTGCAATGCAATGTCAGGTCATCTCAAACATCCTCAACACCCCTAAATTTGCTTACTAGTTACTACACAATAAAATCTGACATACAACCCATCTATAATTTCATTTCAAGCAGAAATAACACAACCAAGTACCAACGGTTCCACACTCTAGCCTATTATGTAACAAATTAACCACATCATCAGCCAATCCTCAAAACTAAATAATTGATTGAAGAAAGCACATAATTCAACCCAAAACTAGAACAATACGTTGAGAAAGACAAATTCATTAAGGCATACATAATAAAATTCATTTTTTATCAATTCACATAACTAAATCAACTAAAATGTATTGCATACAAAACAATACAAAATTCCTCTTCCCACAATCTTCCAATAATGCACATTTCGATCTAATGATACAAAGAAAATCATTCATATCAGTCATACCCAGAAAAGGAAACACCTTTACAATAGCATTAAACAAGAAAAACTAAAAATCACAGAAACCATGAAGACCCAGAAAAGAACAAAAGCAAAACATACTAGATTTTAGACAAGCTTGGAGAATCCGCTTGATAGGAAAGAACCCGGTTCTTGGAAGCGAAAGTTGAGAGCTTTGCAGCGATATATGGCGTCTAAAAGGACCAAAAGAGGTCATTGGAAATGGGGCTGGTCTTGCTGTGCCTAGAAATAATGAAACCATTGACTGAGCTGTTTACTCTTTAAAGCGCGAAATTGAAGGAGAAATGTTTATAGAATGAAAACAAAAAGAAGTGATTTTGCTTTTAGAATCGAAAAGGGTCTTTCAGGAGAAAAGTGAAGAGCTTGGAAGAACAGTGAAAAAGAAGAAGAAGAAACTCAAGAAAGCGAGCAACAAATCCGACCCCTTTATAGTTATTTTATAAATTGGTTTTTCAAGAGATTATTATTTAATTTGTATAAAATGAAAATTGAATATTTGTTTTTGATGTAAATAATATCATGATTTAATAATAATTTTATTAATCATATATGATTATTAGACAAAATAAAATTTGGAAATTATTTACTATGTCTATAAAAATAAATTTATAAAAGTTTAATAACTTTTTTTATGTATATTTATTGAATATATAAATTTTTTAAATTTGACACTAATTGTATCAACAATCTACAAAGATCGAGTGAAATCAATCACTATAAGAGCATCTCCAATGCTATTATGCATTTGGAGAAAATGGAGTGCCACATAGGATAGATATTAAAAAAGTTAGAAAAACTCTCTCCAATGTTATTATCTAAGTTGAATATGGAGATGATGTGGCCAAAAAAAAGTTAGAGAATATGGAGTTGGGTTTCTAATAATTCTAGAAACTCTCCTATAAATGCTGACTAAGATTTCTAACTCTTTCCACCAATAAGATTAAAGCTTTCAATTCTTTCCACCAATAAGATTAAACCTCATTTAATTGTAAAATAAAAGAGGAGAGAGAGTGTAATAATTGTTTTATTATGATTGGACATAAAATATATGCATATTTGACTTTAGATAATTGCATTGGAGATGAGAATATGCATTTCTCTAATTTTTTTTTCAAAAGTGGGCCCATAATAAATAGAAATGTTGATGTGGCACTATTTAGAAACTCAAAAATGCATATTTGTATTGGAGATGCTCTAAGCACAGCCCGAAATGCAACTCTCATTGTAGGGATGAGTTCTATGCACTTTACAATTTAATGCGCAACATGTGAGACTCGAACCCGTACAAATACGACCCAAAATACAACTCCAACTATAAGGTTGATGTCTATCCACATTTTACGATTTAATGAGCAAATGTAATACAAAACCCTACATACATAAGTGAAGGTACGTGCATATCACTTTGTTAAAACTTAAAAGTGGACTTGTTTCTTTAATAAATTATTACACACTTTTTATGTCTAAGAAAAAATATATAACTTATTTATTTATTGTTTCAATTATTAACTTGTCTGTTGTCAAAAAAAAAAAAAAATTATTATTATTATTAAATGTGTCCACATATATTAACACACAATTATCTCGAATTCTTATTCATATTCTAACATGATTCATAACAATTGTGTGGAAGTACACACGTTGATAAAATATATAGAACAATATAGCATTCTACTTCACTATTCAAGGTTAATTACACAAACTAAGTGTGTAATTTTATTTTGAGATAACTTGTATTGAAATCTAGTAGATTAGTGGTTAATCTTGTCAGATTCCGGTAAACCCTTGAAATTTCAAAAATAAATAAATAAATCTCCTTTTTTTTTTTTTTTTTTGGGTTGTAAATAGTTCAATTTGTAAATCTAGTTCAATTTTTGGAATAAAAAAATAAACATTTGTGTCTACCTGAGTTATATAAAAAAAGATGGAAACAAAACAGTTTTCATATATCAAAAACATTGTCTGTAAAAGCAATATTGTACTAAAACTATATATATATATAATAGTCACTAACAAAAACTAAATTAAAAAAGCATTGCAGGATAGTGATTTGTCTGGGAGTTAAATTTTTCCATGGATGGATTTTAATTAACTCAAGATAATTTTTTGTTTCAGCCAAAAATTTATACAAGAAGAACTGAAGAAGAAGAAGGAAAGAAATATGTATTTGTTAATTTATACAAATACAAAATCTATATTGATTTTGTGGTTACTATAAATACGGAGAAAAATTAAATCTCAAATACCAAATGATTTGCATTACATGATTTCTTTTAGGGTATTGGTACTGCCACCCAGAAAAATAATTTAAGCACTCAGTTTTTAAGTGCAAAATAAACTAAGGTTCCGTTTGATTTTTTGTCTAAAAACTAAACGGTGCTGAATGTTACTGAAAACTGAATAGTGACTGAAAACTGAAAACCGGAAAACATGTTTGTTTTTGTTATAGGTAAAAATTAGTGGTGAAGGACACGTCATCAGCACGAAAGGCCAGGAAAGCAAGGGTCAAGATAAGTCAACTTATGGAGCAGAAACCTCCCACGATAACCTACTCGGAAAAAAGAGTAAGTAGTCCGACCACAAACGAAGACGATCAACTCGGGCAGCAAATCTCACTCGGGCACATTCGGACATACTCGGGCATACATACTCGGGAATCAATGAGATAGTCACCAACATTCGTATGCCAATCATAATCAGCGACCCGCACATCCATGATAAGCAACGATGTGGACTATTAGAGTTTAACAAGGAAACAAGCAGTTCTCCCGCGAATAAAGGAGAAAGAATCTCGTCCAGAATCAGACTCAGCCAAAAGAGGAAACATAATCTAATTAGGACTAGAAAACCGCTTGAGACTTGGGCACCACAATACCAAACCCTAGCGGCCACCTTAAAACCATAAAAACAACATGTATAAATACCCCCTCTATACACAAACAGGGGGGTACGTGAAAAGTAGAACGAGAGAGAAAAAGAGAGAATTGTATTGAAGAGCTTGTAATCATTCTGTCATTCTTCATCTTGTAATCGTGATTCATAGTGGATTTGGCTTTGTTGCTAGAGGCAACGATCCCGTGGATGTTTCTCCGATCTTTTGGAGTTTTACCACGTAAATCACCTGTTATTTCTTTACAATCTTTGACCACACTCACATATAAATTGCAGTAACTCGAGAACGAATCATTGACTTGGTGATCACCAAAAATCACCGTCAACAGTTTTTTTTTTCACTGAAAACTGAATATAAGTGATATGTTATTTGTTTTTTTAAGTTATAAATATCAGAAAATAAATACTTTTACATCTATGCCCTTCTAACTATTATTTGTTATATATTTACATTTTAATATATTACAGACAACTCTAACATATAAATTAATTCTAAAATAAATTTATTTAGTTATTAATAACATTTTAAATCTTTATTATTGTATAGATTTTAATAATTACTAAGCTCTTAGCTAGTGACATTATAAAACTAATGGACTTTTATTTTTAGTCTTGCACTCTTGCATATAGACAGACGGTAACAAAATGATCCACCAGGAAATATTGAGGGTCAACATCCTTACCAAAAGAAAATTCAATGAACAATTTATTCTATAATTGATTTGGAATAAACTTGGATAATTATATAATTTATATATATATATATATATATATATATATATATATATATATATATATATATATATATGTAGAATAAGTGGTTAGTTTTGGAAATAGATTAAATTAGTGAGGATAGTTTTGGAAGTAAAATTTTGCATTAAATTCTATTGGATTTGTTTTAAGTGAAAAATGAAAAAATTTCACTTTTTAAAACAAGTGGTTTTAGGGGTTCATTAAGTGATTTTAACACTTAAAATATCAAACAAAATAATTTAATGAAACACATTAAGTATCATTCAATGTTAAGTGAAAAAATCAAACCGGGCATAAATCCTAAAAATGTAATCAAAATTATACTAAAGATATCTTTACGGGTCCTTTTCTCCTCGATGTATACTATAAAAGAAGTTTCTTAAGATATCAGTTGTTAAATTTATATACTTTTACTTTTAATTAATGATTTACAAATTTAAGGTGATTTTATTAAAGAGTGGTGCTATTGGCACACCCCCTACTGATCTATTTATGCCTTTTTTTTTTTTTTTTTTTAATTTTGATTTAATCAAATAAAGTTAAATGATTTTATTAATTTATTTTATTTATTTCCAAATCTACCCTTTTTACTCATTTTTCAAACTTAATAAACCCCAATTATCTTTTGAACCGTAATTTTGGGAACTGGGTTTATATCTTTTGTGGGAATTTTTCGATATTTAGAGAAAAGATTTTCATTCAAGATAACTCCTTATTTGGACGATTTTATCTTCTTTGCTTTTTAATTTAACTGATTTTATTTTTCTGTTGTTTGTTCTTTTTGGGTTTTGCTTCCCTCTATTTTTTATGGGGTCTGTTTTGCTGTTGTGTTGTGGCTTCTTAGTCTCTGTTTTCGTTGGTGTTGCTTGCTTCGTTTCTGGTTGGTCTTGTTGGTTGTCCCTACTTGGTCTTTCATAGGCCTTTTATAAAACTTCTGCTGTTCAAAAATTTTATTTTATTTTATTTATTTATTTATTTTTTAACTTTATAGATAGGACAAGTTTCTGGGATTTGTTGTTTGAGTTATAGATAGGTGTTGGTATATGCAGTTGCCCGATGTTTCGCTACTTTAGTGGCAGCGACTTTGGATTCTAGAGTTTCAATGGCATCCTCTTAGATACACTAAACATTATATTATATAGCCTTTTTTTTTTTTTTTGTGGGGTTGCTCTAGATCTGATTTCACATTATAATTGTAAGAAAAATCTGAAAAGTGGGTCTCTATTTCTGGTTCACAAGATAGGTGTTGTTGTTTGAAGTCTGACTCGCGTTTTTACTTTTCTTCATTGTTGTTGTCGGTGTTTCGATTCTGGGTTCTTAATTTATTTTTTGGTGAGAGATTGAATTCAAGTCATTAGAAACTCTGTTTGGAGAGCAAGTGAAAAAAGAAAAAAAAAAATGGGTCACACTGCAATAGCAGTTTGGGATCATAATTGGGGTTTATTAAGCTTAAAAAATGAGTAAAAAGGGTAGATTTGTAAATAAAAAAAATAAATTAATAAAACCATTTAACTTTATTTAATTAAATCAAAATTTAAAAAAAGGGGTGTAAATAGATCAGTAAGGGGTGTGCCAATAGCATCACTCTTTATTAAATTCACTGCACACTTACTTGGATGGTGCATTTAGCATTCGTTTATTAGAGCTGGGCCTAGGCCTTAGGCCCATACTACCTACAAGCCTACCATTTAGACAAGTTTCGGATCAAATCAAAACAACCAAAAAAAGCTAATGCATATTATGGACATCATGAATGGGCCATTATGGGCCAAACAGCCCAATAATTATTTTATCATAATTAAAATTATTAACAAGAAATTCTAAATACATAGAACAATTTTCCAGGAGAAAAGTGAAGAGCTTGGAAGAACGGTGAAGATTGAAGAAGAAGAAGAAGAAGAGGGAGCAACAAATATGACCCCTTTATAGTATTTTGTAAATTGGTTTTCCAATAAATTATATTATTTAATTTGTATAAAGTGAAAATTTAATTGGTTTTTAAATAAATTATTACACACTTTTTTTTTTTTTGTCTAATATATATATATATATATATTGTTTCAATTCTTAATGTGTCCACACATATTAACACAATTATCTTGAACTCTTATTTATATTCTTCTCACACGGTTCACAAAAATTGTGTGGAACTACACAATGATAAATATATAGAAAAATATAGCATTTTACTTCACTATTCAAGGTTAATTACAAAAATTAAGTGTATAATTTTATTTGGAGAGAACTTTGTATTGAAATCTCATAGATTTTGAGAATTTGATCATATGTTATTGATAAATCTTTTATAATAATGATTTAGGATTATAGTAGTTTCCTTATTAAATCATATCTAGTTTCCTTATTAGATAGGTTTTATTTATTTTTCATCTTTTTTTTTTGAAGGGAAAAACTTGAACACTCAATTTAAACACATTATCATATTTAATAAGTGATATATTATTTTTGTGGATATGTCATCCAACATTAGACAAGTAGATAAATAATTTCAGAATAGTGTCCACAGCATATACTAATAAAATTACTATAAAACAACGCGTAGAAGAAGACCACTTCTTTTTTTCTTTGGCAACACATGAACAACAAGAAAAAAAGAAAAAAAGAAAAAAGGAAAAAAAAGAAGAAGGTGGTTTTATTACATGAGTTAAAAAACAGAAACAAAATAAAGAAGGAAATTAAAGGCAAAAATTGAAGAGAAAAACACTCGCCAAGAAATCATATTCAATCTCTATTCTCTCTCCAAATTAAATCACACACATTGCAGCTCCAAAATCTCCAAAATTGGCATGATTCATTTTAATAGGAAAAAGGGAAGAAAATGATCGTGAGTGGTTTGATCCTCCCATTGCAGCTCGTTCCACCAGTCTTTTTCTCCTCTAATTATGAGGGATCTACTTGTCATGATGCTGTTTGAACCGAGTGGCAGTTTCTTAAGCTTTGGACATTTGATTATGTAAATCTCCTTCAGATGTGGAAAGGGCAAGGGATTACAATAGATGCTTTCCAACGTCGGTAGATATACCAAAGAAAGGGTTTGGAGTCTTGGAAATGGTAGTTGATTTCCCATCATCTCTCCAACTTCACCTTCAACACTTATTATTTCTTTCATTTCATCGCATTCCTGTATCCATAGAAACTTGAGGTTTGGAGCAAAAACAAGCCATGTCGCGTCCCTCAATTTGGAGCATCTGTACAAATAAACACTGTGGAGGCTGTAGAACTGAGTTACATTTCGCATTTCGCGATCAATCACCAACTCTGCCAAATCTTTACTCCTAATATATAGCTTACCTAGATCTTTCAGAACCCCTAATGATAAAACATTGAGAGACGTTGAACCGTCATTTAATTGAATACTTACTGATTCTACTGCACAATTCTGTAACACGGAGCAGCTCAAGCATCTTCCGAGAGTGTGGGAATTTTTGAAGTTGATGCTCAACACATTTAGATGTTCCAAACAAACCAATTCCTCCATGATAAGTTCGCCTTCATCAAATAGAATGCTATCTTTTGATTGAATATCACTCCCGCATCTGAACATTCTCAACACTTGTAACATTGAAAGATTCGAAATCACATGCCGTGGAATTTTAAGAAGACTATCTGTCTCCTCCAAATTCAGACATTTCAGATTTGTCAAGGTCTTCAATTCCTCTGGCAACTCTACTATTCCTGTTGCTGATAGATCAAGATGTTGCAACTCAACTAACTCTGAGATTCCTACCGGTAATTCAGTTAGATAATAATTTCCAGACAAGTTTAGTACCTTAAGATGAATCATCTGTCCAAAGAACCCACTAGTTAACATCTTTAAAGGATTCCATTGAAGAAAAAGAGTTAGAAGCTCAGGACAATTAGGAGTCTCTAACAAATTTTCAATTTTATTTTCCATCAAAGACACCCTTTTAACATTTTCCCATTCTCGAATCTCAGGTGCTCTAGTTAACCAAATACCTGACCAAACCAAAAACTTTTCCTCCTCAACTTCACATGCTATCCACAATGCCATATCACGGATCACATCATGCATTCTAACAAACTCATTGTCGTTACCTTCTTCCAATAAACATGCACGGAGAAGAAATCCAATAATGGTGTGTCCAACATTTCGTGCTAAAATTCCATCATATTTTTTCAAAAATCCCTCGCTTATCCAACAATCTATCAATTCACTTTTCTTAATGGGATAGTCTTCTGGAAATAGACTACAATACAAGAAACAAGATCTATGTACGTCGCTAGGCAAACGATCATAACTGAATTTGAGAAGACAAAACACATGATCCTCCATACCTGGAAATTCATGAGCCGACATCCTTAAGATTGAAATTGCATATTTCCATTCTTCAGGTTGATTCTTTCCAGCCATGGCCCGACCAATGGTAATCACTGCAAGTGGGAGTCCTCCACACTCTCTTGCCACATCTTCAGCTACTATGGGAATATCAGGATGACTATTAAGAGTCTCTTGTCCGACCTTGTTTTGAAACAATATCCAAGCTTCTGCATGTGACAAGCATTCCACTTCAACTTTTTTGTGGGTTTCCATGAGACTGCAAACCTCAATGGAACGAGTTGTGAAAACAACCTTGAAATCAATTTCTTGACTTGGAGGAGGGATACCAATATCGATCAAATTAACCCGCTCCCATATATCATCTAATAACAACACAAACTTTCTCCTACTCAAAATCTTGAATATATCCATAGCTTTTTCTTCAGGAAGTTTACGCTTCCACTCCTCATTCAACGAACCTATCTTTTTCATGATAGTTTCTTGAATACTCTCAAGTCGTCGGCCTGTAGACACTAGCACCCATATCACAACAAAATCGTTAGGGAAACTGAGAAACTTGTTGTTGATTTGGGTTAATAGAGTAGTTTTGCCGACTCCCCCCTTGCCATATAGGCCTATAATTTTGACTTGTTTATCACTGATGTAGCTCCAAACTTGATCAAACTTCGAGTCAAGCCCAACCGTTGGTTCACTTGGCCTTTCGTCCACCGGATCTTCAGGTATCCTCTCTGCCACGTCCACGAAAGTTGCTTTTTCACCCTTTAAATCTTCCAAAATTTTTAAGAGATTAACCAGCTTTTTGCCGAACTCGCAGCTTGACTTTGGATTCCTTGAACAATAGCCTCCAAGACATAATTTCTCAATTTCTTGAGATTTAACTCTTAGGAGTTCATCAGCTTGAGTTTCCACATCTTGCACCCTTGTAAGCCACAGCTCCACTTGTTTCAAGCGCCGTCTCGTCTGTTGTTGTTCAGCACTGGCGATTCTCGTATTCACATCCTCCTTTGCTTGAGTCAAATCTTGCAATGCTTTGTTCAAGGCATCAAGATTATCTTCGAGATCCCATATGTATGATGCTTTTCCAACAATGCAATCTTTAATAGCAGTGAAAATGGAACCACCAAACCCAAATGATATTGTGCATAAGTTACACATATCTAGTTTTTATAAGATTATTTCAACCAAGAAAAGAAAGAGATCGGCTACGGATATAAAGAAAATAATGGAACTTATGCTTAGGAGTTTTTTCGAGAAAAAAACACACCCTTGCTGAGAAAGAGAAGATATGAAGAAAGACCGCAATAATGTTAAAGCCTATATAAACTGGTTGGGTCAATTCGAATCTTTTAACATTTTTTTTCTTGAAATATTACAATAAATTCAGAATTTGATGTAGAAATACAACTTAAACCCAAAACTTTATGACGTAGCAGAATTTTACTGCTACTTAATTAATTATATTAAAATAGTCTACAATTCAACTATAAAAAAGTCTACCATTGACTTCAATTTGTATTATAATTAACCTTATTTTTGTTAGTATTGTTGATTGACTAAATCAAGTGTTAATAATGACTACTTGTAAATATTAATTAGTTCAATTGTTAAGATCTTTTGTTATCGATCCTTTTTGACAAGTATAAGTATGGGTGGACACTTTAGGTATGGTGGGATTTGATTAATTTTGAATTGAACAATAGCATTTTTTTTTTTTTTTACAAGAACCATAGTGTTTTAAGATGATCGAAAAATAGATCTGACAAAAAAAATATATATATATTGAATGGTAGATGAATACAATGAAAATTTTGTTGGAATTTTTTAGTAGAAATTTTAAATATATATATACCTTCATGATGATGAAGATTGAAGCCTTAATTTAAAAGATCAAAATTGACCCAAAAATAAAATAGTAAGTTAATTTAACCCCAGATAATTAAAATAATGAAAATTTCACCATCACATAAAATAAACTATATATTTATGGAGCTACAAATTATCTTTTTTGTTTGTTCATGGATTGTAATCCATATTTATTACTTTATTGTAATCCATGAAATTCTGTTTTAAATTATAAAGATTTACTGATTTATTATTCAATCGATATATATATTAATATTTTTAAAAGATTAAAAAAAATTAAAAAAAATCTATGATTGATTTGGATGATGTATAATCTCAAGTGACCATACAATTGACGCAACGTGTAAGCATCTCTTGCTGTGGGTCCACGAAAGAGCAATGAAACTGAGCACCACACGCTATAAATCTCGTCTAAGAATAAATAACATTATTATTATAATAACAGCGTTTCACCTACCCCGTGTCAAAGCCAGACCAGTGAAAAGGACTAATCGAGGACTCGTACTTGACCCGACATGCACACGTGGCGAGCTCCCATTAGTCCTGTTCCGAGAGAGTTTCCTCTAGAGCAGAGTTTCGTTGTCAGAAGAGGAGGCAAAATTGCCTTTGACACCTGTCCATACCCAACCTTCCATAAAATCTTACCGTGTGGGTCCTCACACTAGACAGTAGACATTGACCTCACTGCACTTTTTATTAAACAATAATGTTAGAGGACCCACAAAAGCGACCCAAATTTTAGACTCAAACATACGTGGCAACATCACATATAATATAGGCACACGTCACTCTTCTTAAAGATCGCATATGATATTGTCACATAGGTTTGAGTCCAAAATTTAGGTCACTTTTTTGGATCATCTAACATTACTCTTTATTAAAACAGTAATGCTATACATTCCACCTAATATCTCACTTTTTTCATCCCACTACATGTGGCATGTGATGTGTCAAATTGTGAGTGGATACATGGGGCGAGTGTCATTAATGTGTATCCATTTATAATTTGACACGTCACATGCCACATGTAGTGGGATGAAAAAAGTGGGATTTTAGGTGGGATGTTTAGCATTATTGTTATTAAAATGACATAGTTATGTTTCTTGAACCTTTCAATTTATATAATACAAAAATAAAATATTTTAAATCTCCACCATCCAAATCTTAAATGAACGGTGGAGATTTATTTATTTAAAAAATAAAAAAAATTATTATATAAAAAAATGAATTTTATACTGTTTTGTGTTACTGAATTTATTAGAAGTTGAAAATCTATCTAGGTATTTAAAATTTCATTCAATCATTTGTTTTTTCAACTATCAATGGATTTACATCAAAATAATAATAATTAACCAGAAAAAAAAAAATTCAATCTTTTTCTAATGGAAACACGTTCTTCATCACTATTAGACATTTCTCGCTCGCTTTCTAATTAATTTGTTCAAATATTAATTTCTCGGCCGACAAAGTCTTGGCTTTTGGTGAAGATTATTAGGTTGACCGGTTGACCGTTTGCTGTTATCTCATTATCTAGGTTTAGTCACCGTTGATTTTTCAACATTTTACAACTTTTTTTTTTTTTTTCTTAGAAGAAAAGTTGAAATTAATTGACATGCACAAATGACAAACCTTAGTTTCATATAATTTATTGGAAATTATACGCCAAAAAAGGTTTACTTTCCAAACCAAATCAAATCAAATATTCCTATAAACGCAAGAGGACAATTTCTTTTATATATGTTTATGAGAAAGGAATGGAGGAGAGATAATCACTTGCTAACAGTCAAACCCAAGAAGTCTTCGATGGAGACTATTATATAATTTTGAATACACAAGCTTACACAACCCTAACTAAAAGAGTATCAAATCCAATATGGGAATGCTTCCTAAACTGTTTTTGGGGCCAAAAGTGATTCCGAACTAGGCCTAGGGTGTTTGATAAAATTCCAGGGAAGTTTTTTTTGTTACTTTTAGGGCCCATCCTGCAAGCCGTTTTTTGTTTTTGTTTTTTGAAAAGAAAAATGAAAATGAAAACAGTGTTTTTGGTTTCATTTTTGAATTCCGAATACGCGTTTGGTAGCATTTACTGGAATCCGTATTTTGAAAATAAAAACGGAAAAAACGCGTCTGGTAGGATAAATCGAAAACTTTCGAAATTTGAAATTAATATAAACAAATTAATTAAAATAATTAACCATTTTTAAAATATAATTAATAAATTAACACAAAACCCTTATCAGTGGAAGAGGAAGAAGAAGAAGAAGAAGAAGAAGAGGAGGAGGAGGAGGAGGAGGAGGAAGACCAGATCGGTGACGGCAAGAGGGATCGGCCGCAATCGGCGATCGGCGAGAGGCGAAGGAGGAAGAGGAAGAAGAAGAAGAAGAAGAAGAGATCGGTCGCCGATCGCGAGCGAAGGAGGAAGAAGAAGAAGAAGAAGACGGCAGCGATCGGCAGAGGAGGAAGAGGAAGAAGAAGAAAAGGAAGAAGAAGAAGAAGGAGACGGAGCAATCGACGGAGGAGGAAGAAGAAGAAGACGGCAGCGAGCAGCGAGCGGCGAGCGACGGAGAAGACCAGATCGGTCGGCGGTGACGAGCAGTCGGAGATGAAGGAGGAAGAAAGAAGTGGAGTTGAGCTGTTGAGGAAGAAGAAGATGGGATCTGTGGATGAGAAAAATGAAAAAAAAAAAAAAATTATTAATGAGGTGGGACCCATTTCAAATGAAAAACAAAAACAAATTCATGAAAAACAGTTTTTTTTTGTATTTCAAAATTTCCACTTTTAACACTTGGCTTTGTTTTTGTTTTTGTTTTTGATTTCTGAAAATAAAATGAAAAACGGTTTACAGGACACGAATTCGAAATCATTTTTGGAAAATAAAAACAAAAACAGCTCAAAACAGCCTGCAGGACGGGGGCTTAGCTTCCCCAACAACAGTTTTGGGAAGCTATTTTTTGTAGCTTTTAGAAAACTGATTCCTATGAAACAGTAACGAAAAGGCAATAGATTATTGATATATACGCAATATATATGGCAATAAAAAAAAAAAGTAATAATGTGTTATGGTCACATAAAAAAATAAAACAAATTATTTATTTATTTTATAACAAAAATAAAATAAAAATTATTTATTTTATAACATAAATAAATTATTTAGCTTTCAGAGAAATACAAGACCAGCAAATACGCAATACAAATAAATTCAAAAGAAAATAAAAATCTAAAAAATCATTTAGATTTGTGTCAATAATGGCGGCCAACATGTGATCGAAGTTGCACTGTGAAGTGTAAACCACATAATATAAGTGGTCTAAGTTAACCACTTCAAACAAACAAATATAACATCAAAGCTGGATTTTTTTTTAATTTTTTTTTTTTCAGGAAATATCAAAGCTGGATTTACTCGCACCGTAGTTATTCTACTTAACCTAGCTAGCATGTAATTACACCAGACCATGCTCCTATAAAACTCTAAAACTTTACTTTACTTGTCCATTGCTTATAAACTTATCTCGTCAATCTTTTAACAATACAATAACATTACTGTGGTTAACGGTATTTGATCTCGTCAGCTCCGCAGACATGCTGTGATATTAATTAGACTCTATAAGTATGATCCGGGAGAGGGTTGCTTCCATAAATCGAGAGAAAACTTTCTATATATACTTGTAAAATGCATATGGTGGGACTCAAACCTCTGATCACTAGGTGTGGAAGGGAGGTACACAAACATCTCTACTAAAAGGTAATGTACAGTTCTTATCATTGTTAATTAAAGTTGTTATATAATAAAGTGACAGCAATCATCTACGTATTTTTTACATCAAACTCTTATAGGTCTGAAATTGTTTTACGATTGGAAAAAAAAAAAAAAAAAAAAAAAAAGAAGAGTTGTTTTATACTTTTATAGTTTTATCTTTCAATGAAACTAATATAATTTGAAAAAAAAACTGTAAAAAATAAAATAAAAATCATATTGACTCTTTTTTAAACCATTAATTTTTTTTTTTCCATACTATTCTTTTACCATTAAGAGCATCTACAATGGTCATAAAAAGAGACCCACTTTTACTAGACCAATTTTGAAACCCATCCTATTCTTCCATAATGGTGAAAAAAGGGATAAAAAAAAGGGACCCAAAAGTGGGCTCCACTCAAGTAGACCCAATGATTGGGTTAGGTTCCCAACACCTCTCAATCATTGGGTTGGATTTATATATATAATATTTTAACGAAGAATAATGATGTTTGGAAAAAAAAGTTAAAAAAGTGGATCCATTTTTACTTTTTTTAATTTAACCCCATTGTGGGAAAATAAGACCCAAATAAATAGGACCCAAATGAAAAGATCCATTTTTGATGATGTGACACAAATGGGTCTTGTGTTTGGGTCTCAACCATTGTGGATGCTCTCAGAATTGAACAAGCTATGGTAGATAAAGATACACTATAAAAGTCGACTTATATAGGTCATCAAGTAAAGAAGAAGTTTGGTACTTTTAACTTAATTTGACTGTTGCTTAATTATATTAAGGAGAAAAACTTCAGTGGGACAGTCCCACTGACGTGGATATGGGACCATCCAATTAGAGCACGCCACAGTGGGACCATCCCACTGAAGTTTTTCTCTATATTAAGATGCTAGTCATCAACTCACATCAATTGTCAAACACTGAAAACTTTCTTCAAGTACACTTAAGCTCCATCACACTCAATGCACCACCATCCAATTCATGAGTTTAGTTTTGGTGCCGTTTCTATTCAATAATAAAAAAAAAATGGTAATTACCCTGGTGGCCATCGACTTATGCCACCACTATCAAAATTGCCACCACATGGGAAATTAGTTTAGAAATGACCATTTTTGGCAAACAATGTTACACTAATGGTCATTCCATTATAACACCGTTAACTTTTTATAAGAATGTTACACTAATGACTATCAATTTGTTCACTTGGTATCAAACTGACCATTATAATCATTTTTCTCTAAAATTACTCTAGTGGTTATCCATTTGGTCAATTGGTATCAAAATGACCATTATAATTGTCCCACTTTTTCTAGAACATGTGTATTGACCATCCATGAGTAAGCAATCATTAAAATAAAATTTCATTCAATTGAGAAAATGAAGAATTCATTTAATTAAATATAATTTCAGTTTCATACACATCAAATACTACTTGTCAAACTACACAAGTATACCAAAATCCCCTCCACAAGTATACCAACTTGTTCATTTTAATTTGAAAACCGTTCAAAAACCATATCCGATTGCACCATATTCAAAATCACACAAAAGTTTGCCAACCAAATTTGGAAAAAAAAATTATTATAATGGATGGTCAATACACACGTTATAGAAAAAGTGGGACAATTATAATAACCATTTTGATACCAATTGACCAAAAGGTCATTTCTAAACAAATTCTCTATCTAGTGGTCATTTTGATAGTAGTGGCATAAGTCGATGACCATCAAGATAATTACCCAAAAAAATAAATTAATTGTTATCAAAATTCATTCCATAGTTAAGATATAATATTGTGACTAGAACGTTATTGTGATCAGTAAATATCCACTTTTTTAAACTTTCTTCAAGTACACTTGAACTCCGTTGTCCTCGATGCACCACTACCCAATGGATAATATTAGGTTTCATTCCTATTCAACCTTTTTTTTTTTCTAGGGAAAATTGCACAAACTTACCCTAACATTTCCCATTATGGTATAATATTCAACTAATGCCTTTAATTGTACAAACAACCCCTCCTTTTAGTCAACTTCAGTTAAAAATAGCCATTGACCATGATTTTTTTTTGAAAGCCCAAAATTGCCCTTTATTTAAAACATTATCTACTTTAAATTATTATAATATAAAAAATAAATACTAAACATAATCCTTTTAAAATAAAAAAAATTCAAAAATAATATATTAAAAACAAAACAATTTAAGAAAACGTTATTTTGAGAAAATACAATTTAATAATATATTAAAAAAAAACAAAAAAAAAAACGTTATTTTGAGAAAATATAATTTAAAATTATTCAAGTCCAATATGAATAGTGGTAATGTGCTACATATTTTTAAAATTTAAAACATATTTTTTTTTATTTAAAAAGGATTATGTTTAGTATATTTTTAAAAAATTGTTGAACCAAAATATAATGCGTAATTTATATTGAGTCAAATTATTTTGTCTTATAGAGATGAACATTGAACAAATTTTCGGTGCTACTGTATGTTATTATGACAAATGATTATATTTTTATTTCAAAATCTTGATGATTTTATTTATATTTGTGTTTAGAATACTAAACATAATCTTTTTTAAATAAAAAAAAAATTCAAAAATAATATAATAAAAACAAAAAAAATTTAAAAATATGTAACACATTACCACTATTCATATTGGACTTGCATAATTTTAAATTATATTTTCTCAAAATAACGTTTTTTTTTTTGTTTTGTTTTTAATATATTATTAAATTGTATTTTCTCAAAATAACATTTTCTTAAATTGTTTTATTTTTAATATATTATTTTTGAATTTTTTTTTATTTGAAAAGGATTATGTTTAGTATTTATTTTTTATATTATAATAATTTAAAGTAGATAATGTTTTAAATAAAGGGCAATTAAGATTTTTTTGTAATAAAGTGTAGGGGCAATTTTGGGCTTTCAAAAAAAAATTATGGTCAATGGCTATTTTTAACTAAAGTTGACTAAATGGAGGGGTTGTTTGTGCAATTAAAGACATTAGTTGAATATTATGCCATAATGGGAAACGTTAGGGTAAGTTTGTGCAATTTTCCCTTTTTTCTATCGAAATTTAATTGATGGTTTAGCTACAACTTTATAAATAAATATTTGCTTTTAAAATGTTCTTCAAGTACATGAGCTTCATCATCTTCAATGCATCACCATCCAATTCATGAAGTTAGCTAGGTTTCTTTCATATTCAATCATTATTTTTAATCAAAATTCAATCAATAGATAGTTTAGCTATGAGTCTTAGAATATAACATTTTTATAATCAGTAAAAATTCGCTTTGAAAACTTTATTGTAGTACACTTGAGCTCCATCATCTTCAATGCACCACTATCTAATTTATGAAGTAGGTTTCTTTTTTATTCAACTAATTATGATCAGAATGTAATTGATAGTTTAACTACAATCTCATATTTATTACTTTATTGTAATCCATGAAATCCTGTTTTAAATTACAAGATAAAATAAATAAATAAATAAATAAATAATCTATGATTGATTTGGATGATGCCATAATCTCAAGTGACCATACACTTGACGCCACGTGTAAGCATCTCTTGCTGTGGGTCGACGAAAGAGCAATGAAACTGAGCACCACATGCTATAAATCTCAATAAATAACATTATTATTATTATTATAATAACAAATTAACAACCTTTCACCGTCCGTGTCAAAGCCAGACCTGTGAAAAGGACTAATCGAGGACTCGACCCGACAAGCACACGTGGCGAGCTCCTATTAGTGATATTTCGAGAGATCCATGTGGAGTTTGTGACTTGACCCTTTCTCTCTCTATAGAGCATAGTTTCGTTGTCAGAAGAGGCGGAAAAATTCCCTTTGACACCTGTCCATACCCGACTTTCCATAATATCTTTCCGTGTGGGCCGTCACACTAGACAGTAGACAATGACCCCACACTGATTACGGTCCAGTTTGACGTCTGCAGTAAGAATCAGTTGAGTGTTTAGTAATTTGATTTTTATAAGTGCTACGAGAACCAAAAACAATTTCAATATGTTTAGTAAACTGGAAGTAAAAAGTGTAGTGATTGTACGAAATTACTAAAAAGACATAGTTATGTTTATTGAACCCTTCAATTTATATAATATAAAAGTAAAATGTTTTAAATCTCCACCATCCAAATCTTAAATGAATGGTGGAGATTTATTTATTTTAAAAATAAAATAATAATTATATAAAAAAAAAGAAAAAAAAAATCCACCATTGAAAACATATTCTTACAAAAACACAATTAAAAAAAAAATCAAAAAAGAGAAAACAGAGATTTGAAAACGGAGAAAAAATTTGAGAAAAAATTAATATATATATAATGAAAAAGCTTAAAGGGATTTGGAAAATTCAAGAGCTCTCTTCCATGATTCATCACAAACAACTCCAAACCAACCACCAATTCCAAACCAACCACCAATTGAGCGAATCTGCTCCATTGATGAACCAAGTTGATCCACCAGATCCTTTCCTCTGCCTCGCTATCACCGGCGTTACGATGGAGCAGAACACTCCATCTCTGATGGTGTTTGAATTAGATATGGATTTTTTTTTCCAACTAATTCTCACTCAAAAAAGCTAAAAAAAACGAAGCTTTGAAGATATGGGTTTTATTTTGGTAAATTTAATGAAAGACAAGGATAAAATAAGAAAGTTTGTAAAATATCATTAAACAAAACACTGTAGTGCGTTTTGAGAAGCAGAAGCTGAAATCCAAAAGCTACAAATTGTAGCTTCTCAAAAACTCCGTTGAGAGAAGCTAAAAGTAACAAAAAGCACTTCCCCATGATTTTACTAAACACCATATCTTTGGTCCGGAATCACTTTTGGCCCCAAAAGCAACTGGGGAAGCAATGCCAAACTGGGCCATGACATTCTCTTTAGTGGAAATTGTGGAAAATGACCACATAAAACATTGAAATTTTGTTTGTAACCATAAACGAAATTTTAATTGTTAATAACTATGTTTTTGTAAAATTACCTGAATGCCCTCATATAAAACCCATCCCCAAAAACACTCTCTCTTTCTCTCTCCTTAGCTCTCTCCCCGATCTCTCTCTCCCCGTCAAACCCCAACCGTGGAAACTCATCGCCGACATGCTTGTATCGCCGAGCTCCGACGAAGGTGTCACCGAGCGCCGACATGCTTTTGGGCTGCACAACAGAGATAACGCCGTCGTCGTGCCGCCGTGCCCATTGCTGCTTCGCGAACCAAGAGGTGCCACAGTCATCGTGCTTCGCTGCTGCTGCACGCTATCGCCATCGCCGTGCGCTGCTGCTTCGTGGTCCTTCGCCTAGGCTTCACGGCCGTCGGAGCCCCCCCTCCGCCGGCAATGTGATCTACCAAAAAAAAAAAGGAAAAAAAAAAAACCTAATTTGGGAATTTGGGGAAGAAGGGAAATTGAGCATGATTTCAAGTTTCAACATTCAAGTTTTTAGTCATGATTTCAAGTTTGAGGTTTTTTTAAAAAAAAAAAAAAAACTAATTTCAAGGGTACTCTTGTAATTTACGGATATACATTGAATTTTTTTTAAAAAAGTGGTTATTAACAATTAAATTTTCAAAAATGGTTACTAATGAAAGTTTAATGTTTCCAATTGCTACTTTTGGTTTTCTCTCTTTTATTTACTAATCAAAGTAATTAAAGATTTGCTAATCATGTTGTTATTATTATTATTAGCTTATTTTGAAGAGTGAAAAGAAAAGGAAACGGGTTCAATGTGACCCCACCATTTATATAATCTCATAGTAAAGTCTTTGATGGAATGGTCTCAACATGAGACTTTCGTTTAGAGAAAACAACATGTGACATAAGATAATATATGATTTGATGGAGGTTTCATTTGTTATTTCTGAGTGGACGCCTTTGTTTTTTGACATTATCTATCTATACCGAGTATTTTTTTGAAGCTTTTTGCCATTGATAGGATTCAAGCTGCCGACTTAAAAGTCATGTTAAAACATGACTCAACACAAACATGTGTTGAGTCTTGGACACAAAAACAGTAGGCTAACATCAATCATGAAATTTCGGTGTTGTATTGATATAAAGAATGATTATCTTCGGTCACAAGAGGTAGAAGGAGCTTCTTGATATACGATTAGTCGATTACATCATACAAGCTCATGAATCATGATAATTATTCAAAAAAATGAAGTTCAAAATCATAGCATATTGAAAACAAAATGACGCTAGAGTGTCACTAGTACTCGTAATCCATCGTAACTCAGCTGTATATATCAAGACCCATCAATTTCATAAGACCTTCATTCACTTTTTCATGATCCATCAAATGCATCATACCTTTTCACGTGCAATGTAATATTCATTAATATAGGTTTAAAGACGGTATGACATTAAGAAGAAGTTGGAGTTCATGGATAGAAGCAACGTAAATCCTATGTTACTAAAGGAGAGATAAACATACCGGTGAAAGGTGTTCTCTTTGGTTTGATTTTTCGTACTTCCTCCAAAGCCTGAAAACGAAGTTTAAAACGTAAGCAAAAATTTTGATAACGTAAATTTATCACCAGAAGCGGTCAAAAGTATATACCCTTGGAAGTCCAAAGTGGGTTGTCGAAGATCGATCAGGCCTTAAAGCATCCTGGAAAGATTTTTTGACGTTTAAGCTCAAACAGATATACATGTGAGTTATGAAGAAAAGGGTGTGTGTCCAAAGTGGGTTGTCGAAGATCGATCAGGCCTTAAAGCATCCTGGAAAGATTTTTTGACGTTTAAGCTCAAACAGATATACATGTGAGTTATGAAGAAAAGGGTGTGTGTGTGTGTGTGTGTGTGTGTGTGTGTGTGTGTGTGTGTGTGTGTGTGTGTGTGTGTGTGTGTGAGAGAGAGAGAGAGAGAGAGAGAGAGAGAGGACCAAATCAGGATTTCACAGTCCTCTAGAAGTGGATAAGTTTCTTCAGGTATCTCACTAACATCACTGCAAAAGTGAAAGAACGATCAACTCCCAAAATCCTGATTAATTCTTGAAAACGTTACAGCCACATTTCCGTTGGAAGTATCACAGTCAGAGCATTACCTGATGTAGCAAATGTTACCAAAACAGAAACCAAGGGAGCGATAACCAGGGCCATGCCACACTGGTAAAGGTGTAATCTGAAAGACAGCAATTGAAAAGAATGTGCATTAGAATTGAGTCGAATAGGAAGGATTATATTTTGTTGAATGCATTTATTCAGCCAGGAGACTATAAGACTATAAGACTAGAATTGAGCTTTATTATTTGATGTTTAGATTTTTTATCAGAAAAAAACAGATGAATATAAGACAAAGTTACATGGACTTAAAGAAGAGATGACAATGAAGTAAAGCAAATACGTTGGTCATCCATAAACCAACTCAGTTAACATCAGATTGCAAATTGGATTTTAGAGACCTTTAAAATGATCAGTATAAAGCACACAAAAGTCATGATTTGACTGCTATCTTGCATTATCCTCGCTAAGTCCGAACCACTAAGCCCTCACTAGTTATGTTTTTATATTTCAACATCAAAGTTTGGCATCGATAAAGAAATCACAATTGGCTGAGAGACATAAATGCAACCAAGTCAAAGAAAACCTTTTCTGCTGGGGCACCAATTAATTTTTATAGGATTTAAATGAATGTATGCAGAGAAAATTCCTCTTCAATCCTATGTGAATGGCAGTCAACTTTAAATCGTGTACAACGAATGGCTCCTCATTAATGACATTAAATTGCAAAATCTGAAACTGCAGCGCCGGGTATGACCTCACTTGTATCAACTAAATAATAATGAGTCTTCTTCATTACTTGAAACATGAATTTCAGTCAAGGTCTCAGCACAGGAGGACAAACAACGGCAATATCAACGACAAACATACTTGACGTGTTAATTTCACAAATTAACTACGCAGGAAAATACAATGCATTCTGTGCATTACCGGCTTTGTACGTGCACGAGTGTGAAAAAAAGGATGCATGCTGAAGAGACACGTAAAATTTAGTGCAAGAAAGGTAGAGCTGGATTTGAACCTCAAAATCACGCTTAGCAACATAAATTGGAATGTGAGGCTGTACATTGTTTGTCCAATCACGAAGATCATCAAGACCTGCAAAATGGAAAAGAATTTAGTCGATGCAAGATCACATATGTATCAGCTTAAAAATTGGAAATATAAGAAGATGAGGAAGAGAAAATTTAAAGCATAATCATAACTTTGTTTGTATGATCATGGAGAAAATTATGAAGTGTTAATGTCAGAGACCTCCAATTGCATCAGCCAGAGACCTCCAATTGCATCAGCATGAGAATGAGTAATTATAACCGCATCAATTGTTCTTATCCTGACAGAAATGCAACTGGTTACAATAAGGCAATTACCTGGCACAAACATATATATCGTAATAGAATCGGAAAAGGCACTAGAATTAAACAAATTAGGGCCTTCTTTGTAAGCTTAAGACCTAAAAAAGACAGAATGCAACTGAAATAGTTTCATTTTCTGTAGAATGTACAGAAGGGATTCTGTATCAAGTACAGAATAAAACGTTTTTTGATTATTTTTAACAAGTTGCAGAAAGAAACTATAAAAGGTTTGTGGCATGCAGAGAGCTCGCAGATCATCAGAGAAATGTTCTTTTTAACATATGTAGCATAATTTCTATGGATTTTTAAAGAGTCCTTTCAAATCCAGGTGTATTGAATTGAAACTTTAAAAATGTCTACAAGAATCAAAGTGTATTCAATTAGGACTAGATTTTAAAGGATTTTCTTAGGTCATGGATTTTGATGGATTTTGGTGGACTTGATGGTAAGAGATATAAATATCAAATATCATAACATGTCCGGCCTTCTCCCCAAAGATTTTGGTGGATTTTGCTCTCCCTCTCTCTCTCAAAACAGAAATGAAAAACACTAATATATAAAAATTAAAAAAACCGAGTGAAGAAGGTCTGCCCCACATATCCGCCAGCCATTGCCCTTCTAACATTGGATTCGAACAGCTTCGATCAGGTTGTCCCTTAAAACGGCCGCTGCTTCATGATTGAGTGGATCCTCATAGTTGGGTTGCGTGAACAGATGAAACAATCCATAAATTATAGTATTTATATTCAGAACAGGTTTCCAGAAAGTCACGTGCGCAACGGCTAGGACAAAGATAAATATATAAAGATGATGCAATGCTGTGGTAGATAACAATGCCACCTCTCCCTGTCGTATATATATTCAAAACATTGCATAATAGCTTTACAAGAATCAGATCCAACAATAACATTATCCTGTTATACTTAAAAATATTTCTAGCACATTAATTAGCTAATTGAGTGATTACATGTCTATAAATATTATAATTACTTAACTAATGTGACTGTTAGTTACATGTTATTCAATTATTATAAAGAGTGTTCGTGTTGTTCTAAGTTCTAACTTGTTAAAAAGTTTAGAATTTTTGGGCAGGTTTATATATTAACAAGTTGACTAGGTCTAGACTTGTATATATTATATATAGGCTTGAAGCTTGATTGCACAGAATTTCAAACTATATATGCATGTGATCGTCACAAATTAAATAATAAATAGAACCAAAGCCATCTTCTTGACTTTAACCTTCGAACAATATTATGGATATTATGAAGAATGTTGAGGCAGACATTTCCTTCCAAGTCGATATTGGGGTGGTACACCTTTGTCTTGCACTTGACCTTTGATGCCTCATGAGGGTAGATAGGAGACACGCTAAAAGTGAACACAAAATTACCCCCTAGATAATATCCTTCATCAGGCCTAATGGTAACCTCAAAGTTCATCAAGTCATCTTTGCCATTGGGAAACGCTATGTTACAAGTTTTGGGAAGATTAAAAAAACCGATATCTTTATGAAGACGCAATTGTAGTCACATAATTATATATAACGAGTACATAACTCACTATATGTCAAAACTGCACAAAATGACATCAAAATAATTTGTAGAGCCTTCAATCAAACACCAAAATGCTCACTCTTTATTAGCATTTTATTTTAAAGAAAAATAATTCATCTGCACTTCATGCAAGCAGTGCCTTTACGTAGATAAGCCTTAGCCAATTTTGGGTTCAATTCAATCGCTTTGTTTGCATCGGCAACAACCTCAGACTATATATATACACAAATATAGATTGACTGGTGTATCAAATTTTGTTCATTCCAACTTCAAAGGTTTTTTTTGATAATTAGCTATAATTAGCTTACTATTGATAAGTCAGAGATAACAAATCTATAAAAATCCTTGGATGTCTAAACAAATCCATAA
The DNA here is from genome assembly GCA_030490815.1 of Acer saccharum. Classification (NCBI taxonomy): domain Eukaryota; kingdom Viridiplantae; phylum Streptophyta; class Magnoliopsida; order Sapindales; family Sapindaceae; genus Acer; species Acer saccharum. The sequence goes on from CM059866.1 coordinate 7,373,883, forward strand.
AAGTCTGAGATAGATGTCTAAATAAATCCATAAAAGTCTGAGATGGATGTTTAAACAAATCAATGAAAGTCCATATGGATTTATAAAAGTATGGAGAAATCCATGAAAATCTGTCACTTAAAAAATGTCTTTAAATGTCTTCAAGAATCCTAATTAATTCTAATTGAATACACCCCCCTAATTGTATCAACAATCTACAAAGACCGAGTGAAATCAATCACTACAAGCACAGCCCGAAATGCAACTCTCACCGTAGGGATGAGTTCTATGCACTTTACAATTTAATGCGCAACATGTGAGACTCGAACCCGTACAAATACGACCCAAAATACAACTCCAACTATAAGGTTGATGTCTATCCACATTTTACGATTTAATGAGCAAATGTAATACAAAACCCTACATACATAAGTGAAGTTTCGTGCATATCACTTTGTTAAAACTTAAAAGTGGACTTGTTTCTTTAATAAATTATTACACACTTTTTTATGTCTAAGAAAAAATATATAACTTATTTATTTATTGTTTCAATTATTAACTTGTCTTTTGTCAAAAATAATAATAATAATAATTATTAAATGTGTCCACACATATTAACACACAATTATCTCGAATTCTTATTCATATTCTAACATGATTCACAACAATTGTGTGGAAGTACACACGTTGATAAAATATATAGAACAATATAACATTCTACTTCACTATTCAAGGTTAATTACACAAACTAAGTGTGTAATTTTATTTTGAGATAACTTTTATTGAAATCTCGTAGATTAGTGGTTGATCTTGTCAAATTCTGGTAAACCCTTGAAATTTCAAAAATAAATAAATAAATCTCCTTTTTTTGTTGTTGTTGTTGTTGTTGTAAATAGTATACAATTTTTGGAATAAAAAAATAAACATTTGTTTCTACCTGAGTGATGTAAAAAAAGATGGAAACAAAACAGTTTTCATATATCAAAAACATTGTCTGTAAAAGCAATATTGTACTAAAACTATATATATATATATATATATATATATATATATATATATATAATAGTCACTAAAAAAAACTAAATTAAAAAAGCATTGCAGGGGACTCACATTCAAGAAGAGAGCCAACATTGTGACTACTAAGATAATACATACAACAGCAAAGGATAGTGATTTGTCTGGGAGTTAAATTTTTCCATGGATGGATTTTAATTAACTCAAGATAATTTTTTGTTGCAGCCAAAAATTTATATAAGAAGAAGAAGGAAAGAAATCAGTATTTGTGGATTTGTTTTGATACCGACATTCCATATTTGTAGTAAAGAGCACACCGTTTTTATTTCTGTAGTATGGCAATAATTATCGTATCTCGTTCTACAAATCCAAAATCTATATTGATTTTGTGGTTACTATATATACCGAGAAAAATTAAATCTCAAATACCAAATGATTTGAATTACATGATTTCTTTTAGGGTGCCGGTACTGCCATCTAGAAAAATAATTTAAGCACTCAGTTTTCAAGTGCAAAACAAACTAAATCCTTAAAATGTAATCAAATTTAATTGGTTTTTAAATAAATTATTACACACTTTTTTTTTGTCTAATATATATATATATATATATATATATATATTTATTGTTTCAATTCTTAATGTGTACACACATATCATATTTAATACGTGATATATTAACACAGATACTAACTAATTAAGTGATAAAACAGTACTATCAGGTATGTGTGATTATACAAAAGAAACAATCTTATTTAATAAAACAACTCGTAGAAGAAGACCAAAAAGAAGTGGCAACACATGAACAACAAGAAGGAAAAAAAAAAAAAAATTTTATTACATGAGTTAAAAAACAGAAACAAAATAAAGACGGAAATTAAAGGCAAAAATTGAACAGAAAAACACTCGCCAAGAAATCATATTCAATCTCTATTTTCTCTCCAAATTAAATCACACACATTGCAGCTCCAAAATCTCCAAAATTGGCATGATTCATTTTAATAGGAAGAAGCTTCGAAAAAGGGAAGAAAATGATCGTGAGTGGTTTGATCCTCCCATTGCAGCTCGTTCCACCAGTCTCTTCCTCCTGTAATTCTGAGGGATCTACTTGTCATGATGCTGTTTGAACCGAGTGGCAGTTTCTTAAGCTTTGGACATAGGGTTATGTGAATCTCCTTCAGATGTGGAAAGGGCAAGGGATTACAATAGATGCTTTCCAACGTCGGTAGATATACCAAAGAAAGGATTTGGAGTCTTGGAAATGGTAGTTGATTTCCCATCATCTCTCCAACTTCACCTTTAACACTTATTATTTCTTGGAAACGGTAGCAACTATGTATCCATAGATTCTTGAGGTTTGGAGCAAAAACAAGCCATGTCGCGTCCCTCAATTTGGAGCACCCGTACAAATCAACACTGTGGAGGCTGTAGAACTGAGGTACATTTCGCATTTCGCGATCAATCACCAACTCTGCCAAATCTTTACTCCTAATATATAGCTCACCTAGATCTTTCAGAACCCCAAATGATAAAACATTGAGAGACGTTGAACCGTCATTTAATTGAATACTTACTGATTCTACTGCACAATTCTGTAACACAGGGCAGCTCAGGCATCTTCCGAGAGTGTGAGAATTTTTGAAGTTGATGCTCAACACATTTAGATGTTCCAAACAAACCAATTCCTCCGTGAAAAGTTCGCCTTCATCAAATAGAATGCCATCTTTTGATTCAATACTCCCACATCTGTACATTCTCAACACTTGTAACATTGAAAGATTCGAAATCACATGCCGTGGAATTTTACGAAGACTGTCTGTGCGCTCCAAATTCAGACATTTCAGATTTGTCAAGGCCTTCAATTCCTCTGGTAACTCTACTATTCTTGTTGCTGATAGATCAAGATGTTGTAACTCGACTAACTCTGAAATTCCTACTGGTAGTTCGGTTAGATTATAATTTGTAGACAAGTTTAGTACCTTAAGATGAATCATCTGTCCAAAGAACCCACTTGTTAACATCTTTAAACGATTACATTGAAGAAACAGAGTTAGAAGCTCATGACAATTAGGAGTCCCTGACAAATTTTTAATATCATTATTCATCAAAGACATCCTTTTAACATTTTCCCATTTTCGAACATCTGGTGCTGTAGTTAACCCAACACCTGAGCAAACCAATAACTTTTCCTTCTCAATTTCACATGCTATCCACAGTGCCATATCACGGATCACATCATGCATTCTAACCTTCGCATTGATGTTTCCTTCTTCCAATAAACATGCACGGAGTAGAAATCCAATGATGGTGTGTCCAACATTTCGTGCTAAAATTCCATCATATTTTTTCAAAAATCCCTCGCTTATCCAACAATCTATCAATTCACTTTTCTTAATGGGATAGTCTTCTGGAAATAGACTACAATACAAGAAACAAGATCTATGTACGTCGCTAGGCAAACGATCATAACTGAATTTGAGAAGACAAAACACATGATCCTCCATACCTGGAAATTCATGAGCCGACATCCTTAAGATTGAAATTGCATATTTCCATTCTTCAGGTTGATTCTTTCCAGCCATGGCCCGACCAATGGTAATCACTGCAAGTGGGAGTCCTCCACACTGTCTTGCCACATCTTCAGCTACTATGGGAATATCAGGATGACTATTAAGAGTCTCTTGTCCGACCTTGTTTTGAAACAATATCCAAGCTTCTGCATGTGACAAGCATTCCACTTCAACTTTTTTGTGGGTTTCCATGAGACTGCAAACCTCAATGGAACGAGTTGTGAAAACAACCTTAAAATCAATTTCTTGACTTGGAGGAGGGATACCAATATCGATCAAATTAACCCGCTCCCATATATCATCTAATAACAACACAAACTTTCTCCTACTCAAAATCTTGAATATATCCATAGCTTTTTCTGCAAAAGGTTTACACTTCCACTCCTCATTCAACAAACCTATCTTTTTCATGATAGTTTCTTGAATATTCTCAAGTCGTCGGTCTTTAGACACTAGCACCCATATCACAACAAAATCGTTAGGGAAACTGAGAAACTTGTTGTTGATTTGGGTTAATAGAGTAGTTTTGCCAACTCCCCCCTTGCCATATAGGCCTATAATTTTGACTTGTTTATCACTGATGTAGCTCCAAACTTGATCAAACTTTGAATCAAGCCCGACCGTTGGTTCACTTGGCCTTTCGTCCACCGGATCTTCAGGTATCCTCTCTGCCACGTCCACGAAAGTTGCTCTTTCACCTTTTAAATCTTCCAAAATTTTTAAGAGATTAACCATCTTTTTGCCGAACTCGCAGCTTGACTTTGGATTCCTTGAACAATAGCCTCCAAGACATAATTTCTCAATTTCTTGAGATTTAACTCTTAGGAGTTCATCAGCTTGAGTTTCCACATCTTGCACCCTTGTAAGCCACAGCTGCACTTGGTTCAAGCGCCGTCTCATCTGTTGTTGTTCAGCAATGGCGATTCTCGTATTCACATCCTCCTTTGCTTGAGTCAAATCTTGCAATGCTTTCTTCAAGGCATCAAGATTATCTTCGAGATCCCATATGTATGATGCTTTTCCAACAATGCAATCTTTAATAGCAGTGAAAATGGAACCAAACCCAAATGATATTGTGAATAAGTCACACATATCTAGTTTTTATAAGATTATTTCAACCAAGAAAAGAAAGAGATCGGCTACGGATATAAAGAAAATAATGGAACTTATGCTTAGGAGTTTTTTCGAGAAAAAAACCCACCCTTGCTGAGAAAGAGAAGATATGAAGAAAGACCGCAATAATGTTAAAGCCTATAAAAACTGGTTGGGTCAGTTCGAATCTTTTAACATTTTTTTTCTTGAAATATTACAATAAATTCGGAATTTGAAGAAGGAATACAACTTTAATCCAAAACTTTATAACTTAGGTGTAAGAGGTACATAGGTGGGTGGGTGGGCTAACTCGGGCCCACCAATTCATCTCGTCAATCTTTTAACAATACAATAACATTATTGTAGCCAGACCCTCTGTTAATTACTTTTATAGAATACTTTGTCAATATATAATTTATTATTAGGTGTGTCTTTTTCCTTTTTTCTCTCTGAGTCAAAACGGTAAAAGTAGGTTTGTCTTTTTGGTGTGGGTCTTTCTTGCAGGAAAAGAAGTAGGGTTTCAACAATCTTAGTTAGTGTTTCGTCTTGTGAAAATGATAGATTCAAAAATAGCAAAGCTTTATGAGAACCTCTCATTAGCAGATGAAGATGTGGCTATCCATGAACCGGCTGAGGATGCTCAGATTGACGGAGTGGCTGAAGTAAATCACTGTTTGGTGGGGAAAGTTCTCTCTGGGAAAAGAGTGAATAGGGAAGCTTTCAAAAGTTTAATTGATCAACTATGGAGCCCATTCGGGGCTGTGAAAACGGAACTGGTGGGTGAAAACATTTTCATGTTCTACTTCAATAATCAAGTGGATAGAGACTAGATCTGGCAAATGGGTCCCTGGTACTTTGAAAAAAGTCTAATAGCTTTAGAAAAACCTTCTGGTACAGGCAACATCTCTCTTCTGGGTTTCAACAAGGTAGAGCTCTGGGTCCAGATTCATGAGGTTCCAATAATGTGTATGAATCGAAGGATGGCCAAGTGGATTGCAGAGCAAATCAGGGAGGTTTTAGATATCCCATCGGAATCCAAAGAATGCTAGGGTAGATACATGAGAGTCAAAGTTCAAATAGATATCCTCAGACCATTGAAACGTTGGCTGCGTCTAAAGCTAGACAAGTCCGAGAACATTGTGGTGGTGGGATTGAAATACGAAAGACTTCCAAAATTCTGCTATGCCTACGAAAAGGTAGGTCATGGAATAAAGGAATGTCTGGATCTAGAAGCAAGAACAGAGGCATTATCGGGCAAGACAACCAAATTTGGTTCGTGGATGAGAGCAACGATCCCTGAAAGGACAAGAAACAGAAATCAATCGCTCACCAATGGAAGTTCGACAGACAAGGAAAGATCGTTAGAAGGGTCGTGTGGGGTGGATATAGAGAATTCCTTCAATATAATACCTGGATCCCTTAATTCTCAGAAGAAGGCGTATGCTTTTTCACCAGCGGCACATAGGAGGTCGATGGAAGAGACAAGCTCTAAAAAACCCTAGCAATTGTGAGTGGGCCTGGGTCAAAGCCCATGAGTATGACACAGCAAGAAAGCCTGATAGAAGGAAATACCAATTATACAAAAGTCTTGTACAACATAGACAAGCAGGTCCATCCAAATGAAGTTCTACAGAGAAATGGAACTTCTGATATCAAGGTCCAAACAACAAATATAGCCACCTCAGACTCATACTCTAACCAACCAGTAGCATCAGACATGATCATTTCCCCAAAGAAGAAAACAAACAGAAAATAGAAAAGGTCAGCAAGAGAGGGTAATTCTCAGCTTCTCCCTGGGAAAATCTCGAGCTCCCTTAGACAAGCTCTAGCCCTAGGAAAAATTGTGAAGAAAGTGTCCAGAGACAAAAATGCTTCTCCTCCAAGTTTGAAAGTATCCGGCAGAATCAACAAAGGTAAAAGTCCTTTGAAGAAAATCAACCCCCCAAAAAAGTCCCATAAAGTGGAAAATCCCACTCCAATTGTCCCAACAGAAGCAACAAATTCAGCATGCAAACGGAAAGTAGTTTTTGATACAACAGAAGAATCCAAAAATGTTAAGAAACCCAGAATCCCCTCTCCATCTATGGAAGGTTTGTTATCGACGGAGCCTGAAATCCAGGCCCACCGGGAACAATGATAGGCCTTAGCTGGAACATACGGGATCTGGGGAATCTCCGTGCGTTCGCGGCCTTGTCAAGGCTGATCAAGAAACATTCCCCTGACTTTGTCTTTCTCTCTGAAACTAAGGTTTCCGGGCTCAAGGCAAGTAGTATAAAAGATTCTCTTCGGTTTGGTGACAGTTTTTTGGTTGATTGTGTTGGTAAGAGTGGTGGGTTAATGCTGCTTTGGAAGAAGGACTTGCTGGTAACTATTCTGTCGTTCTCTGTGGGTCACATTGATGCTAGCATTCAGATGGAAGATGTGTAAGGATTCTCATTCTTTGATTGGCTTATTTCGTAGACAAACCACATGTTGGGGTTTTGAAATGTAAGGGTAGATTAGACCCTCAAGACCTCAAGAGGAGAAGCACTAAAGGTATACTTCTTATGCTTACTTTGCTTTGAAGAGATGTAGTTGCACACACACACAACACTTGCATAATTCTTACTTGAATGTTGTGTTTGTATTTTGTGTGCATTATTGATTATTTAATCTATTTTCTTGCTTGTGTTTTCTTTGTGAGGAGCCGTTGAGAAGGCTCTGCCCTTCTCTGCCGCAGTACTTGCCGCGGTTGGATAACCGCGCCAGTCAAGCGACAGAGACCTGATGCCTCTGCCGCGGTGCATCTGCCGCGGACTGACCAACCGCGTCAGTCGAGCGACAGCAATAATTTTGCTGTACCACGGTTATAGTGCCGCGGTTTATCAACCGCGGCAGTCGTGACCGCGACAGTCCGTCAGTGAGAAGCTGAAGTGTTTTTTTGTTCAAAACGGCACCACTTCTTGGATCTCATATATATATGTGTTCTTCATATCTAGGTCATTTTTTTAGGGAGTTCAAAAGCCAATTTTCACTTAGCATATTTTTCTAAGAGAAAAATTTCACCAATAACTCACCTTTCTTTACTCAAACATCATTCCATGACCATCAAACATCATCTAGCATCTTTCTTGAGCATCTAGATATCTTTTTACATGTATTTTTTTTATCACATTTGGCTTGGTAAGCTTTTCACTTATATCTTACATATTTTGTGTCTTTCTTCCCAAGCTATCTCTTTTATCACTTGTATGTCATTGATTTACATCTTAGATACATGTTTGAGATTAGTGTGTTGAATGTTTGAGAGTTGTATTGTGATAGCTTCTAGGTTTTCATAAATCTTGTTTAGCTAAGCTATTTGCCATGTCACTTAGCTTTTGATATCTAGGATTGTTTTTCTTGACATATCATCATCCTAGATAAGCATATACGGTTGCCTTGCTCTTGTTGCATTTTTGAGTATTTCATATATTCACTTAGGTTGTATCATCTCTTCATTGAGAAGTAAGTCTTGTGTAGCTTCTGGGATTAGGTTGTGTAAATCACAAGCAAATTAGACTAGGTTTGCTTATACCGGGATTAGGTAGGTGTGTGACTACTTCTGGGGTTAGGTTGTAATCTTTTACACATTTAGTGGATTCGAGGTTCGAGTGTGGCTTACTTACTAGCCCGTGGTTTTTCCCGTGAGGGTTTCCACGTATATCTCAAGTGTTATTTAATTTTCGCACATATTACACTTGTGATATTATTGTGACTAGTTTGGGGCCTTTTCGTAATCTTGACTTTGCACGAAAATTGGGTAAAATTAATTAAAATCTATTCACCCCCTCTAGATAATATATAGAACACACCGAGTTTTTGTTTCAAGATGGTTTCTCTTGGCGTTTCTCGGGTTTTTATGGTGATCCAAACCCTAGTAAAAGAGTGAGCTCCTGGGCTCTTCTTCGTCACCTCCGTGATGTAAACATTCTCCCCTGGGTGTGTGGGGGGGACTATAATGTGCTTCTTTGCATGAACGAAAAAGTAGGTGGTTCTGAAAAATCGATTTCTGATATGATTCGTTTCAGACAAGCTACGGACGACTGTGACCTCACGGATTTGGGAAGTTCTGGGCCTTTTCTTACTTGGAACAATAGAAGAGAGGGCAGGGATAACGTCCAAGAAAGACTAGACAGGTTTCTGGCTGACTCTGTTTAGAGGGACAAGTTATGTCATGCAAGTGTGGAACATCTTGGTTTTAACTCTTCTGATCATCGGGCTATTTTGTTAAGACTTAACCGTGTCCCCAACCCCCTGAAGTGTAGAGAAAGAGACATGGCTTTCCGGTTCGAACCTTTCTGGATAAAGGATGAGGACATTGGTGGAGTTGTTAAATCAGCATGGATCTCTGCTGGTCCCTCGAATTCTGTGGAAGACTTGAAAAGTAAGCTTAACTATTGTGCTTCGAAGTTACAGGGTTGGAGCAATATTCGTTTCAAGAATTTGGGGAAACAAATAGAGGTAAAAAATAAGGAAATTGAGTTTTTGTATAAGTCTTGTGGGGTTTCAGGTGTGATGCAGAAAACCAAAACTTTAGAGGCTGCAGTGGAGGGTCTTCTAGAGCGGGAAGAGATCTACTGGAAACAGTGTTCTCGTGCCAACTGGTTGGAGGCAGGGGACTGCAACTCCAAGTATTTCCATGCTAAAGCCTCCATCAGTAAAAAAAAGAATTTTATTGTGAAGCTGACTGATGATAGAGGTAATGTTCAAAGTGGTGAGGATAGCTTGGCTCGGGTTATTCAGGAGTACTTCTCCATTATATTTAAATCTTCCAGTCCTTCGGCCTAGGATATAAGGAGAGCCACTGATGGAATCACCTCAAGCCTTAGTGAAGATAAGAGGGAGTTTTTGAATGGGGGCTTCACGTATGAGGAAGTGAGGAATGCGGTTTTTGATTTGAATCCCACCAAGGCTCCTGGCCCAGACGAATTCCATGCCGTTTTCTTCCAGAAATTTTGGAGTATTATAGGCGATGATTTTTCTAGAGTGTGTCTCCAAGTGTTGAATGGTTCCGCCTCCATTAGGGACTTTAATTTTACCAATGTTGCCCTCATTCCGAAAGTAAAAGCTCCCATGTCCCCTAAAGATTTTTGTCCAATCTCTCTCTGTAGTGTGGTTTACAAGACGATTACGAAAGTCCTGGCCTCTAGGCTCAAGATTCTCTTTCCTGATTTAATTTCCCCTCACCAGTCAGCGTTTGTCCTTGGCAGGCAAATCTTCGATAATATGTAATCGTTGCTTTCGAATCCCTGTACTCCATTGCTCGTCGAAAACAGGGGAAAAGAGGGTTGATGGCTATTAAATTAGACATGAGTAAAGATTATGACAGGATTGAGTGGGAGTTTCTCAAAGAGGTTATGGTCAAAATGAATTTTCTGCCGTCATGGATTTCTTTGGTTATGGACTGTGTTTCCTTCTCCAGTCTTTCATTCTTGCTCAACGAACACCCTGTGGTAAGATAAGCCCTTCTAGAGGTCTAAGACAGGGGTGTCCTCTTTCCCCCCTTTCTCTTCCTCCGGTGTGCTGAAACTTTCTCTCGGCTTATCTCGAACTCGGAAAAGAATGGTAGAGGTCTTGGTATTAAGTGTTGTAGGGGCGCTCCGCGGATAAGTCACATATTTTTTACGGATGACAGTATTTTGTTTAGCAGAGCCTCTATGGAAAGCAGCTGATGTATCATGAAGTTGCTGGACATTTACGAGCGTGGCTCGAGTCAACAAATAAACCTTTTGAAATCGTCCATCACCTTCAACCCGAATGTTGAAGTTAGTAACAGGTCTACCATCCAACAGTCTTTGGATGTTGCGGATGCTAACAGTAAAGATAAATACCTAGGGATGCCTACTATGGTGGGCAGGAAAAAAAAGCAGTTGTTCAATGAGATTAAGGAGCGGGTCTGGAAAAAGGTCAGGGGTTGGAATGGTAACCTTTTCTCTTTTGGAGGTAAAGAAGTTTTAATCAAGGCTGTAGCTCAAGCCATCCCAACGTACACGATGAGTCTTTTCCAGATTCCTAAGGGTTTGTGCAATGAGCTCCGTTCAATGATATCAAAATTTTGGTGGGGTTCAAGAGGTGGCAAGAGAAAAATCAGCTGGGTGAATTGGGATAGTACGTGTCGCCCCAAAAGTCAAGGTGGTATGGGATTCAAAGATCTCCTAGCCTTCAACCAGGCGTTACTTGCTAAACAAGCGTGGAGGGTGTTGTGAGAGCCAAATTCTTTAGCAGCCCAAGTGTTAAAAGCGAAATATTTTAACAATTGTGATTTCCTTGCAGGTTTTGTCAAAGTGGGTTGTTCCCATATCTGGCACAACTTAGTTTGGGGGCGTTCCTTACTTTCGAAGGGTCTCAGATGGGTGGTTGGTAACGGGAAATTGATAAGGGCTTTCAACGATCCCTGGATTCCTCATCCTTCCTCTTTCAAACCAATTTCTCCTGCCCCTGCTTCAGATTATCCAGTGGCTTGTTTGATTGACAGTGTTCACAGGAAATGGGATTTGATTAAACTGGATAGAGCTATGCTTCCTATAGATAAAGAAATTATCCTTTCCATTCCAATCAGCTGGAGAGGAGCGAGTGATTTTCTCTCTTGGCATTTCGACAAAAAAAGGTACTTATACTGTCCAAAGTGGCTACCGCCTTGCTAGCGAGCAGTGCCTATCAGCTTATGTTTCTAACTTCTCGTTGTCAATGAAATGGTGGAATACTTTATGGAGCCTAAATATTCCCCTAAGATCTGTATTTTCATTTGGAGATGTTGCTGGAATGCTTTGCCTACTTTGGAGAACCTTTGGAAGAGGAAGACGGTCGTTTCCCATTGCTGCATTTCCTGTGCCTCTCATACAGAGTCTACCAGCCACGTGCTATTCGGCTGCAAAATGGCTAGAAAAGCGTGGAGCTTTTCTCGGTTTGATAGTAGGGATGGGCGTTTCCCCATAGGGCCCCATCCCCCACGGGCCCCCATGGGGTTTTGGGGGCAAATTTTGCCCCCAAATGGATTTTGGGGGTGGGGGTGGGGGTGGGGGCAAACTTTGCCCCCAAACATATTTTGGGGGAGGTGGTGGGGGTACCTTCCCCCAAACCCAAAACCCCATTGGGGCCCCCAAAATAATATATATATATATATACATATATATTATTTTTATTTTTATTTTTATATAAAAATTTTAACAATTAAAACAAATTATAAATTATAATATTAAATTATTAAAATTAAATGTTATAGTTGTTCATTTATAAGATGTAATTAACCCCAAAAATAATATATATATGTATTATGCAATCATTTTGGATTTTGTATTGTATTTTTATTATGTTTTTATTACTTTTCGGGTTGAAGATTTAAAATTTAGAATTGAAAATGAAATGAAATGGGGGAAATGGGTTTTGGGGGTGGGGGTGGGGGTGGGGGAACCTCCCCCCAAAACGTCCCCCCCACTGGTCCCCCCAAATGGATTTTGGGGGAGGTGGTGGGGGGAGGTTTGAGGAATGGGGGTGGGGGTGGGGGTACCCTCCCCCGCCCCATTGGGCCCCCACGCCCATCCCTATTTGATAGTCTCCTCTGGCCCAGATGTAACCTCCCAGTCCTGGATGTTTTTATTGCCCTCCTTCCTATTCTGAGAAAGGATGAGCTTGAGCAACTATGTATTATTTCCTGGGCTATATGGGAAAACAAAAACTCCCTTTTCAATAGTGGTAAGTCCAAATGCCTTGAATTTGTGGTGTCGGGTGCTATTGCTTTTTTGTTTGAATTTTAGGGATCGAGATTTTCTCTCCCTTCTCGGATTCTCCCTCCTCCCTCTTGGACCAGTTCTGATTGGATTGCCCCTCCTCCGGGTTGCTTAAAGCTCAATACGGCGGTGGCTTTTCGCAAAAATGCAAACTCTATTGGTATAGGTGCTGTTATTCGAGATGATAAAGGCCAGGTCTTAGTTGCTCATGCTTTCACTTTAAGAGGTGTGTTCAGTGTAGCTGTTGGTGGTTGTTTAGCTTTGCGCGAAGGTTTCTCTCTTGCCAATTTCTACAGCCTCCAAATCGATTCTGCAGAATCTACCTCTCCTTGGCTAGACTTTTTCCCCTATGATCCTGCCCCGTCTTTTGGGGACTCAAAACTCATTGTTAATGATATCAAGGCTCTTATGTTAGTTGCTTGTTGTTGTAAATGTCTTGCAATTTCCAAGTCTGGAAATTCCTTGGCATATAAACTGGCACTTTCTACCTTCTCCTCTGTTAAGGAACTCTTCTGGCTGAATCCCAGCCCTGTTGTTTTTTCGTCTGTGTAATGTTTTTCTCTTACCAAAAAAAAAAAAAGGAATACTTTGTCAATAATGGCGGCTAACATGTAGGACAACAAATTTAGCGTTCAGAGAAATATTAATGGCAGCCAACATGTGATCGAAGTTGCACTGTGTAGTGTTAACAACATAATATCCAACAAGTAGGTTTGCACATTTTCCTCCGGATCCCCATTTTCCCGTGCCCCCATCCTCATTTGGGGAAACAAAATTTGAGGGGAAATGGGGAAATGGGTGGGGATGGGGATGGGGATGGGGAGACAATACCCCATCCCCATTTCCCCATTTTCACCACTAATATATTGAAATTGGGATGGAGATGGGGGGAGGCCCCATTTCCCCATTTCTCCAAAAATATTATAAATATAATTATATATGTATATTTATATATATATATATTATTATTATTATTATTATTATTATTTGAAAACCTAACTATGTAAACTTCATTTACACTAATGGATTATTGAAATACTTTATTTTGTAATTGATTTTCTTTTATATTTGTAATGCACTAATGTTTATTTTGTATTTGTAATGGAATTTTATTTTATTTTATTTTTTTTTAATTTGTAATTTTTAGTCAAACGGGGAAATAGTCAAATATGGAAATGGGAAAACAAGGAAAGGGGGAAAACAGGGCAAAATGGGAAAAATGGGGAATTGGGGTTGGGGATGGAGGTACCTCCCCCCAAAATTTCCCATCCCCATTTTCCCCAAATGGGGAAATGGGGAGGGATGGTGAAGGGTTTGGGAAGTGGGGATGAGGATGGGGGGGACCTATATCCATCCTCATTTCCCCAATGTGCAACCCTACAACCAAGTAGTGGTCCATGTTAACCATTTCAAACAAACAAAATATTACATCAAAGCTGGATTTACTTGCACAGTAGTTATTCTACTTAACCTAGCTAGCATGTAATTACACCAGGACATGCTCCCGTAAAACTCTAAAACATTACTTTACTGGTCCAATGCTTATAAACTTAAGCATATTCACTTTTAATTGAGTGGTTGCGTGTCTCTCCTTTTATATTTGTAGTTACGGTATTTGATCTCGTTAGCTCTACAGACATGGTGTGAGATTAATTAGACTCTACAAGCACGGTTCGGAAGAGGGTTGCTTCTGTTAGAGAACAAACGTCACTATACGCGCGGAAGCATTGCCTGATAGAACACAAACAAACATAACAAAGAAAAGATAAGATGAAGAGAAGTAATTTAAATCCAATCACACAACACAAGAATTTACGTGGAAACCCAAATCAGGGAAAAAAACCACGGCTGTCAGGACGACAAGAGAAAGTTCCAATATGTAGTAAATTGTTACAACCACACACTCATGTTCTCTCTCTAAATAATACCCCAAACCCAATCACACCCAATGCTCACTTTGAGATCTCTCTAGTATTTGCTATTTTGCTCCACCACTCTCAGGTGTTTTTCACACACCAATAACCTAGTTATTATGGTCTATTTATATGAATTATAGGGAGTTTAAACTAACAAGGAAATCCTACTCCTAGCCATACAAGAATACTTATTCCACATAAATACTATTTCCTATTTAAGATAAGTCTTCTTTCAAGTAGAAATCCTTTTCCCATTAGAACTTCTAGAAGCAACATATTTCCTTTTCCATGAATATTTCCTGATTCAACGTATGCTTATGATTAACTATGATTCAAGTTGCAGTTGGCCACCCGCTTCCTAAACCATGTTGAACTTGACCACTCAGAAAATCGTGATCCATACGCCATGTCACCAAGATTCATCACGACCGCTGTGGAAGCCACAGCGGTGTCCTATTGGAATTGGACCGCTCTCATTGCGTTGCCGAAATTCGCAACGGTGTCCTACCGCTGCCATTATCGCTGCCAAAGCCACAGCGGCAGCGACAACGGTTTGAGCTGTTCATCATTTCTTCTGTTCGTTTCATCCTCAAGCCTCTCTCAAACATAACCTCATGTTCTCAAACGCTCTCATGTCTCCAAGAAGTCTCCGCATTGGTAAATCAGGTTTGGTAACCATTGGAGAATTCAAGCCATATCCAATAATCATCCCTTATGGCAAGAATTCCCAAAACTTATCCTCAGCTATGATCCTATCATCAAGAATCAACATACCCACCACTAAGTATAAACACTTAGGAAACAACCATCCCAAGATTTCACTAGCACATGTCGAAATTTACCTTGCTGAAAATTGTGGTGCAACTCCTCACGTTAGGTTCCCAGGGAGTTCATTCAGCCATCAACATCCTTTGTCCACCACACACCTTGCATCACCTCTTAACCAATGCCCGTGCGCAATTGTGGACCCGCTATCAGCTACATCCTTTTCACGGCAACTAGTGGTAATGCCATGAGGATGTTTATGCCCCTTTAGAGGACATCGCTGTAGTCATCAAACTTAAGAGAGGCGATTACCGGATCACCCTCTTTGGAGCCCTTAGCCGCACTTGTCTTCTTCTTTTTGCAATCCTTCCTTATGTGTCCAGACTGTCCATATCCCCAACAAGTGACTTTCCCTTTGGAGTTCCCCTTTTTCCTGTCAACCAAAAGAACAGAGTTATCAGAAGATTTACCTTCACTCTTTAGCCTTCGTTCCTCAGAGATAAGTTTGTTCACTACATCTCCAAAGCATATGGTTGAACTCCTATGCATCAAGATTGGCTTCATGTGCGCATAGGACGGTGGAAGAGACCAGATGAGTCTAAGACCTTTGTCCTCTTCATCAATCTTTACTCCAATCGACTCTAATTCTGAAACTATCCCATTGAGCACTCCTAGATGATCAGAAATTTTCGTACCTTCAGTCATCTGCAGCATGTGAAACTGTTTCTTCAGGTAGAACCAATTGCAGACGCTATTCGCTTGATACAATTCTTCAAGCCTCTCCCAAAGTTCTTTCACTGAATTTGTTCCATGAATATTTGCAAGAACATTCTTGGCTAGGCACAATGGTATTGCACTCGCAACTCTCTCATCCAAATCCTCCCAATCATCATCGCTCATCTTAGATTTTCCAGAACTAGTACTAGCCGCATCTTTTCTAGAATCTCCAGAGCCTTCAGGGTTCGCAGGGGTTGACTTGCCCTTCAACGCCTTGTGTAAACCATGTTGGATTAATATATCTTTGACTTGAATATGACACAAGCCAAAGTTCATCTTTCCGTCAAACTTCTCAATATCGAATCTCATCATCCTTGGCATAAAGTTGTTAAGACCACTATTAAGCAACCGGGGCTCTGATACCAATTGTTAGAGAACAAACGTCACTATACGTATAGAAGCGTTGCCGGATAGAACACAAACAAACACAATAACAAAGAAAAGATAAGATGAAAAGAAGTAATTTAAATCCAATCACACAACACAAGAATTTACATGGAAACTCAAATCAGGGAAAAAAACCACGGCTGTCAGGACGACAAGAGAAAGTTCCAATATATAGTAAATTGTTACAACCACACACTCAAGTTCTCTCTCTAAATAATACCCCAAACCCAATTACACCCAATGCTCACTTTGAAATCTCTCTAGTATTTGCTATTTTGCTCCACTACTCTCAGGTGTTTTTCACACACCAATAACCTAGTTATTATGGTCTATTTATATGAATTACAAGGAGTTTAAACTAACAAGGAAATCCTACTCCTAGCCATACAAGAATACTTATTCCACATAAATACTATTTCCTATTTAAGATAAGTCTTCTTTCAAGTAGAAATCTTTTTCCCATTAGAACTTCTAGAAGCAACATATTTCTTCTTCCATGAATATTTCTTGATTCAATGTATGCTTATGATTAATTACGATTCAAGTTGCAGTTGGCCACCCGCTTCCTAAACCGTGTTGAACTTGACCACTCAGAAAACCGTGATCCATACGCCATGTCACCAAGATTCATCACGACTGCTGTGGAAGCCACAGCGCTCTCCACGGCGGTGTCCTACTGGAATTGGACCGCTCTCATTGCGCTGCCGAAATTCGTAGCGATGTCCTACTGCTGCCATTACCGCTGCCAAAGCGGCAGCGGTTTGAGCTATTCATCGTTTCTTCTGTTCGTTTCATCCTCAAGCCTCCCTCAAATATAACCTCATACTCCCAAACGCTCTCACGTCTCCAGGAAGTCTCCGCATTGGTAAATCGGGTTTGGTAACCATTGGAGAATTCAAGCTATATCCAACAGCTTCTATAAACCGAGAGATAACTCTCTACACATGCTTGCAAAATGCATATAGTGGGACTCGAACCCCTAACCACTAGGTGTGGAAGAGAGGTACACAAACATCTCTACTAAGAGGTGTTGTGCTGCTTTTATCATTGTTAATTAAGGTTGTTATATAATAAAGTGTCAACAATCATCTACATATTTTTTACATCAAACTCTTATAGGTCTGAATTTGTTTTACGATTGGAAAAAAACAGAAAAAAGTTGTTTTATCTTTCAATGAAACTAATATAATTTGAAAAAAAAACTGTAAAATAATAATAAAAAAAAAATCATATTGACTCTTTTTTAAACCATTAATTTGTTTTTTTTTTTTCCTACTATTTTTTTTACCATTAAGAATTGAACAAGCTATGGGAGATAAAGATACACTATAATAGTTTACTTATCTAGGTCATCAAGTAAGAAGAAGTTTGGTACTTTTAACTGAATTTGACTGCTGCTTAATTAATTATATTAAAATACCGGTCATCAATTCAAACAATATTAGTGGAGTTTAGTTTATAAATCTACAATTCAACTAAAAAAAGTGTTGATCGACTAAATCAAGTGTTAATAATGACTACGTGTAAATATTAATTAGTTTAGTTGTTAAGATCTTTTGTCATTGGGCCGCTCTAACGAGTATAAGTATGGGTGGACACTTTAGGTTTGGTGGGATTTGATTAATTTTGAATTGAACCATAGCGTTTTTTGTTTTATAAGAACCATAGTGTTTTAAGATGACCGAAAAATAGATCTGAAAAAAAAAAAAAAAGTATATATATAAATATTTGAATGGTAGATGAAAACAATGAAAATTTTGTTGGAATTTTTTAGTCGAAATTATATATATATATATATATATATATATATATATATATACCTTCATGATGATGAAGATTGAAGCCTTAATTTAGAAGATCAAAATTGACCAAAAAATAAAGTAGTGAGTTAATTTAACCCAAGGTAATTAAAATAATGAAAATTTCACCATCACAGAAAATAAACTATATATTTATGGAGCTACATATTGTCTTTTTTGTTTGTTCATGGATTTCGATGAGTTTCTGTTTCATAATTAAATAATAATAATAATAATAAATAAATAAAATAAAAGATGAATTAAAAGATGGGTGATAAATAAACATTTTATTCTTGTCATTTTCTTGTTTTATTCTTCAATGATTTGGATTTTGAAAATGGGATCTTGCTCGACCCAAACTTTAATATGCTCTCCCAGCTCATCCATGGCATTATAATAAAAATAAATCAAGATGGTTACAAAAATAATTATTAATTAAAGAACTTTATAATAAGAAACAAAATAATTAAAATCAAAAGATATATGAGCATGCATGAGAGAATCAGACATGCATGTTTTGTTATGTATGTTAGTGAAATTCAGGATGATGCCATTTGTCATCATTTGATTTATCAAAATTTATAGAGGGGTCATCAATTTCAAATCCATAGATTTGTCAAAATAAATTCAATCAAATGTTCTTCTTATTATATAATTTTCAGTTTATTAATTCACTCTAATTTTATAATTAGAATATGATCAACATATCGAATTGATTCAATATAATTAATTTCAAATGAAATTAATGATCGGAAAGTGACAATTTATTGGTCTTGCTTATAATAATTTTTTTGATATACCATTCATAATGGCGGCGACTCGAACTTAGAATATCATATTGAATGAATCTCGTTTATAATTCTTTTAACATATGAATACAATCTAATTTATTCAAATTCATCGGAAACAATCATATAATTAATCATATTTAAACTAACAATGCATTATAGTTAAAATTCGTGAAAACATTTTAATTTTTTATTAAATTAATGTAAAATTATCCTATAGGTGATTTTTGTTCTTCCAATTTGGTTCAATTTGACCTTCAAGTATAAAGCTAACCATCTGGTCAGTGCATTATGATACAATTTTATCAGGATATTGAATGTGAGCCACTAGTTTTGACAAGTGCATACACACTTGAGTCAAAGTATATAAAACGAGTGACTCACATTCAATATCCTCACGAAGTTATATCAGGATGCACTGATTTGAAAATTTTTCTATATATGAACCCAAAACATTACTTGAATATTATATTAATTAAATAATAAAATAAAAATATTGTATTAATTGAATAATAAAATAAAAAAAAATGTATTATAATAAATATATATTTATATATCAGTAGTTTAGTTTAATTAATTGAATATTTTAACATTGAGTGATAATACAATGTTTATATATATTTTCTATGAGTCAGCTTTCAGTAAACATAATTAATTTGATATATTTATTATTTTTGTATATAATAATATCAACTAGCTTAGGGTCGGCTAATGGATAATTATAAGTTTACTTAACGGTAGGTAGAATTAAGATGCCTTAAAGCAACAATAATGAATTCTTAATTATATTAAATTTGAATGGCAAAATTTCATATAAATCCTACATTTTTCCTGATTTGTCACCTTTATAAATGTCTTTCCAAATTCATCACTTTAATCCTTACTTTTTCCAAAACTCATCACTTTAATCCATTTGACCAAATATGTGAAAGTCAACTATTTTAAAACCTGTGAAAGTACATTTTTAACCCTATTACTATTTAATTTAGTTAAAATTATTATCTTAACTTTAAATTAAAATGAAAAACAATAAAATTCTCAATAATAAAATCTTAAATAAATATATTGCAAAAAAAGCTTAAATAGATAATTAAAAATCCATTAATTTTTCTTATTTTGTATTTTTTTTCGTAATGGATTTTTATTTAGCGAAAATGATTATCTTAGTTTTAAATTAAATAAAAAACAATAAAATTCTCAATAATAAAATATTAAATAAATATATTACAAAAAAAAAATCTTAAATAAATAATAATAATAAAATCCATTAATTATTTTATTTTATTTTATTGTATTTTTGTCATAATGGATATTAATTTAGCTAAAACGATTAAAATACAAAAAAATAAAATTAAAAAAATAATGGATTTTATTATTATTATTATTTATTTATTTAAGATTTTTTTTGTAATATATTTATTTAAGATTTTACTATTGAGAATTTTATTATTTTTCATTTTAATTTAAAGCTAATATAATCATTTTAGCTAAATTAAACAATAATAAGGTTAAAAGTGTACTTTCACAGGTTTTAAAATAGTTGATTTTCACATATTTGGTCAAATGGACTAAAGTGATGAGTTTTGGAAAAAGTAAGTACTAAATTGATAAATTTAGAAAGACATTTATAAAGGTGACAAATCACCAAAAAGGTAGAATTTATGTGAAATTCTGCCAATTTGAATTAATTAAGTGTTTAATGGTAATTAGAGAAATTAATAGTACTGCAAGTCTGCAACTAGAAGTACTTGTATCTGCTTTCTTATAATTAAGTGCTTTGGCTTTTGTCTTCTTCTTCCCTTAATTTTTTTCCATTTTTATTTTTGGGTCTCTTGTCCAACTTGCACAATTTTGTTCAAAGTCGTGACTTAGCTAGGTTGTTTTTGATACATATAAATGAATATAGAGGTTGGTATTTGATTATATATTATATATATAATTATGGATCACATTTATGTAAATGATAAATAAATGAAAGAATATTGCTTATTATTGATGGTTGGATTTGATCCGTAAATAACTCATTAGACTTAAAAACTTAAACTTACACATGTAGTACTCCATCAGGTGGACCAAGTTCAAACACAAATAAATTCAGATGAAAGAATACAAATAAGTAATGTTATATTGTCTAAATTATTTGACCAAATGATCCGGCATATGAGGTTGTAACTAGAGATGTACATTTGGGAAATGTGGATGGATGGATATATATATTGAATGGTAGATGAATTCAATGAAAATTTTGTTGGAATTTTTAAGTAGAAATTTTAAATATATATACCTTCATTATGATGAAGATTGAAGCCTTAATTTAAAAGATCAAAATTGACCCAAAAATAAAATAGTAAGTTAATTTAACCCTAGGTAATTAAAATAATGAAAATTTCACCATCACATAAAATAAACTATATATTTATGGAGCAACATATTGTCGTTTTTGTTTGTTCATGGATTTCGATGAGTTTCTGTTTCCTAATAAAAAAAATAAAAAATAAAAAATAAATAAAAGATGAATGAAAAAAACATTTTATTCTTTCCATTTTCTTGTTTTATTCTTCAATGATTTGGATTTTGAAAATGGGATCTTGCGCGAACCAAACTTTAATATGCTCATCCATGGCATTATAATAAAAATAATAAATCAAGATGGTTAAAGGCGGTGGTGGGAAAACTATCCAATTACAACAAAAAAAACTATGATTATTTAAAAAAAGAAACGAGATAAGATAAACTTCTTTCTAGAATTTTCTCTCTGACCTCTCTCTTCATCTTCTTAACCCTAAACACTTTTCAACTCGTCTTCAACCGTCCGCCGCCGACACCCTGCTGTGCTAGGGGGTGTCGGCGGCGATGTCGATCTTTTGGGCGGTCTATCGGCGACGCTCTCCGGCAAGATCCGCGGAGGTTTTCTCCTTTTCTCAACCGCTTGCCGGTGGTTTTTTCTTCTTTTTTCGACGGCTATCTTCCCGATCCAGCTAGGGTTCCTCCTTCGGTTGTAGCGCTGGGGACGAAGCTCATCCGGATGACCTCTCCGGCGTCGTTAGGTCATTTTCTAGCTGCCTCCGGCAGCCTCCGGACTGGGGTGTTCCATTCGAGCCGGCCAGTTGGTTCCTGATCCGGTCGGAACTTAGGCGCTGTCCGACCTGGTCTTGGACATTTTCCGGCAGCCAAGGATCCCCTTCCTCCGATCGGTCTATTTTCGCTTCGTTTTAGGTTTATTTTGGTTTCTGTAGCTGTTGTTGTTTCCCTCTTAGTGAGGGTGTTTGTCCCCCTCGTGTGGGTTGTCCCACCTTTGTGTGTGGGTTTCTCTCCCCATCGTGGGAGATCTTATCTGGGCTGCGCTTAGATGTCGATAGTTGATGGGTCCCAACTACTATTGTATACATGTTTTCATATAATCCTGTCCTGGATCTGTATTCCAGGTGTTGTAACCCAGTTGTTTATTGCAATAAATAAATAAATAAATAAATAAAATAAAATATAAAATAAAAAAAAAACTATGATTATGATTAGATTGTATTATTTCTACGTATGATCACAAGTGGTGGAAATTATCAGCGGACCCACATCAATTGTCAAACACTGAAAACTTTCTTCAAGTACACTTGAGCTCCATCATACTCAATGCACCGCCATCCAATTCATGAGTTTGGTGTCATTTCCATTCAATCAAAAAAAAGAAAAAAAAAAAAAAAAAAAAAAATTGTTAGATATAATCTTGTGACTAGAACGTTATTGTAATCAGTAAATATTCACTTTTTAAAACTTTCTTCAAGTACACTTGAGCTCCGTTGTCCTCAATGCACCACTATCCAATTGATAACATTAGGTGTCATACCTATTCAACCATTTTTTTTTTTATCGAAATTCAATTGATAGTTTAGCTACAACTTTATGACTAAATATTTGCTTTTAAAACGTTCTTTAAGTACACGAGCTTCATCATCTTCAATGCATCACCATCCAATTCATGAAGTTAGTTAGGTTTCATTGCTATTCAACCATTTTTTATTTATCATAATTTAATCGATAGTTTAACTACAATCTATAACTATATGACATTTTTATAAATAGCTAATATTTGCTTTAAAAACTTTCTTCAAGTACATGAGTTCCATCATCCTCAATGTATCACCATCCAATTCATGAAGTTAGCTAGGTTTCATTCATATACAACTATTTTTTTTTTAATCAAAATTCAATCGATAGATAGTTAGGGATGTTAATGGGGCGGGTACGGGGTGGGGATACCATCCCCATTCCCCAAACCCAAATATAATTAGGATTCCCATCCCCGCCCCATTCCCCACTTGGATGCGGGGACAGGGAATCCATATTTGGGGAGAGGGCTCCCGGTACCCGCCCCATCTTGCTTCGCCCCGTTTGATTAAGACAATATTAATAATTATATATCTTATATTTTAAGCCACAATCACAAGTGTCAATCAGCCTTTAAAAATATTAAATGATTGAAGAAAAAAATTAGTTAAAAAAGTAAATAAACTCTAATTCATAGTAAGTTTATCGCAAACTAAAATACCAAACGTATGAATATTAGACGTTTCTTTTTCAATAAAAATGAAATTGAAATACAAAATCATCATAATTAAATTTGTCAAAAGAAAATAAAGATTGAAAGTTTAACTCTTGATACTTGTCTAAGAACAAGTGCTAATGACAAAAATGTGACTATGCATCTTCCATCTCCATGTATAATTGTATCAAAAAAAAAAAAAAAAAAACATTACATTTGAATTGTTTATAAGAAAAATGTTTATTCCCAATTATATTTTGAAAGTAAATTGAAGAAAAAAAATTGTAACATAACTATGTTTCTTGTTTCTTAATCATCCATGCAATATGTTAATTGGGATATAGGGCGGGGACCAAAATACCATTCCCCACCCCAAAATTAATTGGGTTTTAAAATCAAATCATATCCCCATCCCAAACGGGGTGGGTACCCGTGCGGCCCTATACCCATGGGGATTTTTGACATCCCTATAGATAGTTTAGCTACAATATCATGACTAAACATTTTTATAATCAGTAAAAATTCGCTTTAAAAACTTTATTCTAGTACACTTGAGCTCCATCATCTTCAATGCACCAATACCTAATTTATGAAGTAGGTTTCATTTTTATTCAACTAATTTTGATCGGGATATAATCGATAGTTTAACTACAATCTCATATCTATAACTTTATTGTAATCCATGAAATTCTGTTTTAAATTATAAAGATTTTCTGGTTTATTATTCAATCGATATATGTATTGTTCAACTTTATATATTAATATTTTTATAAGAAAAAAAAATAAAAAAAATCTATGATTGATTTGGATGATGCATAATCTCCAAGTGATCATACACTTGACGCCACGTGAAAGCATCCCTTGCTGTGGGTCTACGAAGGAGCAATGAAACTGAGCACCACACGCTATAAATCTATTAAAATGTTCAAAGTTTCACTTACTTTCCAGCATCTATTAAAATGTTGCATATGCCAGATGGCCCAGGATATCGAATAAGCATGCTTGTGTTGAGCCTATTATTTCTGTTACCAGGTTCCACAGCTTTCGTGCACACCTGTGGGAAACCAAGACACAGTGCAAATGATTAATAATTAATATATTTTCCTAAGAATCTATAGCAATCAACTAAAGAGTAATCACGGAAATAACATCGCAGAGTTGTTCAAGCATAGAAGTTCCCATAGCAATACCGGACATTTCTTTGAAGGATTAGTTAGGCAGCTGACACGAGGTATCCCTTCACTAGTTCCTGTCCTCATGAATATGATCTCAGATTTGTGTGCAGGTAACTGCACTCCAGCATCCCCACTCGCCGCAGCTGCAATGCAATGTCAGGTCATCTCAAACATCCTCAACACCCCTAAATTTGCTTACTAGTTACTACACAATAAAATCTGACATACAACCCATCTATAATTTCATTTCAAGCAGAAATAACACAACCAATTACCAACGGTTCCACACTCTAGCCTATTATGTAACAAATTAACCACATCATCAGCCAATCCTCAAAACTAAATAATTGATTGAAGAAAGCACATAATTCAACCCAAAACTAGAACAATACGTTGAGAAAGACAAATTCATTAAGGCATACATAATAAAATTCATTTTTTATCAATTCACATAACTAAATCAACTAAAATGTATTGCATACAAAACAATACAAAATTTCTCATCCCAAAATCTTCCAATAATGCACATTTCGATCTAAAGATACAAAGAAAATCATTCATATCAGTCATACCCAGAAAAGGAAACACCTTTACAATAGCATTAAACAAGAAAAACTAAAAATCACAGAAACCATGAATACCCGGAAAAGAACAAAAGCAAAACATACTAGATTGAAGACAAGCATGGAGAATCCGCTTGATAGGAAAGAACCCAGTTCTTGGAAGCGAAAGTTGAGAGCTTTGCAGCGATATATGGCGTCTAAAAGGACCAAAAGAGGTCATTGAAAATGGGGCTGGTCTTGCTGTGCCTAGAAATAATGAAACCATTGACTGAGCTGTTTACTCTTTAAAGCGCGAAATTGAAGGAGAAATGTTTATAGAATGAAAACAAAAAGAAGTGATTTTGCTTTTAGAATCGAAAAGGGTCTTTCAGGAGAAAAGTGAAGAGCTTGCAAGAACAGTGAAAAAGAAGAAGAAGAAAGCGAGCAACAAATCTGACCCCTTTATAGTCATTTTATAAATTGGTTTTTCAAGAAATTATTATTTAATTTGTATAAAACGAAAAATGAATATTTGTTTTTGATGTAAATAATATCATGATTTAATAATAATTTTATTAATCATATATGATTATTAGACAAAATAAAATTTGGAAATTATTTACTATGTCTAAAAAAAAAAATGCATTGGGATATTTAAACATTTTTATATAATAAATTTATAAAAGTTTAATAATTTTTTTTATGTATATTTATTGAATATATAATTTTTTAAATTTGACACTAATTGTATCAACAATCTACAAAGACCGAGTGAAATCAATCACTATAAGCACAGAACGAAATGCAACTCTCACTGTAGAGATGAGTTCTATACATTTTACAATTTAATGCGCAACATGTGAAACTCGAATCCGTACAAATACGATCCAAAATACAACTCCAACTATAAGGTTGATGTCTATCCATATTTTACGATTTAATGAGCAAATGTAATACAAAACCCTACATACATAAGTGAAGGTAAGTGCATATCACTTTGTTAAAACTTAAAAGTGGACTTGTTTCTTTAATAAATTATTACACACTTTTTTATGTCTAAGAAAAAATATATAATTTATTTATTTATTGTTTCAATTATTAACTTGTCTTTTGTCAAAAAAAAAAAAAAAAAAAAATTTATTAAATGTGTCCACACATATTAACACACAATTATCTAAAACTATATATATATAATAGTCACTAAAAAAAACTAAATTAAAAAAGCATTGCAGGGGACTCACATTCAAGAAGAGAGCCAACATTGTGACTACTAAGATAATACATACAACAGCAAAGGATAGTGATTTGTCTGGGAGTTAAATTTTTCCATGGATGGATTTTAATTAACTCAATATAATTTTTTGTTGAAGCCAAAAATTTATACAAGAACTGAAGAAGAAGAAGGAAAGAAATCTGTATTTGTTCAAGGATAGTGGTTCTGTGGAAGAAGAAGAGAGATCGCTGTTGGAACAAGACTGAATAGTGACTGAGGTGCTAAAGTTCTTTATGGTGAGGAGAAAAAAAAGTATTAAAACAATTAAGACAAGACAAAATTGGAAATAGATTAAAATAGTGAGGATAGTTTTGGAAGTAAAACTTTGTATTAAATTCCATTGGATTTGTGTTAAGTGAAAAGTGAAACAATTTCATAATTATTTTATCATAATTAAAATTATTAACAAGAAATTCTAAATACATAGAACAATTTTCCAGGAGAAAAGTGAAGAGCTTGGAAGAACGGTGAAGATTGAAGATGAAGAAGAAGAGAGAGCTACAAATCTGACCCCTTTATTTTGTAAATTGGTTTTCCAATAAATTATATTATTTAATTTGTATGAAATTAAAATTTAATTGGTTTTTAAATAAATTATTACACGCTTTTTTTTTTTGGTCTAATGTGTATATATATATATATATATATATATATATATATATATATATATAAATGGTTTCAATTCTTAATGTGTCCACACATATTAACACAATTATCTTGAACTCTTATTTATAATCTTCTCACACGGTTCACAAAATTTGTGTGGAAATATATAGAAAAATATATAGAAAAATATAGCATTTTACTTCAGTATTGAAGGTTAATTACAAAAATTAAGTGTGTAATTTTATTTGGAGAGAACTTATATTGAAATCTCATAGTTTTTGAGAATCTGATCATATGTTATTGGTAAATCTTTTATAATAATGATTTAGGATTATAGTAGTTTCCTTATTAAATCAAATCTAGTTTCCTTATTAGATTGGTTTTATTTATTTTTCATCTTTTTTTTTTTTTTGAAGGGAAAAACTTGATCACTCAATTTAAACACATTATCATATTTAATACATGATATATTATTTTTGTGGATATGTTATCCAACATTAGACAAGTAGATAAATAATTTCAGAATAGTGTCCGCAGCAGATACTAATAAAATTACTATAAGGCCACTTCTTTTTTCTTTGGCAACAAGAAAAAAAGAAAAAAAGAAAAAAAGAAAAAAAAGAAGAAGGTGGTTTTATTACATGAGTTAAAAAACAGAAACAAAATAAAGAAGGAAATTAAAGGCAAAAATTGAAGAGAAAAACACTCGCAAAGAAATCATATTCAATCTCTATTCTCTCTCCAAATTAAATCACACACATTGCAGCTCCAAAATCTCCAAAATTGGCATGATTCATTTTAATTGGGATAAGCTTTGAAAAAGGGAAGAAAATGATCGTGAGTGGTTTGATCCTCCCATTGCAGCTCGTTCCACCAGTGTTCTTTTCCTCTAATGATCGTGAGGGATCTACTTGTCATGATGCTGTTTGAACCGAGTGGCAGTTTCTTAAGCTTTGGACATTGGATTATGTCAATCTCCTTCAGATGTGGAAAGGGCAAGGGATTACAATAGATGCTTTCCAACTTCGGTAGTAATCGCAAACCAAGGAATTGGAGTCTTGGAAATGGTAGTTGATTTCCCATCATCTCTCCAACTTCACCTTCAACGCTTATTATTTCTTTCATTTCATCGCAACCATATATCCATAGAGTCTTGAGGTTTGGAGCAAAAACAAGCCATGTCGCGTCCCTCAATTTGGAGCACACGATCAATTGAACAATGTGGAGGCTGTAGAACTGAGGTACATTTCGCATTTCGCGATCAATCACCAACTCTGCCAAATCTTTACTACTAATATGTAGCTCACGTAGATCTTTCAGAACCCCTAATGATAAAACATTGAGAGACGTTGAACCGTCATTTAATTCAATACATACTGATTCTACTGCACAATTCTGTAACACAGGGCAGCTCAAGCATCTTCCGAGAGTGTGAGAATTTTTGAAGTTGATGCTCAACACATTTAAATGTTCCAAACAAACCAATTCCTCCATGACAAGTTCGCCTTCATCAAATAGAATGCTATCTTTTGATTGAATACTCCCACATCTGAACATTCTCAACACTTGTAACATTGAAAGATTCGAAATCACATGCTGTGGAATTTTACGAAGACTAATCGTGTGCTCCAAATTCAGACATTTCAGATTTGTTAAGGCCTTCAATTCCTCTGGCAACTCTAATATTCTTGTGTGTGATAGATCAAGATGTTGTAACTCGACTAACTCTGAGATTCCTGCCGGTAATTCAGTTAGATCACGATTTCTAGACAAGTTTAGTACCTTTAGATGAATCATATGTCCAAAGAACCCACTAGTTAACATCTTTAAAGGATTCCATTGAAGAAACAGAGTTAGAAGCTCAGGACAATTAGGAGTCTCTAACAAATTTTCAATTTTATTTTCCATCAAAGACACCCTTTTAACGTTTTCCCATTCTCGAATCTCAGGTGCTCTAGTTAACCCAATACCTGAGCAAACCAAAAACTTTTCCTCCTCAACTTCACATGCTATCCACAATGCCATATCACGGATCACATCATGCATTCTAACACTCTCTTTGATGTTTCCTTCTTCCAATAAACATGCACGGAGAAGAAATCCAATGATGGTGTGTCCAGCATTTCGTGCTGAAATTCCATCATATTTTTTCAAAAATCCCTCACCTATCCAACAATCTATCAATGTACTTTTATAAATGGAACAGTCTTCTGGAAATAGACTACAATACAAGAAACAAGATCTATGTACGTCGCTAGGCAAACGATCATAACTGAATTTAAGAAGACATAACACGCGATCCTTCATACCTGGAAATTCATGAGCCGATCTCCTTAAGATTGAAATTTCATGTTTCCATTCTTCAGGTTGATTCTTTCCAGCCATGGCCCGACCAATGGTAATCACTGCAAGTGGGAGTCCTCCACACTCTCTTGCCACATCTTCAGCTACTATGGGAATATCAGGATGACTGTCAAGAGTCTCTTGTCCGACCTTGTTTTGAAACAATATCCAAGCTTCTGTATGTGACAAGCATTCCACTTCAACTTTTTTGTGGGTTTCCATGAGATTGCAAACCTCAATGGAACGAGTTGTGAAAACAACCTTAAAATCAATTTCTTGACTTGGAGGAGGGATACCAATATCGATCAAATTAACCCGCTCCCATATATCGTCTAACAACAGCACAAACTTTCTCCTACTCAAAATCTTGAATATATCCATAGCTTTTTCTGCAAAAGGTTTACACTTCCACTCCTCATTCAACAAACCTATCTTTTTCATGATAGTTTCTTGAATATTCTCAAGTCGTAGGTCTTTAGACACTGGCACCCATATCACAACAAAATCGTTAGGGAAACTGAGAAACTTGTTGTTGATTTGGGTTAACAGAGTAGTTTTGCCAACTCCCCCCTTGCCATATAGGCCTATAATTTTGACTTGTTTATCACTGATGTAGCTCCAAACTTGATTAAACTTTGAATCAAGCCCGACCGTTGGTTCACTTGGCCTTTCGTCCACCGGATCTTCAGGTATCCTCTCTGCCACGTCCACGAAAGTTGCTCTTTCACCTTTTAAATCTTCCAAATTTTTTAAGAGATTAAACAGCTTTTTGCCGAACTCGCAGCTTGACTTTGGATTCCTTGAACAATAGCCTCCAAGACATAATTTCTCAATTTCTTGAGATTTAACTCTTAGGAGTTCATCAGCTTGAGTTTCCACATCTTGCACCCTTGTAAGCCACAGCTGCACTTGGTTCAAGCGCCGTCTCATCTGTTGTTGTTCAGCATTGGCGATTCTCGTTTCCACATCCTTCTTTGCATGAGTCAAATCTTCCAATGCTCTGTTCAAGGCATCAAGATTATCTTCGAGATCCCATATGTATGATGCTTTTCCAACAATGCAATCTTTAATAGCAGTGAAAATGGAACCACCAAACCGAAATGATATTGTGCATAAGTTACACATATCTAGTTTTTATAAGATTATTTCAACCAAGAAAAGAAAGAGATCGGCTACGGATATAAAGAAAATAATGGAACTTATGCTTAGGAGTTTTTTCGAGAAAAAAACACACCCTTGCTGAGAAAGAGAAGGTATGAAGAAAGACCGCAATAATGTTAAAGCCTATATAAACTGGTTGGGTCAATTCGAATCTTTTAACATTTTTTTTCTTGAAATATTACAATAAATTCAGAATTTGATGTAGAAATACAACTTAAACCCAAAACTTTATGACGTAGCAGAATTTTACTGCTGCTTAATTAATTATATTAAAATAGTCTACAATTCAACCATAAAAAAGTCTACCATTGACTTCAATTTGTATTATAATTAACCTTATTTTTGTTAGTATTGTTGATTGACTAAATCAAGTGTTAATAATGACTACTTGTAAATATTAATTAGTTCAATTGTTAAGATCTTTTGTCATTGGTCCGTTTTGACGAGTATAAGTATGGGTGGACACTTTAGGTATGGTGGGAATTGATTAATTTTGAATTGAATCATAGCATTTTTTATTTTTTTTACAAGAATCATAGTATTTTAAGATGATCGAAAAATAGATCTGAAAAAATATATATATATATATTGAATGGTAGATGAATAGTTATGAAAATTTTGTTGGAATTTATTAGTAGAAATTTTAAATATATATATACCTTCATGATGATGATGAAGATTGAAGCCTTAATTTAAAAGATCAAAATTGACCCAAAAATAAAATAGTAAGTTAATTTAACCCAAGGTAATTAAAATAATGAAAAATTCACCATCACATAAAATAAACTATATATTTATGGAGCTACATATTGTCTTTTTCTCTTTTTTGTTTGTTCATGGATTGTAATCCATATTTATAACTTTATTGTAATCCATGAAATTCTGTTTTAAATTATAAAGATTTACTGATTTATTTTAAAAGATTAAAAAAAATTAAAAAAAAATCTATGTTTGATTTGGATGATGTATAATCTCAAGTGACCATACAATTGACGCCACGTGTAAGCATCTCTTGCTGTGGGTCCACGAAAGAGCAATGAAACTGAGCACCACACGCTTTAATAAATAACATTATTATTATAATAACAGCCTTTCACCTACCGTGTCAAAGCCAGACCAGTGAAAAGGACTAATCGAGGACTCGTACTTGACCCGACATGCACACGTGGCTTGAACCTAACTTTCCATACCTAGCTGTCCATACCCAACTTTCCATAAAATCTTACCGTGTGGTTCCTCACACTAGACAGTAGATAATGACCTCACTGCACTTTTTATTAAAAGGACACAGTTATGTTTACTGAACCTTTCAATTTATATAATATAAAAATAAAATATTTTAAATCTTCATCGTCCAAATTTTAAATGAATGGTGAAGATTTATTTATTTAAAAAATAAAAAAATAATTATATAAAAAAAATGAATTTTATACTGTTTTGTGTTGCTGAATTTATTAGAAGTTGAAAATCTATCTGGGTATTTAAAATTTCATTCAATCATTTGTTTTTTCAGCTAAGATAATAATAATAATAATAATAAACATGTCACGTGCCACAACACAACACATTTTCATTTTTGAAACATGTCAAATGTCACATCAAAATAATAATAATAATAATAAGCCTAAGAAACATGCCACATGCTACAACACATTTTCATTTCTGTGTGGGCCCTCACACTAGACAGTAGACAATGACCCCACACTGATTACAGCCCGGTTTGACATTGCCATACTGTATAAGAAATTGCTTTTGAATCTACAATGAGAAGAATTGCTTTTGGATTTACTTTGATAAGAATCAGTTGAGTGTTTGGTAAACTGATTTTTAAAAGTTTTATGAGAACTAAAAGCAATTTCAAAATGTTTGGTAAATTAGAAGTAAAAATGCTATGACTGTGCAAAATTACTAAAAGGATACAGTTATGTTTTTTAAACTCTTCAATTTATATAATACAAAAATAAAATGTTTTAAATCTCCACCATCTAAATCTTAAATGAATAGTGGAGCTTTATTTATTTAAAAAATTAAAAAAAAAATTATATATAAAAAAAGAAAAAAAATTCCACCATTGAAAACAAATTCTTACAAAAACACAATTAAAAAAAAAAATCAAAAAAGAGAAAGGAGAGATCTGAAAACAGAGAAAAAAATTGAGAAAAATTAAAAATATATATATAATGAAAAAGCTTAAAGGGATTTGGAAAATTCAAGAGATCTCTCTTCCATGATTCTTCACAAACAACTCCAAACCAACCACCAATTGAGCAGATCTGCTCCATTGATGAACCAAGTTGATCCACTCATCCACCAGATCCTTTCCTCTGCCTTGCTATCACCGGCGCTGGCACCGAGAATATCGCCTCTATCCACCCGTCGTACTCTTTCGTCGAGGATATCCCCTTCAACGCTCCATCTGCATCGAATCCTTTCCTCTGCCTCACTGTCACCGCCGCCGAGAATATCGCCCCCACCTCACTCATTCTTGACGCCTCTTCTAGCAGATTGTTGCGATGGAGTAGAACACTCCATCTCTGATGGTGTTTGAATTAGATTTGGATTTTTTTTTCCAGCTAATTCTCACTCAAAAAAGCTAACAAAAACGAAGCTTTGAAGATATGGGTTTTATTTTGATAAATTTAATGAAAGGTAAGGATAAAATAGAAAAGTTTGTAAGATTTAATTAAACAAAACACTATAGCGCGTTTTGAGAAGCAGAAGCTGAAATCTAAAAGCTACAAATTGTAGCTTCTCAAAAACTCAATTGGGAGAAGCTAAAAGTAACCAAAAGCACTTCCTCATGATTTTACCAAACACCATATCTTTGGTCTAGAATCACTTTTGGCCCCAAAAGCAGTTGGGGAAGAAATGCCAAACTGGGCCGTGACATTCTCTTTAGTGGAAATTGTGGAAAATGACCACATAAAACATTGAAATTTTGTTTGTACCATAAACGAAATTTTAATTGTTAATAACCATGTTTTTGTAAAATTACCCAAATGCCCCCATATAAAACCCATCCCCAAAAACACTCTCTTTTTCTCTCTCTCTCTTCTCAGCTCTCTCCCCGTCAAACCCCAATCATGGAAACTCATTGCCGGCGTGCTTTGAGGTGTCACCGAGCTCCGACGAAGGTGTCATCAAGGGCCGGCGTGCTTCTGGGCTGCACAATAGCGACAGCGACAGCGCCGTCGTTGTTCAGCCGTGCACGCTGCTACTTCGCGAACCAAGAGGTGCTGCCGTCATCGTGCTTCACTGCTGCTGCGTTTTACCACCATCACCGTGCGTTGCTGCTTCGTGCATCGTTTGCCTAGGCTTCACGACCGTCGGAGCCCCCCCTCCGCCGACGATGTGATCTAAAAAAAAAATAATAATAAAAAAAAAAAAACCTAATTTGGGAATTTTAGGAATTTGGGGAAGAAGGGAAATTGGGCATGATTTCAAGTTTTTAGTTATGATTTCAAGTTTGAGGGTGGTTTAAAAAAAAAAAAAAAAAAAAAAAAAAAAAAAAAAAAAAAACTGATTTCAAGTTTGAGGATTTAAAAAAAAAAAAAAAAAAAAAAAAAACTAATTTCAAGTGTACTCTTATAATTTACGAATATACATTGAATTTTTTTAAAAAAAGTACTTATTAACAATTAAATTTTCAAAAGTGATTACTAACGAAAGTTTAATGTTTCCAATGGCTACTTTTGGTTTTCTCTCTTTTATTTACTAATCAAAATAATTAAAGATTTGCTAACATGATTATTATTAGCTTATTTTGAAGAGTGAAAAGAAAAGGAAACGGGTTCAATGTGACCCCACCATTTATATAACAATAACACTAAACATCCCACCTTTTTCATCCCACTACATGTGGCATGTGAGGTGTCAAATTGTGAGTGGATACATATTAATGACACCTATTCCATGTATCCATTCACAATTTGACACCTCACATGCCACATGTAGTGGGATGAAAAATGTGGGATATTAGGTGGGATGTATAGCATTATTGTTTATATAATCTCATAGTAAAAATCTTTGATGGAATGGTCTTAACATGAGACTTCCGTTCAAAGAAAACAACATGTGACATAAAATAATATATGATTTGATGGAGGTTTCATTTGTTGTTTCTGAGTGGAAGCCTTTGTTTTTTGACATTATCTATCTATACCGAGTATTTTTTTGAAGTTTTTTGCCATTGATAGGATTCAAGCTACCGACTTAAAAGTCATGTTAAAACATAACTCAACACAAACATGTGTTGAGTCTTGGACACAAAAACAGTAGGCTAACATCAATCATGAAATTTCGGTATTGTATTGATATAAAGAATGATTATCTTCAGTCACAAGAGGTAGAAGGAGCTTCTTGATATACGATTAGTCGATTACATCATACAAGCTCATGAATCATGATAATTATTCAAAAAAAATGAAGTTCAAAATCAAAGCATATTGAAAACAAAATGACACTAGAGTGTTACTGGTACGCGTAATCCATCGTAACTCAGCTGTACATCAAGACCCATCAATTTCGTAAGACCTTCATTCACTTTTTCATGATCCATCAAATGCATCATACCTTTTCACGTGCAATGTAATATTCATTAATATAGGTTTAAAGATGGTATGACATTAAGAAGAAGTTGGAGTTCATGGATAGAAGCAACGTAAATCCTATGTTACTGAAGGAGAGAGAAACATACCAGTGAAAAGTGTTCTCCTTGGTTTGATTTTTTGCACTTCCTCCAAAGCCTGAAAACGAAGTTTAAAACATAAGCAAAAATTTTGATAACGTAAATTTATCACCAGAAGCTGTCAAAAGTATATACCCTTGGAAGTCCAAAGTGGGTTGTCGAAGATCGATCAGGCCTTAAAGCATCCTGGAAACATTTTTTGACGTTTAAGCTCAAACAGATATACATGTGAGTTATGAAGAAAAGGGTGTGTGTGTGTGTGTGAGAGAGAGAGAGAGAGGACCAGAATCAGGATTTCACAGTCCTCTAGAAGTGGATAAGTTTCTTCAGGTATCTCACTAACATCACTGCAAAAGTGAAAGAACGATCAACTCCAAAATGCTGATTAATTCTTGAAAAAGTTAACAGCAACATTTCCGTTGAAGTATCACAGTCAGAGCATTACCTGATGTAGCAAATGTTACCAAAACGGAAACCAAAGGAGCGATAACCAGGGCCATGCCACACTGGTAAAGGTGTAATCTGAAAGACAGCAATTGAAAAGAATGCGTATTAGAATTGAGTCGAATAGGAAGGATTATATTTTGTTGAATGCATTTGATTCAGACAGGAAAACTTGAATGATTATACATTTTCTTCTGTAATTTATCTCGGATGGGAACACACTAGCTTTATTATTTAACGTTTAGATACAGAGAAATATAAGACAAAGTTACATGGACTTAAAGAAGAGATGACAATGAAGTCAAGTAAAAACGTTGGTCGATTGCAAATTGGATTTTAGAGACCTTTAAAATGATCAGTATAAAGCACACAAAAGTCATGATTTGACTGCTATCTTGCATTACCTCGCTAAGTCCAAACCACTAAGCCCTCACTAGTTATGTTTTTATATTTAAACATCAAAGTTTGGCATCGATAAAGAAATCACAATTGGCTGAGAGACATAAATGCAACCAAGTCAAAGAAAACCTTTTCTGCTGGGGCACCAATTAATTTTTCTAGGATTTAAATAAATGTATGCAAAGAAAATTCCTCTTCAATCCTCTGTGAATGGCAGTCACCTTTAAATCATGTACAGCGAATGGTCCTCATTAATGACATTAAATTGCAAATCTGAAACTGCAGCGCCGGGTATGACCACACTTGTGTCAACTAAATAATAATCAGTCTTCTTCATCACCTGAAACATGAGTTTCAGTCAAGGTCTCAGCACAGGAGGACAAACAACGGTAATATCACGCTGAAGAGACATGTAAAATTTAGTGCAAGAAAAGGTAGAGCTGGATTTGAACCTCAAAATCACGCTAGCAACATAAATTGGAATGTGAGGCTGTACATTGTTTGTCCAATCACGAAGATCATCAAGACCTACAAAATGGAAAAGAATTTAGTCGATGCAAGATCACATATGTATCAGCTTAAAAAATGGAAATATAAGAAGATGAGGAAGAGAAAATTTAAAGCATTATCATAACTTTGTTTGTATGATTATGGAGAAAAATATGAAAGTGTTAATGTCAGAGACCTCCAATTGCATTAGCATGAGAATGAGTAATTATAACCGCACCAATTGTTCTTATCCTAACAGAAATGCAACTAGTTACAATAAGGCAAATACCTGGCACAAACATATATATCGTAATAGAATCGGAAAAAGGCACTGGAATTAAACAAATTAGGGCCTTCTTTGGAAGCTTAAAACCTGAAAAAGACAGAATGCAACTGAAATAGTTTCATTTTCAGTAGAATGTACAGAAGGGACTTTGTATCAAGTGCAGAATAAAACGATTTTTGATTATTTTTAACAAGTTGCAGAAAGAAACTATAAAATGTTTGTGGCATGCAAAGAGCTTGCAGATGATCAGAGAAATGTTCTTTTAAACATATGTTGCATAATTAATCACAACATTCAACATCATATTCTAATAAATGTTTACTCCGATTTATATCTAGTGCAAGATTATGCTTTGAAAACATGTATTCCTGCTAGTTTAAATCGAATGGTTATATAGACACGTTTTAGATGCATTAATAATTATCTTAAGATGTACTATTAACACAAACCAATAGGAACAATTCATATATAAATGTTTTATATACATGACAGACTGTTACAAGTAGTTTCGATGCTAATAAACCAAATTCTATGCACGAGAGCAACTAGGTCATATTCTCCATTACACTTACAACTCCATGCAACTATCCAATACTCCTATAGTCCTATGTATCGACATCTAACCTGGTCAAATTATCTAGAACTTCTCCACAGTCCTATAATGTCAAGTGAATTCACTGTTGAACATGATCGGCCACATATATACTAATATACATGGCCTAAATAGTAGCTTAATAGATTCGAAGTGAATGAGGTAAAAACTAACCCATAGGAAGGAAACCAACGAAGAGCACTGTGATAGAAAAACCTGCAAAACAGAAATTACAAAGAAAAAATTTGCCACTTAAGTATTTGGGAATTAGTAGAACTGGCAAAACTTGCTTGGTTAATAAGTACTTTTGTCTTTTAATTTTTCAGGAGGCTAAATTTAGTCATAAGGAACAATAGCTTTTCATTCTCATTTTTCCTCGTAAATAAGGCTCAAACTACACAAGCAACAGCAAGAATTTTAATTTCCATAAGTGCAATTACATGTTCTTTATCGCTAATATATTACAATCTTAAGCACGGATCATGAAACATAAGAATGGTCAAAGTTTCACTTACTTTCCAGCATCTATTAAAATGTTGCATATGCCAGATGGCCCAGGATATCGAATAAGCATGCTTGTGTTGAGCCTATTATTTCTGTTACCAGGTTCCACAGCTTTCGTGCACACCTGTGGGAAACCAAGATACAGTGCAAATGATTAATAATTAATATATTTTCCTAAGAATCTATAGCAATCAACTAAAGAGTAATCACAGAAATAACATCACAGAGTTGTTCAAGCATAGAAGTTCCCATAGCAATACCGGACATTTCTTTGAAGGATTAGTTAGGCAGCTGACACGAGGTATCCCTTCACTAGTTCCTGTCCCCATGAATATGATCTCAGATTGGTGTGCAGGTAACTGCACTCCAGCATCCCCACTCGCCGCAGCTGCAATGCAATGTCAGGTCATCTCAAACATCCTCAACACCCCTAAATTTGCTTACTAGTTACTACACAATAAAATCTGACATACAACCCATCTATAATTTCATTTCAAGCAGAAATAACACAACCAAGTACCAACGGTTCCGCACTCTAGCCTATTATGTAACAAATTAACCACATCATCAGCCAATCCTCAAAACTAAATAATTGATAGAAGAAAGCACATAATTCAACCAAAACTAGAACAATACGTTGAGAAAGACAAATTCATTAAGGCATACAAAATAAAATTCATTTTTGATCAATTCACATAACTAAATCAACTAAAATGTATTGCATACAAAAACAATACAAAATTCCTCATCCCACAATCTTCCAATAATGCACATTTCAATCTAAAGATACAAAGAAAATCATTCATATCAATCATACCCAGAAAAGGAAACACCTTTACAATAGCATTAAAACACAAGAAAAACTAAAAATCACAGAAACCATGAATACCCAGAAAAGAACAAAAGCAAAACATACTAGATTGAAGACAAGCTTGGAGAATCCGCTTGAAAGGAAATAACCCAGTTCTTGGAAGCGAAATTTGAGAGCTTTGAAGCGATATATGGCGTCTAAAAGGACCAAAAGAGGTCATTGAAAATGGGGCTGGTCTTGCTGTGCCTAGAAATAATGAAACCATTGACTAAACTCTTTAAAGCCCGAAATTGAAGGAGAAAAGTTTATAGAATGAAAACAAAAAGAAGTGATTTTGCTTTTAGAATCGAAAAGGATCTTTCCGGAGAAAAGTGAGGAGCTTGGAAGAACAGTGAAGAAGAAGAAAAAGAACGAGCAACAAATCTGACCCCTTTATAGTTATTTTATAAATTGGTTTTTCAAGAAATTATTATTTAATTTGTATAAAACGAAAATTGAATATTTATTTTTTATGTAAATAATATCATGATTTTATAATAATTTTATTAATCATATATGATTATTAGACAAAATAAAATTTGGAAATTATTTACTATGTCTATAAAAAAAAAATGCATTGCAAGGGACTCACATTCATGAAGAGCCAACATTGTGACTACTAAGATAATACAAACAACAGTAAAGGATAGTGATTTGTCTGGGAGTTAAATTTTTCCATGAATGTGAGTCCAAGATAATTAACTCAAGATAATTTTTTGTTGCAGCCAAGAATTTATATAAGAATTAAGAAGAAGAAGAAGAAGGAAAGAGATCTGTATTTGTTAATTTGTTTTGATACCAACATTCCATATTTGTAGCAGAGAGCACACCATTTTATTTCTACCGGTGGAGTCATGTTTTTGGACAAGTATAGTAGTATGCAATAATTATTGTATCTCGTTCTACAAATCCAAAATATATATTGATTTTGTGGTTACTATTTTTACCGAGGAAAATTAAATTTCAAAAATCAAATGATTTGTATTATATGATTTCTTTTAGGGTGCCTATACTACCACCCAGAAAAATAATTTAAGCACTTGATTTTTAAGTGTAAAACAAACTAAGAGCTTGTTTGGTTGGACTTTTGAAAAACCTCTATTCGTAAAAGATCTACTTGTGGTAGACGTAGATCTATTAGAAATAAAATTTTTGACAAAAAAATTATAATTTTTTAAAAAAATGTCTATTTGGAGAAGTACCTCCCCATGAGCTTTTGTCTAGTAGAGGTTTAAACTCTACTAGCATCTACTCAATTTAAAATAGACATTCTCAAAAGTCCAACCAAACAACTCTAAAAAACTCAAATAGACATTGGTAGACATTTTAAAGCAGTAAAAAACTCAACCAAACAAGCACTATTGTAAACAAAGTTTCTTAAGATATCAGACGTCAAATTTATAAACTTTTACTTTTAATTAACGATTTACAAATTTTAAGGTGATTTTATTAAATTCACTGCACACTTACTTCAGTTACTTGGATGGTTGCGTTTGTTAGAGCTGGGCCTAGGCCTTAGGCCCAAAATACCTACAAGCCTACTATTCAGGCCCTTATTTATTTAACTACTAATCACAAGTTACGGATCAAACCAAAACTACCGAAAAAGGCAAATGCATATTATGGACATCATGAACGGGCCAAACAGCCCAAAAATTTGTCGAAGATACAAAAATTGAAAACAACACTTAGGTGCGTTTATTTTATTTTATTTTATTTTTTAAGAGTGAACAATGCTGAATTTTAGTGAAAACTGAAAAACCGAATGAAATATTTGATTTTTTTTTTTACTGAAAACTAAATATAAGTAAAAAGTTGTTTGTTTGTTATTTTTATTTTTATTTTTTTTTAAATCACAATTAACTAGAAACAAATAATTTTACATATATTTCATTACAATTATTATTTGTTATATACTTATATTTGAATGCATATATACAGTCTTTCTATTATCAATTCGTCCTGACAATAAATATATCAGGACGAAGAATGTAGACCACATATTATGGAGAAGTTTTGACAAGCGCATACACTTTGAGTCAAAGTATGTAAATCTAGTGGTCCTTCGTTCTAATATATTTATTGTCATGACAAACTGATAATAGAAAATCTGTGCATATATATATATATATTTGAATGGATAAGGTTTGTGAGGATAGTTTAGGAAATATACAACTTATATGTATTCCAGTGCTTTTTCTATTAGGTTGATGCTGCTGACAATGTAGTAAATATCTTTATACAATCTATTTTAATTTTTTAGTATTATGTAATTATTTTATCAAAATTAAAATCATTAACAAGGATAAAGAAATTCTAAATATACAAAGTGAAGAGTTTGGAAGAACAGTGAAGATTGAAGAAGAAGAAGAAGAGGGAGCAACAAATCTGACCCCTTTATAGTATTTTGTAAATTGGTTTTCCAATAAATTGTATTATTTAATTTGTATAAAATGAAAATTTAATTGGTTTTTGTCATATATATATATATATATATTGTTTCAATTCTTAATGTATATATATATATATATTGTTTCAATTCTTAATGTGTCCACACATATTAACACAATTATCTTGAACTCTTAAAAATATTAAATGATTGAAGAAAAAAATTAGTTAAAAAAGTAAATAAACTCTAATTTATAGTAAGTCTATCGCAAACTAAAATACCAAACGTATGAATATTAGACGTTTCTTTTTCAATAAAAATGAAATTGAAATACAAAATCATCATAATTAAATTTGTCAAAAGAAAATAAAGATTGAAAGTTTAACTCTTGATACTTGTCTAAGAACAAGTGCTAATGACATAAATGTGACTATGCATCTTCCATCTCCATGTATAATTGTATCAAAAAAAAAAAAAAAAAAAATTACATTTGAATTGTTTATAAGAAAAATGTTTATTCCCAATTATATTTTGAAAGTAAATTGAAGAAAAAAAAATTATAACATAACTGTGTTTCTTGTTTCTTAATCATCAATGCAACATGTTATTTGGGATATAGGGCGGGGACCAAAATACCATTCCCCGCCCCAAAATTAATTGAGTTTTAAAATCAAATCACATCCCCATCCCAAACGGGGTGGGTACCTGTGCGGCCCCGTACCCATAGGGATTTTTGACATCCCTGTAGATATTTTAGCTACAATATCGTGACTAAACATTTTTATAATCAGTAAAAATTCGCTTTAAAAACTTTATTCTAGTACACTTGAGCTCCATCATCTTCAATGCACCACTACCTAATTTATGAAGTAGGTTTCATTTTTATTCAACTAATTTTGACCGGGATATAATCCATAGTTTAACTACAATCTCATATCTATAACTTTATTGTAATCCATGAAATTCTGTTTTAAATTATAAAGATTTTCTGGTTTATTATCCAATCGATATATGTATTGTTCAACTTTATATATTAATATTTTTACAAGAAAAAAAAAAAAAAAATCTATGATTGATTTGGATGATGCATAATCTCCAAGTGATCATACACTTGACGCCACGTGTAAGCATCCCTTGCTGTGGGTCTACGAAGGAGCAATGAAACTGAGCACCACACGCTATAAATCTATTAAAATGTACAAAGTTTCACTTACTTTCCAGCATCTATTAAAATGTTGCATCTGCCAGATGGCCCAGGATATTGAATAAGAATGCTTGTGTTGAGCCTCTTATTTCTGTTACCAGGTTCCGCAGCTTTCGTGCACACCTGTGGGAAACCAAGACACAGTCCAAATGATTAATAATTAATATATTTTCCTAAGAATCTAAAGCAATCAACTAAAGAGTAATCACGAAATAACATCGCAGAGTTGTTCAAGCATAGAAGTTCCCATAGCAATACCGGACATTTCTTTGAAGGATTAGTTAGGCAGCTGACACGAGGTATCCCTTCACTAGTTCCTATCCCCACGAATATGATCTCAGATTGGTGTCCAGGTAACTGCACTCCAGCATCCCCACTCGCCGCAGCTGCAATGCAATGTCGGGTCATCTCAAACATCCTCAACACCCCTAAATTTGCTTACTAGTTACTACACAATAAAATCTGACATACAACCCATCTATAATTTCATTTCAAGCAGAAATAACACAGCCAAGTACCAACGGTTCCACACTAAATACTTGATTGAAGAAAGCACATGATTCAACCAAAAACTAGAACAATACGTTGAGAAAGACAAATTCATTAAGGCATACATAATAAAATTCATTTTTTATCAATTCACATAACTAAATCAACTAAAATGTATTGCATACAAAACAAAACAAAATTCCTCATCCCACAGTCTTCCAATAATGCACATTTCGATCTAAAGATACAAAGAAAATCATTCCTATCGGTCATACCCAGAAAAGGAAACACCTTTACAATAGCATTAAACAAGAAAAACTAAAAATAACAGAAACCATGAATATCCAGAAAAGAACAAAAGCAAAACATACTAGATTGAAGACAAGCTTGGAGAATCCGCTTGATAGGAAAGAACCCAGTTCTTGGAAGCGAAAGTTGAGAGCTTTGCATCGATATATGGCGTCTAAAAGGACCAAAAGAGGTCATTGGAAACGGGGCTGGTCTTGCTGTGCCTAGAAATAATGAAACCATTGACTAAACTGTTTACTCTTTAAAGCGCGAAATTGAAGGAGAAATGTTTATAGAATGAAAACAAAAAGAAGTGATTTTGCTTTTAGAATCGAAATGGGTCTTTCAGGAGAAAAGTGAGGAGCTTGGAAGAACAGTGAAGAAGAACAAGAAGAACGCGAGCAACAAATCTGACCCATTTATAGTTATTTTATAAATTGGTTTTTCAAGAAATTATTATTTAATTTGTATAAAACGAAAATTGAATATTTATTTTTGATGTAAATAATATCATGATTTAATAATAATTTTATTAATCATATATGATTATTAGACAAAATAAAATTTGGAAATTATTTACTATGTCTATAAAAAAAATGCATTGGATATTTAAACATTTTTATATAATAAATTTATAAAAATTTAATAATTTTTTTATGTCTGTTTCTTGAATATATATATTTTTAAATCTTACACTAATTGTATCAGCAATCTACCAAGACAGAGTAAAATCAATCACTATAAACGTAGTCTGTAAATGTAACTCTCAATGTAGGGACGAGTTCTATACACTTTACAATTTAGTGGGCAACATGTGAGACTCGAACCCATACAAACACGACCCAAAATGCAACTCCAACTATAAGAGTGATGTCTACTCACACTTTACGATTTAATGTGCAAATGTAATACTCGAACCCTCAACTCCAACTATAAAAGTGATATCTACCCACACTTTATGATTCAATGAGCAAATATAATACTCGAACCCTCAACTCCAATTATAAGAGTGATGTCCACCCATATTTTACAATTTAATGAACAAATGTAATACTTGAACCCTCACACATAAATGAAGGTACGTGCATATCACTTCGTTAAAAGTGGACTTGTTTCCTTAATGGATTATTACACACTTTTTTATGTCTAAGAAAAAATATATTATTTATTTATTTATT
Organism: Acer saccharum; assembly: GCA_030490815.1. Classification (NCBI taxonomy): domain Eukaryota; kingdom Viridiplantae; phylum Streptophyta; class Magnoliopsida; order Sapindales; family Sapindaceae; genus Acer; species Acer saccharum. The sequence goes on from CM059866.1 coordinate 7,418,152, forward strand.
GTTTCAATTCTGAACTTGTCTTTTGTCAAAAAAGGAATAATAATAATAAATTATTAAATGTGTCCATACATATTAACACACAATTATCTCGAATTTTTATTCATATTCTCACATGATTCACAACAACTGTGTGGAAGTACACACGTTGATAAATATATAAAAAAAAATATAGTATTCTATTTCACCATTCAAGGTAATTACACAAATTACGTGTGAATTGAAATCTTGTAGGCTTAGTTTGGTATTACTTCCTGACAGTGGCGGACCCAGGAAATTTTACGAGATGGGGCACTTGCACGAAATAATAATTATACAAAAAAAATATTGAAAATTTAAGATCCTAATAAAATTGGTTTTTTTTTTTAATATAAAAAATGATGGTATAATGAAGTTTAGATAAAATAAAACAAATAGAATACTTACTCAAGATGAACTAAATAATCTTACATCGAAAAAGAAATAAAAACAAGAAACACAACATTAAAAATAAATAATAACGCAAAAAACAACATAAACAATGGAAAATTACAATCTTTATTCTTAAAAAAATAAATTACAATATAATTTTATAATAAGAAATTTTGTTTTGTATTTATAATGAATTTATTTTAAATTTATACAAAAATAATTGATTAATAAATCTAACTGGATATATTTTTAAATTTTTTATATTCTAATTGTTGGTAAATTATTGATTTATCGATTCTAAATAAATTAAGACTATAAAATAAAGAAAAATACTGAGGATAAAATAAAATGAATCGTAATAATAGATGGACTATTTTAATACAATTAATAGATTTGAGATTTTAGGGATTGATTGGATGTGTTAGGAGTTAGGATCTAGGTATGTCAAACTAAATCTATTAGAAATAAGAAAAATTAAAATAATAATAGATAATTTTAAATTAAAAAAGTTAAATTTAAAAAAATAAAGGCATTAAAAGAATGGAACAACGGGACTTGAACACATATCATCACCAAGCTCCAAAAAACAATACCAACTATGCTAACAAATGTTATATTGTAGCTGGTGTTGTTTGATATAAATACATATGATAAACAGAAGAATCAATTTTTTATTATATAAAAATTGAGGTAGGGCACGGGCCCCACCTGGTCTAAAGGTGGGTCCGCCCCTGCTTCCTGAGGTGTTTTTCGGAGAAGTTACAAAATGTAGCTTCTCATTTTGGCTTTTGGGAGAAGCCAAAAATGACTAGGGTGTTTGGTAAAATTCTAAGGAAGTGTTTTTGGTCATTTTTGGCTTCTCCCAAAAGCACCTCATGAAGCAATGCCAAACTGAGCCATAGATTATGTGAATCAAGAGCTTTTACAAACAGAGTTTTTGGCCGTAGATTTTTTTAAAATAAAGATTTTGCTTTTTAGTTAATTTTTTTGTTTTGAACATTGTTGAAAAGTTATTAAAAGAATTAACTTTTATTATGTTTATTAAGGTTTTTATCAAGAGCGACAATCAAGCAACGCAAAAGCAAATTAGAAAAAATCATTTGGCATGAAAAATATTTTTTGACGATAAAGAAGTTGAGAAGCTTTTTCTAACGGTCATATATATATATATATATATATCATGGACATTAATCTACTAACGAAACCATAACAAACCCTTGTGGATGACAATATGTAATGTAAAAACATACAAAGCAAGTAAAAACAACACAAAATTATATTATAAAAAAAATATAAAAAAATAAAAAAAACACTATTTTTTTTTTTTTTATGATTTATTCATCAATTATTATTAGCAACAACAATACACGTGTGATAGGAGATCCCATGTAATGAGAGTTACATTTTGAGTTGTGCTTGTAGTGGTTGATCCTGTCTAGAGATGCACATTTTTCCCTGGGGCCCCAATTCCCCGCGTCCCCATCCCCATTTGGGGATTTTTTTTGGGGGAAAAAATGGGGAAATGCGGGGGGTGGGGTGGGATGGGATGGGATGGGGATGAAAATCATCCCCAAATTGAAATGGGGATGGGGATCCCCATTTCCCCATTTCCCCCACAATTATGTTGAAATGGGGATGGGGATGGGGGGGAGATCCCCCATCCCCATTTCCCCCTTTCCCCCCAAACATATATAAATATAATTATAATATATATTTTTAATTTTTTTGTTTATTCTTTGAAAACCCTAACTCCCTAAGTATATATACACATTTTATATAAAATGCACTAATGAATTTTATTTTGTATTAGTAATGGAATGTTTTTTTTTTTAGTTTAATTTGTAATTTTTAGTCAAATGGGGAACGGGGAAAACGGGGAAAACGGGGAAAACGTGGAAATGGGAAAAAACGGGGAAAAACGGGGAAAATGGGGAATTAGGGATGGGGATGGATATAGGTACCCCCAAAATTCCCCATCCCCATTTTCCCCAAATGGGGAAATGGGGTGGGGTGGTTGGGGGGGGATGGGGGAAGGGGATGGGAAATGAGGATGGGGATGGGGGGACCTATATCCATCCCCATTCCCTAAACATGCATCTCTAATCTTGTCAGATTCCGGTAAACCCCTGAACCAATTGGTGTAAAATTTCAAAAATAAATAAATAAGGGCCTGTCCTGCAGACTGTTTTCGTTTTTATTTTCCAAAAATGATTTCGAATTTGCATCCGGTAACCCTTTTTCATTTTATTTTAAAAATTCAAAAACAAAATCAAAAACAATACCAAGTGTTAAAAGTGGAAAGTTTGAAAAACAAAAAAAAAAAACTTGTTTTTCTTGTATTTGTTTTTGTTTTCCATATAAAGTGGGTCTCATATCATTAATATATATTTTATATTAATAAAAAAAAAAATTCTTTTTTTTTTTCTCTTGAACCAGACCCCTTCTTTATCTTCTTTCTCCTCCTTCATCTTCTCTCTTGAACCAAACAATGAACTGATGCCGCCGATCGTCGTTGCCTACCGCCGGTCGTCGCTCGCCGCTGCCTTTCGCCCCTCGCCGCTCGTTGCCACCCTTGCCGCCGTCTTCTTCTTCTTCCTCCTCCGCTCACTGCCACCGATCGGCACCGTCTTCTTCTTCTTCTTCTTCTTCTTCCTCTTCCTCCTCCTCTGCTCGCCGCCGATTGCCACCTTCCTCTTCTTCTTCCTCCTCTTCTTCCTCTTCTTCCTCCTCTTCTTCTTCTTCTTCCTCTTCCTCCTCCACTCGCCGCCGATCTGCTCTGCTTCGCCTCCCACCGCCGATCGCCGCTTGCCGTCGCCGATCTAGTCTTCTTCTTCTTCCTCTTCCTCTTTCTTCAACTGTTAACTTTTGTTTAAATTATTAATTACATTAAAAAAAAATTGGTTAATTATTTAATCAATTTGTATATAATTGTTATAATATTAAACAAATGGTAAAAAATGATATTTCAATTTTCGAAAGTTTTCGGTTATCCTACCAGACGCGTTTTTTCCGTTTTTATTTTCAAAATACGGATTCTAGTAAATGCTACCAGACACGTATTCGGAATTCAAAAATGAAACCAAAAACACTGTTTTCATTTTCATTTTTCTTTTCGAAAAACAAAAATAGAAAACGGCTTGCAGGATGGGCCATAAATCTCCTTCTTTTTTTTGTTGTTGTTGTAAATACTAAATAGTATACAATTTTTGGAATAAAAAAAATAAACATTTGTGTCTACCTGAATTATATAAAAAAAGATGGAAACAAAACAGTTTTCATATATCAAAAGCATTGTCTGTAAAAGCAATCTTGTACTAAAACTATATATATATATATATATATATATATGTGTGTGTGTGTGCAAATTTTCCCACCAATTGTGTGGGTGTTGTCCCACAATATGTGGGTGCTCTATCTCCCCGTATGTGGGAGTTGCAGTCCGGGCTGTGCTTGTAGAGCCTAATCTCGTCGGTCCCGGTAGTTGTTGTATAATAAAAAATAAAATAAATAAAAAAGCATTGCAAGGGATTCACATTCATGAAGAGCCAACATTGTGACTACTAAGATAATTCAAACAACAGCAAAGGATAGTGATTTGTCTGGCAGTTAAATTTTTCCATGGGTGGATTTTAATTAACTCAAGATAATTTTTTGTTGCAGCCAAAAATTTATATAAGAAGAAGAAGAAGGAAAAAAAATCTGTAATTGTTAATTTGTTTTGATACCAACATTCCATATTTGTAGTAGAGAGCACACCGTTTTCATTTCTGCAGTCAAGTCACGTCATTGGACTATAGTATGGCAAATTATCGTATCTTGTTCTATAAATACATAATCTATATTGATTTTGTGTTTACTATATATACCGAGGAAAATTAAATTTCAAATATCAAATGATTTGCATTACATGATATCTTTTAGGGTGCTGGTACTGCCACTCGAAAAAATAATTTAAGCACTCGGTTTTTAAGTGTAAAACAAACTAAATCCTTAAAATGTAATCAAAATTATACTATAGAGATCTTTAAAGGTCCTTTTCTCCCCGATGCATACTGTAAACGAAGTTTCTTAAGATATCAGCTGTTAAATTTATATACTTTCACTTTTAATTAATGATTTACAAATTTTAAGGTGATTTTATTGAATTTAAATTTACTGCACACTTACTTGGATGGATGCATTTAGCATTCGTTTATTAGAGCTGGGCCTAGGCCTTAGGCCCATACTACCTACAAGCCTACCATTCAGACAAGTTTCGGATCAAACCAGAACTACCGAAAAAAACTAATGCATATTATGGACATCATGAACGGGCCATTATGGGCCAAACAGCCCAATAATTATTTTATCATAATTAAAATTATTAACAAGAAATTCTAAATACACAGAACAATTTTTTAGGGGAAAAGTAAAGAGCTTGGAAGAACGGTGAAGATTGAAGAAGAAGAAGAAGAGGGAGCAACAAATCTGATCCCTTTATAGTATTTTGTAAATTGGTTTTCCAATAAATTATATTATTTAATTTGTATAAAATGAAAATTTAATTGGTTTTTAAATAAATTATTACACACTTTTTTTTTTTTTTTTTTGGTCTAATGTATATATATATATATATATATATTGTTTCAATTCTTAATGTGTCCATACATATTAACACAATTATCTTGAACTCTTATTTATATTCTTTGAACTCTTATTTATATTCTTCTCACATGGTTCACAAAATTTGTGTGGAACTACACAATGATAAATATATAGAAAAATATAGCATTTTACTTCACTATTCAAGGTTAATTACAAAAATTAAGTGTAATTTTATTTGGAGAGAACTTTGTATTGAAATCTCATAGATTTTGAGAATTTGATCATATGTTATTGGTAAATCTTTTATAATAATGATTTAGGATTATAGTAGTTTCCTTATTAAATCATATCTAGTTTCCTTATTAGATAGGTTTTATTTATTTTTCATCTTTTTTTTTTTTTTGAAGGGAAAAACTTGAACACTCAATTTAAACACATTATCATATTTAATAAGTGATATATTATTTTTGTGGATATGTTATCCAACATTAGACAAGTAGATAAATAATTTCAGAATAGTGTCCACAGCATATACTAATAAAATTACTATAAAACAACTCGTAGAAGAAAAGACCACTTCTTTTTTTCTTTGGCAACACATGAACAACAAGAAAAAAAGAAAAAAAGAAAAAAAGAGAAAAAAGAAGAAGGTGGTTTTATTACATGAGTTAAAAAACAGAAACAAAATAAAAGAAGGAAATTAAAGGCAAAAATTGAAGAGAAAAACACTCGCCAAGAAATCATATTCAATCTCTTTTCTCTCTCCAAATTAAATCACACACATTGCAGCTCCAAAATCTCCAAAATTGGCATGATTCATTTTAATAGGATTTAGCTTTGAAAAAGGGAAGAAAATGATCGTGAGTGGTTTGATCCTCCCATTGCAGCTCGTTCCACCAGTCTTCTTCTCCTGTAATTCTGAGGGATCTACTTGTCATGATGCTGTTTGAACCGAGTGGCAGTTTCTTAAGCTTTGGACATTGGATTATGTGAATTCTCTTCAGATGTGGAAAGGGCAAGGGATTACAATAGATGCTTTCCAACTTCGGTAGATATTTTAAATGAAGGAATTGGAGTCTTGGAAATGGTAGTTGATTTCCCATCATCTCTCCAACTTCACCTTCAACACTTAATATTTCTTCCATTTCATCGCAATCAGATATCCCTAGACTCTTGAGGTTTGGAGCAAAAACAAGCCATGTCGCGTCCCTCAATTTGGAGCATCTGTACAACATAACAGTGTGGAGGCTGTAGAACTGAGGTACATTTCGCATTTCGCGATCAATCACCAACTCTGCCAAATCTTTACTCCTAATATGTAGCTCACGTAGATCTTTCAGAACCCCTAATGATAAAACATTGAGAGACGTTGAACCGTCATTTAATTGAATACTTACTGATTCTGCACAATTCTGTAACACGGGGCAGCTCAAGCATCTTCCGAGAGTGTGAGAATTTTTGAAGTCGATGCTCAACACATTTAGATGTTCCAAACAAACCAATTCCTCCATGAAAAGTTCGCCTTCATCAAATAGAATGCTATCTTTTGATTGAATATTACTCCCGCATTTGAACATTCTCAACACTTGTAACATTGAAAGATTCGAAATCACATGCCGTGGAGTTTTACGAAGACTATACGTGGACTCCAAATTCAGACATTTCAGATTTGTCAAGGCCTTCAATTCCTCTGGCAACTCTAATATTCCTGTGTATGATAGATCAAGATGTTGTAACTCGACTAACTCTGAGATTCCTACCGGTAATTCGGTTAGATCATAATTTGCAAACAAGTTTAGTACCTTAAGATGAATCATCTGTCCAAAGAACCCACTAGTTAACATCTTTAAAGGATTCCATTGAAGAAAAAGAGTTAGAAGCTCGGGACAATTAGGAGTCTCTGACAAATTTTCAATTTTATTTTTCATCAAAGACACCCTTTTAACATTTTCCCATTCTCGAATCTCAGGTGCTCTAGTTAACCCAATACCTGAGCAAACCAAAAACTTTTCCTCCTCAACTTCACATGCTATCCACAATGCCATATCACGGATCACATCATGCATTCTAACAAACTCATTGCTGTTTCCTTCTTCCAATAAACATGCACGGAGAATAAATCCAATGATGGTGTGTCCAGCATTTCGTGCTGAAATTCCATCATATTTTTTCAAAAATCCCTCGCCTATCCAACAATCTATCAATGTACTTTTATAAATGGGATAGTCTTCTGAAAATAGAGTACAATACAAGAAACAAGATCTATGTACGTCGCTAGGCAAACGATCATAACTGAATTTAAGAAGACATAACACACGATCCTTCATACCTGGAAATTCATGAGCCGATCTCCTTAAGATTGAAATTTCATGTTTCCATTCTTCAGGTTGATTCTTTCCAGCCATGGCCCGACCAATGGTAATCACTGCAAGTGGGAGTCCTCCACACTCTCTTGCCATATCTTCAGCTACTATGGGAATATCAGGATGACTGTTAAGAGTCTCTTGTCCGACCTTGTTTTGAAACAATATCCAAGCTTCTGCATGTGACAAGCATTCCACTTCAACTTTTTTGTGGGTTTCCATGAGACTGCAAACCTCAATGGAACGAGTTGTGAAAACAACCTTAAAATCAATTTTTTGACTTGGAGGAGGGATACCAATATCGATCAAATTAACCCGCTCCCATATATCATCTAATAACAACACAAACTTTCTCCTACTCAAAATCATGAATATATCCATAGCTTTTTCTGCAAAAGGTTTACACTTCCTCTCCTCATTCAACAAACCTATCTTTTTCATGATAGTTTCTTGAATATTCTCAAGTCGTAGGTCTTTAGACACTACCACCCATATCACAACAAAATCGGTCTTTAGAAACTTGTTGTTGACTTGGGTTAATAGCGTAGTTTTGCCGACTCCCCCCTTGCCATATAGGCCTATAATTTTGACTTGTTTATCACTGATGTAGCTCCAAATTTGATCAAACTTTGAATCAAGCCCGACCGTTGGTTCACTTGGCCTTTCGTCCACCGGATCTTCAGGTATCCTCTCTGCCACGTCCACGAACTCGCAGCTTTTTAAATCTTCCAAAATTTTTAAGAGATTAACCAGCTTTTTGCCGAACTCGCAGCTTGACTTTGGATTCCTTGAACAATAGCCTCCGAGACATAATTTCTCAATTTCTTGAGATTTAACTCTTAGGAGTTCATCAGCTTGAGTTTCCACATCTTGCACCCTTGTAAGCCACAGCTGCACTTGGTTCAAGCGCCGTCTCATCTGTTGTTGTTCAGCAATGGCGATTCTCGTATCCACATCCTTCTTTGCATGAGTCAAATCTTCCAATGCTTTGTTCAAGGCATCAAGATTATCTTCGAGATCCCATATGTATGATGCTTTTCCAACAATGCAATCTTTAATAGCAGTGAAAATGGAACCAAACCCAAATGATATTGTGAATAAGTCACACATATCTAGTTTTTATAAGATTATTTCAACCAAGAAAAGAAAGAGATCGGCTACGGATATAAAGAAAATAATGGAACTTATGCTTAGGAGTTTTTTCGAGAAAAAAACACACCCTTGCTGAGAAAGAGAAGATATGAAGAAAGACCGCAATAATGTTAAAGCCTATATAAACTAGTTGGGTCAATTCGAATCTTTAACCTTTTTTTCTTGGAATATTATAATAAATTTGGAATTTAAAGAAGAAATACAACTCAAACCCACCACTTTATGACGTAGGTATAAGAGATATATAGATGGGTGGTTTTGAGTTGGTTGCTAACTCAGGTGTAAGAGGTACATAGATGGGTGGGTGGGTTAACTCAGGCCCACCAATTCATCTTGTCAATCTTTTAACAATACAATAACATTATTGTAGCCAGACCCCTCTGTTAATTACTTTTTTTTTTTAAGGAAGTAGTTATTCTACTTAACCTAGCTAGCATGTAATTAATTACACCAGGACATGCTCCCGTAAAACTCTAAAACATTACTTTACTGGTCCGATGCTTATAAACTTAAGCATATTCACTTTTAATTGAGTGCTTGTGTGTCTCTCCTTTTATATTTGTGGTTACAGTATTTGATCTCGTTATTTCTACAGATATGGTGTGAGATTAATTAGACTCTACAAGCACGGTCTGGAAGAGGGTTGCTTCTATAAATTAAACCGAGAGAAAACTCCCTAAACATGCTTGCAAAATACGTATAGTGGGCTTAAACCCCTAACCACTAGGTGTGGAAGGGAGGTATACAAACATCTCTACTAAGAGGTGATGTGCAGTTCTTATCATTGTTAATTAAGGTTGTTATATATTGAATGGTAGATGAAAACAATGAAAATTTTGTTGGAATTTTTTAATAGAAATTATATATATATATATATACACATATAAATACCTTCATGATGATGAAGATTGAAGCCTTAATTTAGAAGATCAAAATTGACCAAAAAATAAAGTAGTGAGTTTTTTTTTTTTTTTTTTTTTTTAATTCAATAGTGAGTTAATTTAACCCAAGGTAATTAAAATAATGAAAATTTCACCATCACATAAAATAAACTATATATTTATATTGTCTTTTTTGTTTGTTCATGGATTTCGACGAGTTTCTGTTTCATAATTAAACAATAATAATAATAATAAATAAAATAAAAGATGAATTAAAAGATGGGTAATAAATATAACATTTTATTCTTGTCATTTTCTTGTTTTATTCTTCAATGATTTGGATTTTGAAAATGGGATCTTGCTCGACCCAAACTTTAATATGCTCTCCCAGCTCATCCATGGCATTATAATAAAAATAAATCAAGAACTTTATAATAAGAAACAAAATAATTCAAATCAAAAGATATATGAGCATGCATGAGGGAATCAGACATGCATGTTTGGTTATGTATGTTAGTGAAATTCATGATGATGCCATTTGTCATCATTTGATTTATCAAAATTTATAGAGGGGTCATCAACTTCAAATCCATAGATTTGTCAAAATAAATTCAATCAAATGTTCTTCTTATTATATAATTTTCAGTTTATTAATTCACTCTAATTTTATAATTAGAATATAATCAACATATCGAATTGATTCTATATAATTAATTTCAAATGAAATTAATGATCGGAAAGTGACAATTTATTGGTCTTGCTTATAATATTTTTTTGATATACCACTCATAATGGCGGTGATTCGAACTAAGAATATCATATTGAATGAATCTCGTTTATAATTCTTTTAACGTATGAATACAATCTAATTTATTCAAATTCATTGGAAACAATCATATAATTAATCATATTTAAACTAACAATGCATTATAGTTAAAATTCGTGAAAACATTTTAATTTTTTATTAAATTAATGTAAAGATATCCTATATGTGATTTTTGTTCTTCCAATTTGGTTCAATTTGACCTTCAAGTATAAAGCTAACTATCTGGTAGTGCATCTTGATATAATTTTATTAGGATATTGAATGTGAGCCACTAGTTTTGACAAGTGCATACACACTTGAGTCAAAGTATGTAAAACGAGTGGCTCACATTCAACATCCTCACGAAGTTATATCATGATGCACTGATTTGAAATTTTTTCTATATATTTATATGAACCCAAAACATTACTTGAATATTATATTAATTGAATAATAAAATACATTATATATATATATATATATATATATATATATATATATATTAATTGAATATTTTAACATTGAGTGATAATACAATGTTTATATATATTTTCTATGAGTCAGCTTTTAGTAAACATAATTAATTTGATATATTTATTATTTTTCTATATAATAATATCAACTAGCTTAGGGTCGGCTAATGGAGAATTATAAGTTTAGTTAACGGTAGGTAGAATTAAGATGCCTTAAAGCAACAATAATGAATTCTTAATTATATTAAATTTGAATTAATTAAGTGTTTAATGGTAATTAGAGAAATTAATAGTACTGCAAGTCTGCAACTAGAAGTACTTGTATCTGCTTTCTTATAATTAAGTGCTTTGGCTTTTGTCTTCTTCTTCCCTTAATTTTTTTCCACTTTTATTTTTGGGTCTCTTGTCCAACTTGCACAATTTTGTTCAAAGTCGTGACTTAACTAGGTTGTTTTTGATACATATAAATGAATATAGAGGTTCGGAAATTATCCTATCAGTGCATTCTGATAGAATTATATAAGGATATTGAATGTGAGCCACTCGTTTTACATACTTTGACTTGGTATGTATGCACTTGTCAAATCACTGTTATAAATAAGTGGCTCACATGCAATATCCTGATAAAGTTATATCAGTGCATCCTGATAGGATCGGGACCGTATAGAGGTTTGTATTTGATTATATATATTATATATAATTATGGATCGCATTTATGTAAATGATAAATAAATGAAAGTATATTGCTTTTTATTGATGGTTGGATTCGATCCGGAAATAACTCATTAGACTTAAAAACTTAAACTTACACATGTAGTACTCCATCAGGTGGACCAAGTTCAAACACAAATAAATTCAAATGAAAGAATACAAATAAGTAATGTTATATTGTCTAAATTATTTGACCAAATGATCCGGCATATGAGGTTGTAACTAGAGATGCACATTTGGGAAATATGGATGGATGGATATATATATTGAATGGTAGATGAATACAATGAAAATTTTGTTGGAATTTTTAAGTAGAAATTTTAAATATATATACCTTCATTATGATGAAGATTGAAGCATTAATTTAAAAGATCAAAATTGACCCAAAAATAAAATAGTAAGTTAATTTAACCCTAGGTAATTAAAATAATGAAAATTTCACCATCACATAAAATAAACTATATATTTATGGAGCAACATATTGTCGTTTTTGTTTGTTCATGGATTTCGATGAGTTTCTGTTTCCTAATTAAAAAAATAAAAAATAAAAAATAAATAAAAGATGAACATTTTATTCTTGTCATTTTCTTGTTTTATTCTTCAATGATTTGGATTTTGAAAATGGGATCTTGCGCGAACCAAACTTTAATATGCTCATCCATGGCATTATAATAAAAATAATAAATCAAGATGGTTAAAGGCGGTGGTGGGAAAACTATCCAATTATGATCAGATTGTATTATTTCTACGTATGATCACAAGTGGTGGAAATTATCAGCGGACCCACATCAATTGTCAAACACTGAAAACTTTCTTCAAGTACACTTGAGCTCCATCATACTCAATGCACCACCATCCAATTCATGAGTTTGGTGTCATTTCCATTCAATCAAAAAAAAAAATAATAATAATTGTTATCAAAATTCATTATATAGTTTAGATATAATCTTGTGACTAGAACGTTATTGTAATCAGTAAATATTCACTTTTTAAAACTTTCTTCAAGTACACTTGAGCTCCGTTGTCCTCAATGCACCACTACCCAATTGATAACATTAGGTGTCATACCTATTCAACCATTTTTTTTTTTTATCGAAATTCAATTGAAAGTTTAGCTACAACTTTATGACTAAATATTTGCTTTTAAAACGTTCTTTAAGTACATGAGCTTCATCATCTTCAATGCATCACCATTCAATTCATGAAGTTAGTTAGGTTTCATTGCTATTCAACCATTTTTTATTTATCATAATTTAATTGATAGTTTAACTACAATCCTGTAACTATATGGCATTTTTATAAATAGCTAATATTTGCTTTAAAAACTTTCTTCAAGTACATGAGTTCCATCATCCTCAATGTATCACCATCCAATTCATGAAGTTAGCTAGGTTTCATTCATATTCAACTATTTTTTTTTAATCGAAATTCAATCGATAGATAGTTAGGGATGTTAATGGGGCGGGTACGGGGTGGGGATACCATCCCCATTCCCCAAACCCAAATATAATTAGGATTCCCATCCCCGCCCCATTCCCCACTTGGATGCGGGGACAGGGAATTCATATTTGGGGAGAGGGCTCCCGGTACCCATCCCACCTTGCTTCGCCCCGTTTGATTAAGACAATATTAATAATTATATACTTTATATTTTAAGCCACAATAACAAATGTCAATCAGCCTTTAAAAATATTAAATGATTGAATAAAAAAATTAGTTAAAAAAGTAAATAAACTCTAATTCATAGTAAGTCTATCGCAAACTAAAATACCAAACGTATGAATATTAGACGTTTCTTTTTCAATAAAAATGAAATTGAAATACAAAATCATCATAATTAAATTTGTTAAAAGGAAATAAAGATTGAAAGTTTAACTCTTGATACTTGTCTAAGAACAAGTGCTAATGACAAAAATGTGACTATGCATCTTCCATCTCCATGTATATTTGTATCTAAAAAAAAAAAAAAAAAACATTACATATGAATTGTTTATAAGAAAAATGTTTATTCCCAATTATATTTTGAAAGTAAATTGAAGAAAAAAAAAATTGTAATATAACTGTGTTTCTTGTTTCTTAATCATCCATGTAACATGTTAATTGGGATATAGGGCGGGGACCAAAATACCATTCCCCGCCCCAAAATTAATTGGGTTTTAAAATCAAATCACATCCCCGTCCCAAACGGGGTGGGTACCCGCACGGTCTCGTACCCACGGAGATTTTTGACATCCCTATAGATAGTTTTGGCTACAATATCGTGACTAAACATTTTTATAATCAGTAAAAATTCGCTTTAAAAACTTTATTCTAGTACACTTGAGCTCCATCATCTTCAATGCACCACTACCTAATTTATGAAGTAGGTTTCATTTTTATTCAACTAATTTTGACCGGTATATAATCCATAGTTTAACTACAATCTCATATCTATAACTTTATTGTAATCCATGAAATTCTGTTTTAAATTATAAAGATTTTCTGGTTTATTATTCAATAGATATATGTATTGTTCAACTTTATATATTAATATTTTTACAAGAAAAAAAAATAAAAAAAATCTATGATTGATTTGGATGATGCATAATCTCCAAGTGATCATACACTTGACGCCACGTGTAAGCATCCCTTGCTGTGGGTCTACGAAGGAGCAATGAAACTGAGCACCACACGCTATAAATCTATTAAAATGTTCAAAGTTTCACTTACTTTCCAGCATCTATTAAAATGTTGCATCTGCCAGATGGCCCAGGATATTGAATAAGAATGCTTGTGTTGAGCCTCTTATTTCTGTTACCAGGTTCCGCAGCTTTCGTGCACACCTGTGGGAAACCAAGACACAGTCCAAATGATTAATAATTAATATATTTTCCTAAGAATCTATAACAATCAACTAAAGAGTAATCACGGAAATAACATCGCAGAGTTGTTCAAGCATTGAAGTTCCCATAGCAATACCGGACATTTCTTTGAAGGATTAGTTAGGCAGCTGACACGAGGTATCGCTTCACTAGTTCCCGTCCCCATGAATATGATCTCAGATTGGTGTGCAGGTAACTGCACTCCAGCATCCCCACTCGCCGCAGCTGCAATGCAATGTCAGGTCATCTCAAACATCCTCAACACCTCTAAATTTGCTTACTAGTTACTACACAATAAAATCTGACATACAACCCATCTATAATTTCATTTCAAGCAGAAATAACACAACCAAGTACCAACGGTTCCACACTTTAGCCTATTATGTAACAAATTAACCACATCATCAGCCAATCCTCAAAACTAAATAATTGATTGAAGAAAGCACATAATTCATCCCAAAACTAGAACAATACGTTGAGAAAGACAAATTCATTAAGGCATACATAATAAAATTCATTTTTGATCAATTCACATAACTAAATCAACTAAAATGTATTGCATACAAAACAATACAAAATTCCTCATCCCACAGTCTTCCAATAATGCACATTTCGATCTAAAGATACAAAGAAAATCATTCATATCGGTCATACCCAGAAAAGGAAACACCTTTACAATAGCATTAAACAAGAAAAACTAAAAATCACAGAAACCATGAATATCCAGAAAAGAACAAAAGCAAAACATACTAGATTGAAGACAAGCTTGGAGAATCCGCTTGATAGGAAAGAACCCAGTTCTTGGAAGCGAAAGTTGAGAGCTTTGCATCGATATATGGCGTCTAAAAGGACCAAAAGAGGTCATTGGAAACGGGGCTGGTCTTGCTGTGCCTAGAAATAATGAAACCATTGACTAAACTGTTTACTCTTTAAAGCGCGAAATTGAAGGAGAAATGTTTATAGAATGAAAACAAAAAGAAGTGATTTTGCTTTTAGAATCGAAAAGGGTCTTTCAGGAGAAAAGTGAGGAGCTTGGAAGAACAGTGAAGAAGAAGAAGAAGAAAGCGAGCAACAAATCTGACCCATTTATAGTTATTTTATAAATTGGTTTTTCAAGAAATTATTATTTAATTTGTATAAAACGAAAATTGAATATTTATTTTTGATGTAAATAATATCATGATTTAATAATAATTTTATTAATCATACATGATTATTAGACAAAATAAAATTTGGAAATTATTTACTATGTCTATATAAAAAAAAAAATGCATTGGATATTTAAACATTTTTATATAATAAATTTATAAAAATTTAATAATTTTTTTATGTCTGTTTCTTGAATATATATATTTTTAAATCTTACACTAATTGTATCAGCAATCTACAAAGACAGAGTAAAATCAATCACTATAAACGTAGTCTGTAAATGTAACTCTCAATGTAGGGACGAGTTCTATACACTATACAATTTAGTGGGCAACATGTGAGACTCGAACCCATACAAACACGACCCAAAATGCAACTCCAACTATAAGAGTGATGTCTACTCACACTTTACGATTTAATGTGCAAATGTAATACTCAAACCCTCAACTCCAACTATAAAAGTGATATCTACCCACACTTTACGATTTAATGAGCAAATATAATACTCGAACCCTCAACTCCAATTATAAGAGTGATGTCCACCCATACTTTACGATTTAATGAACAAATGTAATACTTGAACCCTCACACATAAATGAAGGTACGTGCATATCACTTCGTTAAAAGTGGACTTGTTTCTTTAATAAATTATTACACACTTTTTTATGTCTAAGAAAAAATATATTATTTATTTATTTATTGTTTCAATTCTTAACTTGTCTTTTGTCAAAAAAGGAATAATAATAATAAATTATTAAATGTGTCCATACGTATTAACACACAATTATCTCGAATTTTTATTCATATTCTCACATGATTCACAACAACTGTGTGGAAGTACACATGTTGATAAATATATAAAAAAAAATATAGCATTCTATTTCACCATTCAAGGTAATTACACAAATTACGTGTGAATTGAAATCTTGTAGGCTTAGTTTGGTATTGCTTCCTGACAGTGGCGGACCCAGGAAATTTTACGAGATGGGGCACTTGCACGAAATAATAATTATACAAAAAAAATATTGAAAATTTAAGATCCTAATAAAATTGGTTTTTTTTTTTTTAATATAAAAAATGATGGTATAATGAAGTTTAGATAAAATAAAACAAATAGAATACTTACTCAAGATGAACTAAATAATCTTACATCGAAAAAGAAATAAAAACAAGAAACACAACATTAAAAATAAATAATAACGCAAAAAACAACATAAACAATGGAAAATTACAATCTTTATTCTTAAAAAAATAAATTACAATATAATTTTATAATAAGAAATTTTGTTTTGTATTTATAATGAATTTATTTTAAATTTATACAAAAATAATTGATTAATAAATCTAACTGGATATATTTTTAAATTTTTTATATTCTAATTGTTGGTAAATTATTGATTTATCGATTCTAAATAAATTAAGACTATAAAATAAAGAAAAATACTGAGGATAAAATAAAATGAATCGTAATAATAGATGGACTATTTTAATACAATTAATAGATTTGAGATTTTAGGGATTGATTGGATGTGTTAGGAGTTAGGATCTAGGTATGTCAAACTAAATCTATTAGAAATAAGAAAAATTAAAATAATAATAGATAATTTTAAATTAAAAAAGTTAAATTTAAAAAAATAAAGGCATTAAAAGAATGGAACAACGGGACTTGAACACATATCATCACCAAGCTCCAAAAAACAATACCAACTATGCTAACAAATGTTATATTGTAGCTGGTGTTGTTTGATATAAATACATATGATAAACAGAAGAATCAATTTTTTATTATATAAAAATTGAGGTAGGGCACGGGCCCCACCTGGTCTAAAGGTGGGTCCGCCCCTGCTTCCTGAGGTGTTTTTCGGAGAAGTTACAAAATGTAGCTTCTCATTTTGGCTTTTGGGAGAAGCCAAAAATGACTAGGGTGTTTGGTAAAATTCTAAGGAAGTGTTTTTGGTCATTTTTGGCTTCTCCCAAAAGCACCTCATGAAGCAATGCCAAACTGAGCCATAGATTATGTGAATCAAGAGCTTTTACAAACAGAGTTTTTGGCCGTAGATTTTTTTAAAATAAAGATTTTGCTTTTTAGTTAATTTTTTTGTTTTGAACATTGTTGAAAAGTTATTAAAAGAATTAACTTTTATTATGTTTATTAAGGTTTTTATCAAGAGCGACAATCAAGCAACGCAAAAGCAAATTAGAAAAAATCATTTGGCATGAAAAATATTTTTTGACGATAAAGAAGTTGAGAAGCTTTTTCTAACGGTCATATATATATATATATATATATCATGGACATTAATCTACTAACGAAACCATAACAAACCCTTGTGGATGACAATATGTAATGTAAAAACATACAAAGCAAGTAAAAACAACACAAAATTATATTATAAAAAAAATATAAAAAAATAAAAAAAACACTATTTTTTTTTTTTTTATGATTTATTCATCAATTATTATTAGCAACAACAATACACGTGTGCGTATTCTTAAATTCATGGTGGATCAATATATCTTAGAGGGAAAGGATGGCATTTGTTGAAACAATCAGGTTTGTCATTGGAGCATCCATTTCTGCTCCACTCTTAGAATCTGTTCTGCTTCTGCAGCATCATTTCTCCACTCCTTTTTCCACACCTTTCACACATAGTCCAACCATAGGTTGACAATCACCTTTTTAATCATCAAGAAACAATTTTAATATATATATATTTATATAACGAATGGGTAACATCTGCATGATCCCGTACTTGATAATTAAATATTCAAATTTTTTTTATTAAAATGATTTTTAAAATCTAAGATAAAGATGAGAGGAAGAGAGAATTTGGTCTATGTCATTACTCATTAGTATATTGTTTTTTCAAATAAAATCATAAAGCTTCGACAAAAAAAATAATTAAAAAAAATTATATATATATGAGATCCAAATTATTTGATATCATAAACCGCTCCTAGGAATGTAGTTGAGCACTTTCCTTTCAGTTATGTGATAGGAGATCCCATGTAATGAGAGTTACATTTTGAGTTGTGCTTGTAGTGGTTGATCCTGTCTAGAGATGCACATTTTTCCCCGGGGCCCCAATTCCCCGCGTCCCCATCCCCATTTGAAGATTTTTTTTGGGGGAAAAAATGGGGAAATGCGGGGGGTGGGGTGGGATGGGATGGGATGGGGATGAAAATCATCCCCAAATTGAAATGGGGATGGGGATCCCCATTTCCCCATTTCCCCCACAATTATGTTGAAATGGGGATGGGGATGGGGGGGAGATCCCCCATCCCCATTTCCCCCTTTCCCCCCAAACATATATAAATATAATTATAATATATATTTTTAATTTTTTTGTTTATTCTTTGAAAACCCTAACTCCCTAAGTATATATACACATTTTATATAAAATGCACTAATGAATTTTATTTTGTATTTGTAATAGAATGTTTATTTTTTTAGTTTAATTTGTAATTTTTAGTAAAATGGAAAACGGGGAAAACGGGGAAATGGGAAAAAACGGGGAAAAACGGGGAAAATGGGGAATTAGGGATGGGGATGGATATAGGTACCCCCAAAATTCCCCATCCCCATTTTCCCCAATGGGGAAATGGGGGGGGGGGGGGGGGGGGGGGGGGGGATGGGGGAAGGGGATGGGAAATGAGGATGGGGATGGGGGGACCTATATCCATCCCCATTCCCTAAACATGCATCTCTAATCTTGTCAGATTCCGGTAAACCCCTGAACCAATTGGTGTAAAATTTCAAAAATAAATAAATAAGGGCCTGTCCTGCAGACTGTTTTCGTTTTTATTTTCCAAAAATGATTTCGAATTTGCATCCGGTAACCCTTTTTCATTTTATTTTAAAAATTCAAAAACAAAATCAAAAACAATACCAAGTGTTAAAAGTGGAAAGTTTGAAAAACAAAAAAAAAACTTGTTTTTCTTGTATTTGTTTTTGTTTTCCATATAAAGTGGGTCTCATATCATTAATATATATTTTATATTAATAAAAAAAAAAATTCTTTTTTTTTTCCTCTTGAACCAGACCCCTTCTTTATCTTCGTTCTCCTCCTTCATCTTCTCTCTTGAACCAAACAATGAACTGATGCCGCCGATCGTCGCTGCCTACCGCCGGTCGTCGCTCGCCGCTGCCTTTCGCCCCTCGCCGCTCGTTGCCACCCTTGCCGCCGTCTTCTTCTTCTTCCTCCTCCGCTCACTGCCACCGATCGGCACCGTCTTCTTCTTCTTCTTCCTCTTCCTCCTCCTCTGCTCGCCGCCGATTGCCACCTTCCTCTTCTTCTTCCTCCTCTTCTTCCTCTTCTTCCTCCTCTTCTTCTTCTTCTTCCTCTTCCTCCTCCACTCGCCGCCGATCTGCTCTGCTTCGCCTCCCACCGCCTATCGCCGCTTGCCGTCGCCGATCTAGTCTTCTTCTTCTTCCTCTTCCTCTTTCTTCAACTGTTAACTTTTGTTTAAATTATTAATTACATTAAAAAAAAATTGGTTAATTATTTAATCAATTTGTATATAATTGTTATAATATTAAACAAATGGTAAAAAATGATATTTCAATTTTCGAAAGTTTTCGGTTATCCTACCAGACGCGTTTTTTTCCGTTTTTATTTTCAAAATACGGATTCCAGTAAATGCTACCAGACACGTATTCGGAATTCAAAAATAAAACCAAAAACACTGTTTTCATTTTCATTTTTCTTTTCGAAAAACAAAAATAGAAAACGGCTTGCAGGACGGGCCATAAATCTCCTTCTTTTTTTTGTTGTTGTTGTTGTAAATACTAAATAGTATACAATTTTTGGAATAAAAAAAATAAACATTTGTGTCTACCTGAATTATATAAAAAAAGATGGAAACAAAACAGTTTTCATATATCAAAAGCATTGTCTGTAAAAGCAATCTTGTACTAAAACTATATATATATATATATATATATATATATATATGTGTGTGTGTGTGTGCAAATTTTCCCACCAATTGTGTGGGTGTTGTCCCACAATATGTGGGTGCTCTCTCTCCCCGTATGTGGGAGTTGCAGTCCGGGCTGTGCTTGTAGAGCCTAATCTCGTCGGTCCCGGTAGTTGTTGTATAATAAAAAATAAAATAAATAAAAAAGCATTGCAAGGGATTCACATTCATGAAGAGCCAACATTGTGACTACTAAGATAATTCAAACAACAGCAAAGGATAGTGATTTGTCTGGCAGTTAAATTTTTCCATGGGTGGATTTTAATTAACTCAAGATAATTTTTTGTTGCAGCCAAAAATTTATATAAGAAGAAGAAGAAGGAAAAAAAATCTGTAATTGTTAATTTGTTTTGATACCAACATTCCATATTTGTAGTAGAGAGCACACCGTTTTCATTTCTGCAGTCAAGTCACGTCATTGGACTATAGTATGGCAAATTATCGTATCTTGTTCTATAAATACATAATCTATATTGATTTTGTGTTTACTATATATACCGAGGAAAATTAAATTTCAAATATCAAATGATTTGCATTACATGATATCTTTTAGGGTGCTGGTACTGCCACTCGAAAAAATAATTTAAGCACTCGGTTTTTAAGTGTAAAACAAACTAAATCCTTAAAATGTAATCAAAATTATACTATAGAGATCTTTAAAGGTCCTTTTCTCCCCGATGCATACTGTAAACGAAGTTTCTTAAGATATCAGCTGTTAAATTTATATACTTTCACTTTTAATTAATGATTTACAAATTTTAAGGTGATTTTATTGAATTTAAATTTACTGCACACTTACTTGGATGGATGCATTTAGCATTCGTTTATTAGAGCTGGGCCTAGGCCTTAGGCCCATACTACCTACAAGCCTACCATTCAGACAAGTTTCGGATCAAACCAGAACTACCGAAAAAAACTAATGCATATTATGGACATCATGAACGGGCCATTATGGGCCAAACAGCCCAATAATTATTTTATCATAATTAAAATTATTAACAAGAAATTCTAAATACACAGAACAATTTTTTAGGGGAAAAGTAAAGAGCTTGGAAGAACGGTGAAGATTGAAGAAGAAGAAGAAGAGGGAGCAACAAATCTGATCCCTTTATAGTATTTTGTAAATTGGTTTTCCAATAAATTATATTATTTAATTTGTATAAAATGAAAATTTAATTGGTTTTTAAATAAATTATTACACACTTTTTTTTTTTTTTTTTTTTTGGTCTAATGTATATATATATATATATATATATATATATATATTGTTTCAATTCTTAACGTGTCCATACATATTAACACAATTATCTTGAACTCTTATTTATATTCTTTGAACTCTTATTTATATTCTTCTCACACGGTTCACAAAATTTGTGTGGAACTACACAATGATAAATATATAGAAAAATATAGCATTTTACTTCACTATTCAAGGTTAATTACAAAAATTAAGTGTAATTTTATTTGGAGAGAACTTTGTATTGAAATCTCATAGATTTTGAGAATTTGATCATATGTTATTGGTAAATCTTTTATAATAATGATTTAGGATTATAGTAGTTTCCTTATTAAATCATATCTAGTTTCCTTATTAGATAGGTTTTATTTATTTTTCATCTTTTTTTTTTTTTGAAGGGAAAAACTTGAACACTCAATTTAAACACATTATCATATTTAATAAGTGATATATTATTTTTGTGGATATGTTATCCAACATTAGACAAGTAGATAAATAATTTCAGAATAGTGTCCACAGCATATACTAATAAAATTACTATAAAACAACTCGTAGAAGAAAAGACCACTTCTTTTTTTCTTTGGCAACACATGAACAACAAGAAAAAAAGAAAAAAAGAAAAAAAGAAAAAAAAGAAGAAGGTGGTTTTATTACATGAGTTAAAAAACAGAAACAAAATAAAAGAAGGAAATTAAAGGCAAAAATTGAACAGAAAAACACTCGCCAAGAAATCATATTCAATCTCTATTCTCTCTCCATATTAAATCACACACATTGCAGCTCCAAAATCTCCAAAATTGGCATGATTCATTTTAATAGGAAAAAGCTTTGAAAAAGGGAAGAAAATGGTCGTGAGTGGTTTGATCCTCCCATTGCAGCTCGTTCCACCAGTCTTCTCCTCCTCCTATAATCCTGAGGGATCTACTTGTCATGATGCTGTTTGAACCGAGTGGCAGTTTCTTAAGCTTTGGACATTGGATTATGTGAATTCTCTTCAGATGTGGAAAGGGCAAGGGATTACAATAGATGCTTTCCAACTTCGGTAGATAATGCAAAGGAAGGAATTGGAGTCTTGAAAATGGTAGTTGATTTCCCATCATCTCTCCAACTTCACCTTCAACACTTATTATTTCTTTCATTTCATCGCAACCATGTATCCATAGATCCTTGAGGTTTGGAGCAAAAACAAGCCATGTCGCGTCCCTCAATTGGGAGCATCTGAACAACTCAACTCTGTGGAGGCTGTAGAACTGAGGTACATTTCGCATTTCGCGATCAATCACCAACTCTGCCAAATCTGTACTCCTAATATATAGCTCACGTAGATCTTTCAGAACCCCTAATGATAAAACATTGAGAGACGTTGAACCGTCATTTAATCGAATACTTACTGATTCTACTGCACAATTCTGTAACACAGGGCAGCTCAAGTATCTTCCGAGAGTGTGAGAATTTTTGAAGTCGATGCTCAACACATTTAGATGTTCCAAACAAACCAATTCCTCCATGAAAAGTTCGCCTTCATCAAATAGAATGCTATCTTTTGATTGAATATTACTCCCGCATCTGAACATTCTCAACACTTGTAACATTGAAAGATTCGAAATCACATGCCGTGGAATTTTAAGAAGACTATTCGTGTACTCCAAATTCAGACATTTCAGATTTGTCAAGGCCTTCAATTCCTCTGGCAACTCTAATATTCTTGTTCTTGATAGATCAAGATGTTGTAACTCTACTAACTCTGAAATTCCTACCGATAATTCGGTTAGATTATGATTTGTAGACAAGTTTAGTACCTTAAGATGAATCATCTGTCGAAAGAACCCACTAGTTAACATCTTTAAATGATTACATTGAAGAAACAGAGTTAGAAGCTCGGGACAATTAGGAGTCTCTGACAAATTTTCAATTTTATTTTCCATCAAAGACACCCTTTTAACATTTTCCCATTCTCGAATCTCAGGTGCTCTAGTTAACCCAATACCTGAGCAAACCAAAAACTTTTCCTGCTCAACTTCACATGCTATCCACAATGCCATATCATGGATCACATCATGCATTCTAACAAACTCATCACTGATTCCTTCTTCCAATAAACATGCACGGAGAAGAAATCCAACGATGGTGTGTCCAGCATTTCGTGCTGAAATTCCATCATATTTTTTCAAAAATCCCTCGCTTAACCAACAATCTATCAATCTATTTTTATTAATGATATAGTCTTCTGGAAATAGACTACAATACAAGAAACAAGATCTATGTACGTCGCTAGGCAAACGATCATAACTGAATTTAAGAAGACAAAACACATGATCCTCCATACCTGGAAATTCATGAGCCGATCTCCTTAAGATTGAAATTGCATGTTTCCATTCTTCAGGTTGATTCTTTCCAGACATGGCCCGACCAATGGTAATCACTGCAAGTGGGAGTCCTCCACACTGTCTTGCCACATCTTCAGCTACTATGGGAATATCAGGATGACTGTCAAGAGTCTCTTGTCCGACCTTGTTTTGAAACAATATCCAAGCTTCTGCATGTGACAAGCATTCCACTTCAACTTTTTTGTGGGTTTCCATGAGACTGCAAACCTCGATGGAACGAGTTGTGAAAACAACCTTAAAATCAACTTCTTGACTTGGAGGAGGGATACCAATATCGATCAAATTAACCCGCTCCCATATATCATCTAATAACAACACAAACTTTCTCCTACTCAAAATCTTGAATATATCCATAGCTTTTTCTTCAGGAAGCTTACACTTCCACTCCTCATTCAACAAACCTATCTTTTTCATGATAGTTTCTTGAATACTCTCAAGTCGTCGGCCTTTAGACACTAGCACCCATATCACAACAAAATCGTTAGGGAAACTGAGAAACTTGTTGTTGATTTGGGTTAATAGAGTAGTTTTGCCGACTCCCCCCTTGCCATATAGGCCTATAATTTTGACTTGTTTATCATTGATGTAGCTCCAAACTTGATCAAACTTTGAATCAAGCCCGACCGTTGGTTCACTTGGCCTTTCGTCCACCGGATTTTCAGGTATCCTCTCTGCCACGTCCACGAAAGTTGCTCTTTCACCTTTTAAATCTTCCAAATTTTTTAAGAGATTAACCAGCTTTTTGCCGAACTCGCAGCTTGACTTTGGATTCCTTGAACAATAGCCTCCAAGACATAATTTCTCAATTTCTTGAGATTTAACTCTTAGGAGTTCATCAGCTTGAGTTTCCACATCTTGCACCCTTGTAAGCCACAGCTGCACTTGGTTCAAGCGCCGTCTCGTCTGTTGTTGTTCAGCAATGGCGATTCTCGTATTCACATCCTCCTTTGCTTGAGTCAAATCTTGCAATGCTTTGTTCAAGGCATCAAGATTATCTTCGAGATCCCATATGTATGATGCTTTTCCAACAATGCAATCTTTAATAGCAGTGAAAATGGAACCAAACCCAAATGATATTGTGAATAAGTCACACATATCTAGTTTTTATAAGATTATTTCAACCAAGAAAAGAAAGAGATCGGCTACGGATATAAAGAAAATAATGGAACTTATGCTTAGGAGTTTTTTCGAGAAAAAAACACACCCTTGCTGAGAAAGAGAAGATATGAAGAAAGACCGCAATAATGTTAAAGCCTATATAAACTAGTTGGGTCAATTCGAATCTTTTAACATTTTTTTCTTTAAATATTATAATAAATTTGAAATTTGAAGAAAATATACAAAAACCCAAAACTTTATAAGGTGGGTGTAGGAGTGGGTGGGCTAACTCAGGCCCACCAATTCATCTTGTCAATCATTTAACAATACAATAACATTACTGATTTATTGTAGCCAGACCCCTGTTAATTGCTTTTATAGAATACTTTGTCAATAACGGCGGCTAACATGTAGGACAACAAATTTAGCTTTCAGAGAAATACAAGACCAGCAAATAAGCAATACAAATAAATTCAAAAGAAAATAAAAATCTAAAAAAACTCATTTAGATTTGTGTCAATAATGGCACCAGAGAGACAAGCAGGGGCGAAGTCAGAATTTTGGCTTTAAGGGGCCCAAGACAAATCATATTTGCCTCTAGAGGCGTAGCTTAGCTGGCAGATGGATAAGCTTGAGACTTTGTCAAATGACTCTCAAATTAGCGGTTTGAATCCTACAAATAACAAAAGATTCAAAAATAAAAAATAAAAAAAAATAAAATAAATACTTGGTGTAGATATATACCGTCAATATATATATATATACGGTCCCGATCCTATCAGTGCATCCTGATATAACTTTATCAGGATATTGAATGTGAGCCACTCGTTTATAATAGTGATTTGACAAGTGCATACATGCCAAGTCAAAGTATGTAAAACGAGTGGCTCACATTCAATATCCTTATATAATTCTATCAGGATGCACTGATAGGATAATTTCCGTATATATATCTATATATATATATATATAATATCTTGAAAATCATATTTATAACTAAATCTATTTAATTTTCACTTCGATTTCTATTTTAATTACATAATCAAAAAGTTTGCGTGAATTTTTTTTCTTCTTTTTGTAAAATCTATTTCTAATCTAAACAAATATGAAAATAGTTTTTTTTTTTTAATAGTTCCCAACTAAAAAATATATGAATTTTAATAGGTTTTTGCAAACCTTAAAAAAGATCGATAATAAATATTCATGCTATTTAAATAACAAACAGACATAGAGTAAATCTATTGATATATCATAACATATTTATAATAATATTGTACCATTAATATATTTAAATGGTAATTATTTACATACATGTAATTTAATTTTATAATATTCATGTACCGCTCAAAATGGTTTAATGATAAAAGAGCTCATTCAATCGAATAATATCTTAAATTTAAGTTGTCCATCACCTTAATTGTATTTCTCGGAAATGATGATGCTCCAACAACCAAAACCAAGTCAAAAGTATAATTTAAAAAATAAAAATTAAAACCCAACAGCCCAAGTCAGACAACACACTGCTCAATATTCTCTTTCTCCTCTCTCACAAGTTTTCTATTTCTCTCATCATCTCTAACCTCTGCTCTGTTGCAAGCCTGCGAATATCATCAAACAACTTAAATTACAATTTATTCTCTTAAAGAGTCGATCAAAACCTCTTCTTTGTTGCCATGCCTAATATTTGGCAACACTAATATTTCATGTTTTATTTTTAGCAGTTTTTTTTTTTAACTGAAAACACAAAAATTTAAAATTTCTTCTGGGGGGCAGCCCCTCCCTAAATCCGCCCCTAAAGACCACCAAATAAGCAATACAAATAAAGGTTAATAGCACCAGTATCCCTTGAACTTATACCGCAGTTGCATAGTGTCCCATTATACTTTTTTTCCTGATATTAAACCCCTTGAACTTTCATAAATTTACAAAAACTGACAGAGGAGGGACAGATGTCAAAGGCAAATTACATTTACACACCTTGATTATATGTATAATTGCATTAAAACTGGAAAAATATAGTAATATCACACAAACACCCTTTGACTTGTTTGACTAATGTCTGAAAAAATAAAAAATAAAAATATTAATAATTTTTTTAAAATAATAATAACAATAATAACAATTAAGGGAATGTATTTTATATATTTAATTTATCTCCAAATTCTTTCTATCATTAACACCACCAAACCAAATCAAAAAATTCATCATCAAAAAATGAAAAAAATAAAATAAAACTAATATTAAATTTATAATTAATTAAATTTAAAAATAAAACTAATTAAATTTATAATTAGTGAACTAATTAATCCTAAATTTAAAGGAATTTTTTTTTATTGGGTGGAGATCCAGCCTAATAAAATAAAATAAAAATCCCCTCTAGACATCATCATCTTCTTCAATAAAATTCCATAAAATTTAGATCTCCATTTTCTTCTTCAATCATCATCAACAACTTCTCCATTCTCAAACAAAAACTCAAAATCTCATTGGAGATCTTCAACCACCAAACCAACTAAAAACTCACAAACAAAAAATCAAATATCCACCCACCAAACCCACAAACACCACCGAACAAAAAACACCACCGGCAACTATTGCCGTTGCTGTCGACGAACCGGCCACATCGTCGCTGCCGCCGCAACGAACCTAAAAATCCCCTCCAGTCACCAAAATCCAACCCAAAAAAACCCTCCCACCACCATAATCCAACCCAAAAAACCCTCCGACCACTAAAATCAACCCAACAGCCCCTCCCACATCTCAAATCAAAGCACCACAAAAACCACAAAATCGAACCCTACTAACTCATAGACCCTCATCGCCACAAATCCAACTTCCCTCGCCGCCCTAAACACCACCACCTTCTTCACCTTCCCATCAGATGAAAGAGAGATAGATGAGGAGAGAGAGAGAGAGAGAGAGTCAATGAGAGATAGAAGATGGTTTTGTTTAGTTTGATCTCCTCGATTCGAGAAGATCGGTGCATCTTAGGGTGGTCGTTGGTGACTTCGGTGGGTTGGGGTGGCGGCGGCTAGGTTTTGATGAAGATGATGATGATGAGATGTGGGTTTTATGAAAGTTCACTAATTATAAATTTAATTAGTTTTATTTTTAAATCTAATTAATTATAAATTTAATTAGTTTTATTTTTTTTTTTCATTTTTTGATGATGAATTTTTTTGATTTGGTTTGGTGGTGTTGATAATAGAAATAATTTGGAGATTAGGTAATAAAATGATAGAAATTTTGTATTTAAAAATGTTTTTAAATAATTTTTTAAGTAATTTTTTAAATAAATTTAAATAAATTTTGGGTTTAATGAGGATGAATTTGGATGATGATGATGATATATATTTTTTAAGAGATCTCGATTTCCATATATCATCAAAACTTTTAAATTTGTTTTTAAAATAAAAAAATTAAAAAACAAACTTTATCTCCACTTGTATTTTTTTAGAGTATTTTATTTTTATTTTTCTTTTCATTTTAGTTTTTTTATTTTTTTTAATAATTCATTTTTTATAATATAACTTTTAAAATTTATTAATATTAATATTTTTATTTTATTAGACATTAGTCAAACAAGTCAAAGGGTGTTTGGGTGATATTATTATATTTTTCCAATTTTAATGCAATTATACATATAATCAGGGTGTGTAAGTGTAATTTCTCTTTGATGTCCGGCCCTCTTTTGTCAGTTTTTGCAAATTTGTGGAAGCTCGAGGGGTTTAATGCCAGGAAAAAAAATATAAGGGGCACTATGCAAGCGTGCTATATGTTCAGTGAGCAGTGGTGTTATTAACCCTACAAATAAATTCAAAAGAAAATAAAAATCTAAAAACCCATTTATCTTTCAATGAAACTAATATAATTTTTTTAAAAAAAAAACTGTAAAAATAAAAAATAAAAAATAAAAAACAAAAAAAATATTGACTCTTTTTTAAACCATTAAGAATTGAACATGCTATGGTAGATAAAGATGCACTATAATAGTTGACTTATCTAGGTCATCAAGTAAAGAAGAAGTTTGGTACTTTTAATTGAATTTGACTGCTGCTTAATTAATTATATTATTTATTTTATTTTGTTTTTGAAAATGGAATTCATTAAGACGAACATAAAGGATTACAAAGAAACAGGGCTATCGCCCAAGACAAGACTCTCCACAGACAAAGGATAGTATTTCAACCACACAAATTCACTAACATGACCAAGAGCAAGCCTCGCAAGACCATGCGCAACCTTGTTAGCCAACCTAGGAACAAAATTAACAGAAATAAAAGCAGGGCAGTCCAGAGTTACAATGATCTCCTTAATAAGCACACCGATCTCAGAACTGGGAGACACCCTAGAACCAATCATCTTTACAACCACCAACATATCAGACTCCAAGGAAGCTGGAACAAAACGAGTTTCCAACTCCAAACTCAAACCTCTGAGAATTGCAAAAACTTCGGCCACATGAGGCTGGTAATAGACCCCCAGATTCTGACAGAGGGACGCGACCAAAAAACCATGGCAGTCCCGAATAACCACCCCCACACCAGAAGAATTATTGCGAACATCCATCGCAACATCAATATTTATTTTGACGACATTAGCAGGTGGCACCTTCCAAAGAATAGGAGCCTGCTGAACATTCGGAGAAGAAGCACCAATCAAATTAGCGGTCAGGAAAGCACCAAGGAAATCAGCAGCCCAATCAATAATCTCAACCGCAAGAATCATAACAAAAGAATGGACGAAATGGTTCCTCATATGCCAAATTCTCCACCAAACAACACAAAGAGACTAAAAGTCACCAGTCCCAGCTCTGTTTTTGAAAGCATCACAAAATCCAGGAAATAAGAAGAATCCAAAACCTTTCCATTGCCAGTAATACAGGACGTCGACCTAACTCCTTTTAAAGCAGGACAACGCCACATAGCATGCATAACCGACTCAACCTCATGAGAACAAATAGGGCACGTAGCATCAACCTTCATACCACGAGCAATCAGCTTAGCCTTCGTAGGAATCCAACCATTGTACGCCTTCCACACAAAATTTTTGATCTTGGCAGGCAAATGAAGCTTCCAAAAGAAAATCCAGCAAGAAACTACAGTACTCAAACTAGATCCGCTAGGGGAAGAGGCTGGAGCCATAGCAATCTGGTACCCACTCTTCACAGAGAAATTTCCAGAGTTGTCGAAATACCAAAAAATCCTATCGTTCAGAGGGAACCGACTCAGAAGGAGACTAAGAATAGCCTCAGCCTCCTTTTTGACAAAAGATTGCCTAACGAGATCCACATTCCAGGTCCCCTGATTCAATATCAACAAATCAACAGTAGCCGCAGCTCCTAAAACTGGCAAGGACCAAACCTTAAAAGAAGACAACCGAGGAATCCGACGGTTCTTGTAAATGTGGATGGATTTACCATCTCTAACCCTCCATTTATAGCCTTGCTCAACCACTTCTCTGCCCCAAACAATGCTATTCCAAAGAAAGGAACCACACTTGGAAGATGTAGCATTAAGAAAGCTGGAGTCAGGATAGTAACACCCTTTTATCACCCTTGCAGCTAGCGAATTCGGGAAATTGATTAATCTCCAGCCTTGCTTCGCAAGTAAAGTTTTATTGAACATACCGAGATCGCGGAAGCCAAGACCACCCTCACAACGAGCTTTGCATAAAGACTCCTAAGAGCACCAATGCATTTTATGCTTGGAGACACTACCACCCCACCAAAACCTAGCGCACATATGATGCAAATCAGAAATAAAGCAACAGGCAGTCGAAATAAGTTCATAGTGTACACCGGTATAGACTGAACAACAGCCTTAATGAGCACCTCTCTCCCGCCACCCAAAAAAAAAACCGAGGGCACTAGCTTTGCAATTTTTTCCAGACCCTCACCTTAACAAAATCGAAAAGCTTACATTTATTCTTGCTAGTAACACAAGGAATCCCCAGGTACTTTTCGTGGAAATCAACCAAAGTCATCCCTAAAGCTTTGCCCAGATCCCGTCTAAAGGCAGTCGAAATTTGCTTGCTAAAGCAAACATTCGATTTGTGAAAAGTAATACTTTGACTCGATGCTTGCGAATAACACTCTAGGATCATCTTGATATTAGCACACTCAGCTAAGGAAGCCCTGGCAAAAAGAAGGCTGTCATCTGCAAAAAATAAGTGGGTAACTTTTGGGCCCAATTTACTGCACCAGAAACTTGAAAAATCACCCCGCTTCTCTAACAAAGCGATCAAGCTAGAAAGACCCTCGGCACAGATCAGGAAAAGATAGAGAGAAAGAGGATCACCCTGTCTCAAGCCACGGGATGGCTTAATATTACCTCTCACCTTCCCATTGAGAATAAAAGAGTATGAAACCGAGGAGACAGTCCATAATTTTCGAGATCCAAGACTCCGAGACCCCCAACCGTCTTAACATACCTTCCACGAATCACCATTCCATGTCATATGCTTTAGACATATCCAATTTAAGGGATATAAAACCCTATTTCTTACCATTAAATTTATATTGAAACGCATGCATGCATTCAAAACCAGCCATCGTGTTATCTGTAATAAGTCTACCAGGGATAAACACGCTTTGCGTATTAGCAATCACACAATCCAGCACCTTGTGAAAGCGATTTGCCAACAACTTAGAAACACACTTATAGATCACGTTACACAGGCTAATAGGTCTCAAATAAACCAAATTCTCCACATTCTTGACTTTCGGAATAAGACACAACAAAGAATGGTTAATTATCTTCACCGAGCGCCCATCGTTGAGACAATCTAAACACAACTTCGTAACATCCTCCCCCACAAACATCCCAGAATTTTTAGTAGAACTTCGCAGGGAAGCCATCTTCCCCTGGAGCTTTTGCCGGGCTCATCTGAAAAATCACAGCTCTCACATCCTCCACCATAAAATGAGCATCAAGGTAATCTCTGAGGTGAGGCGGCAACCTAGCATCCACCGAGCTTAACACATTCTCCATCTGCTCCCTAGAAGGGCAAGAACTATCGAAAAGCCTCTTGAAATACCGATCGATAATCCCCTCCATTTCACTCTCTTGCGTCTTCCACACCCCATTCTTATCGAAAAGCCCGTGTAAAGAATTACGTCTCCTCCTACAAGATGCTTTAGCATGGAAAAACTTCGTGTTACGATCACCCTCTTTGAGCCAAGACACTCTAGAGCGTTGCTTCCAATACACCTCCTCCACCCTTAACAGGTCATCCGACTCATCTTCCACCTTCTTACATATTTTCCAATTAGCAGAACCACTGTCTACACACACAACAACCAATTCTTTTTTTTTTTTTAATTATTATTTTTATTTGAAATATTCTCCACAGAAGAATGTCTATTCATCCTATTCCAATTTTGAAGTTTCCCCGCTTAGTTAGCCAGCTAGTTAACCACTCTTTGCATATTGTTCCGCCTACCTGTAGTCTTCCACGAATTCTGCACCAAGTCATGTAACTCAATTTTCTCAGCCCAAGCACTTTCGTAATGGAAACGACATCTACCATTCTCATTCACAACTCTATCTGCTATGTCAATCAAAAAAGGCCTATGATTCGACTTCCAGGAATCAAAATTTTTTACTGAGTAAACAGGGAAAAGAAACTTCCAAGAAGCATTACTCACACACTAGTCAAGCCGTTCTTGAATCAATTATGGAGAAGCACGCCTATTAGACCATGTAAAAATAGGACTCGAGTAACCCAAATCTCTAAGCTCACAGTCCTCAAGCGCTGAACGGAAATCCTCCATCAGTTTTTCCTACCTTTTGACCCCTCCCATTTTTTCACCCAAGCACAAAATTTCATTAAATTCCACCCCCTCCCCAACCAACCATGGTAGAGAAGACATACCCGCTAACCTTCTTAATAGAGTCCATCCATGCATTCTTTGGCTTGAATTTGGATTTCCATAAAAACCTGTAAGCCTCCACTTCTTATCATTATGAGACGTTACCATTGTGTCTATATGAAAGTGTGAGTATGATAAAAGCGACACATCAACCTCCGAATTCTAGAAAAGGCATAAACCACAACTATTCTCTTCCCGGTCCACTACTAACTTAGCATCAAACCCCAACTTAATTCTAATAAATTCCATAGCCTTATGGTCACAAATAGTTTCCATAAAACAAGACTATGATAGGGCGGTTATCCTGCATTAACGAATGCAGAACATGGAATGCTCGGCCCCCTTCTAACCCCCGAGTGTTCTAGAATAACGTTTTCATTGTGTTCGGCAAGCTAGGGATCCAGCCCAACTCGCTGATATCTCAATTGACACATGATCAAAAGCACCATCACTCGTTTATTTTTCCAACTCTGAAACCAGTTCACCATCCAAAAACACCCTCTTCTTCTTTACAAAAATGTTGTCGACAGGTTTTGAGACTTATATACAACCTTTTCTAGCTCATCTCTTCCACTTACCTTTTTTCTTGACGGTTTCAGACCCCATAACCAACCTATTTGCATCTACCATCTGTCTATTGTCAACACCAGAAACCATACCATTCTCGCCCCAATTTCCACCCATTGTAAACGGTCTCGATCCATCAGGTCTCCCTTCAACACCACTACGAGACCCCTCAGCACTTTTATCCTTTTTACAAGGTGTAACACCACCATCCTGCATGGAATTACCCGTATTAAAAACCACCTCTTTGCTTGCCCTCCTCGTAACATGTCCCCCTTCTAACTCTACTGACATCCCCGATGTTTCCCCACCCAGGGTAGAAGCCCCCTTCGTTGGCACCTTCGGTATTAACCTATCTGTTACCACTGAACCTCCCCAAGCAAGATGACCATCTTCTACTACCTCTGATAGTTGAATATCAGGAGCCCAAGTACGGACGCTTTCACCCTTATTCATAGGCCTCCAGAAATCTCCATTACTATTAGTGTATCCCTCCGGATAAGACACATTCTTGAAAGCTCCCCTCTTCTCATTCGGGGCCTCTCCATGGTTGCAACTTTGTCCATAAAGTTTGTTCTGACCCGGAGGATTAGTTGGCCAAATTTGAAGTCCATACTAGCAGTCCTCCTGTCCTCTTCCTTTTTATTATGGCATTCCTGATGGGAATGTCTAATATCCCGCAATGGAAACAATATTCAGAGAGTCTCTCATATATCAGAAGTAAAATAAATTCTTCTCCCTTCTCTAGCTCAATACGTAGGAATCTCTTTAACGGTTTCGAGACATCAATGGCTACCTTGAGACATAAGTACTTCCCAAAACACTCCCCAGTTACTCCAACATCAATATCTACTATCTCTCCAATCAGGTTCCTTAAAAACTCACCCATCTCCTTCATCATGCAAAGCAGAGGCGCATCTGGGATTTGGATCCAAAAAGCCACTCTATTAAACCCTAATTTTGCAATATCACCCACACCAGATAACGTTTCCAGCAAACTGTTATCAAAACTCCAAGGTCCTCCTGCAAGAATTCTGAAATGGTCCCCTTGATTTTGAAAATAGAACATAAACGTATTGTCTTTTACCACTTCAATTTCTAGAGCCGTTTGCCAGATTCTCGGTAATACTGACCTAAAAGCCTCACTATTGACGTGTTTGTTAGACAAAACTTTGCCCACCAGACATAACTTAAGCTTCCTACCCGCAGAGGCCTTTAAAGATTCTTGAACACTCCAAAGTTTTTCCTCTTTACTTTTAAGTGAGAGGGAAGCACAAAGCTTCGCGATCTCCTCCTGATCCATGTTTGAAGAATAGCAAAAAAACGGCTGACTTGAAGACCTAAACTACTTCTACGATAGGGTACCCTTGGAGAAGAAAACCACTTCCAATTAATTATATTAAAATACCAGTCATCAATTCAAACAATATTAGTGGAGTTTAGTTTATAAGTCTACAATTCAACTAAAAAAAAAAGTGTACCATTGACTTTAATTTGTATTATAATTAACCTTATTTTTGTTAGTATTGTTGATCGATTAAATCAAGTGTTAATAATGACTACATGTAAATATTAATTAGTTTAGTTGTTAAGATCTTTTGTCATCGGTCCGCTCTGACGAGTACAAGTATGGGTGTACACTTTAGGTTTGGTGGGATTTGATTAATTTTGAATTGAACCATAGCGTTTTTTTGTTTTATAAGAATCATAGTGTTTTAAGATGACCGAGAAATAGATCTAAAAGAAATATATATATATATATATATATATATATTTATTTATTTATTTATTTATTTATTGAATGGTAGATGAATACAATGAAAATTTTGTTGGATTTTTTTAGTAGAAATTTTAAATATATATACCTTCATGATGATGAAGATTGAAGCCTTAATTTAATAGATCAAAATTGACCAAAAAATAAAATAGTAAGTTAATTTAACCCAAGGTAATTAAAATAATGAAAATTTCATCATCACATAAAATAAACTATATATTTATATTGTCTTTTTTGTTTGTTCATGGATTTCGATGAGTTTCTGTTTCCTAATTAAAATAATAATAATAATAATAATAAATAAAATAAAAGATGGGTAATAAATAAACATTTTATTCTTGTCATTTTCTTGTTTTATTCTTCAATGATTTGGATTTTGAAAATGGGATCTTGCTCGACCCAAACTTTAATATGCTCTCCCAGCTCATCCATGGCATTATAATAAAAATAAATCAAGATGGTTACAAAAATAATTATTAATTAAAGAACTTTATAATAAGAAACAAAATAATTAAAATCAAAAGATATATGAGCATGCATGAGAGAATCAGACATGCATGTTTTGTTATGCATATATGTTAGTGAAATTCATGATGATGCCATTTGTCATCATTTGATTTATAAAAATTTATAGAGGGGTCATCAATTTCAAATCCATAGATTTGTCAAAATAAATTCAATCAAATATTGTTCTTCTTATTATATAATTTTCAGTTTATTAATTCACTCTAATTTTATAGTTAGAATATAATCAACATATAGAATTGATTCTATATAATTTAGGACTAATTGCACAAACATCCCTTGAGTTTAGGCATAATTGCATGTATATGGAATTTTTACCCATAATTACACAAACATCCCCTGTAATTAGTTGATTTCGTTAAATCTAACCATTGACCACAATTTTAACCAATAAATGACCAAAGTGCCCCTAGTTACCTATTTTATTATTAATTATATATATACTTTTTTTTTTTGACAATTTATATATATACTTAAAATAATAATTATATACAATACTTAATTTATTTATTTAACAATTTTTATAATCCATTTTTTTAAATAAATAAATTAAGTATTATATATAATTATTATTTTTAAGTATATATGTAATTATTTTTTTAAATATATATATAATTATTTTTTTAAGTATATATATAATTATTTTTTTAAGTATATATATAAATTGTCAAAAAATGGTATATATATAGGTATATATATAATTAATTATAAAATAGGTAACTAGGGGCACTTTAGTCATTTTTAGTTAAAATTATGGTCAATGGTTAGATTTAACAAAGTCAACTAATTACAGGGGATGTTTGTGCAATTATGAGTAAAAATTCCATATACATGCAATTATGCCTAAACTCAGGGGACGTTTGTGCAATTAGTCCTATAATTTATGATCGGATTTATTACTATGGAAAAGTGACCATTTATTGGTCTTGCTTATAATTATTTTTTTTATATTTTTTTTTTATATATATACCACCCATAATGACAACGACTCGAACTTAGAATATCATGTTGAATGAATCTCATTTATAATTCTTTTAACATATGAATATAATCTAATTTATTCAAATTCATCATATGAGTACTGTGGTAGTCAAATATAGCACAGTCCAAATATTGAAGCCCAATGGAAGACAGGCCCAATTTGATGAGATAAGTTTTGACCAAGTCTAAGATTGAACTAAGTCAGAGATTCAACAACTGCTCCAACTTTCCAAGATTTTTGAGATATTGTAGAATATCTCACCTCAACGATCTCAAACCGAGATTGTGGGGATCACGTAAACCTCCAATTGAATGGTTCTCTCTAGCTTATAAATAAGAGGCCCCCTCCATTTACAAAGGGAGTCGCTGTGACTCACAAAGAAAAGGAGGTGATATATCTCTCCACCAACTCCCACTTACTAAAGATAATAAAGGTGGGGACCACAAACTAACACAGAGGTCAATCTCCCTCTGTTCTCAATTCTTAAACAATATTTCTCCAAGGGCCATCACAACCATCACTAAACTCCAAAGATGATTCTAACTTCATTGTAGCACCGGTCTTCATTCGCATTCAAAGTCATTCAACCAACACTTTCTCTGATCAACTCATTCGACTTCTACACACATGCATGACAACCCCACGCTCAAAGTCATTTTTAACAGTTTTAATTCACTTCTTTTAAACGGATCGACGACAGCCTTGCCTTGTCTCCTCTTAGCAATTTAATTTGCTAAACACTCAGCCCAAGAGAACTTAAGGCTCTCCGAACGACATCACCCAGGACGCGACCAACTTTACTTACGGTTTGATTTAGCTTTTATTCAATTTAGATTTTATTTATTTTAATTGTTGACTCGAAATTATTTTATTTATTTTATCTAACTCGAGCATCGGAGAGTCCCTAACGGGACACTCCCCTCTCGCTCCGTTTTACCTTCTTATTTTTTACAGGATCTCGTAGCGCACGACCTACTATTTTTCGCTCTACCATTGTCAATGCCCACCGACTTACGAAAAATTCAACTGGAGATTTTCGGGCTCTTCAAATACAATCTAATTTATTCAAATTCATCGGAAACAATCATATTTAAACTAACAATGCATTATAGTTAAAATTCGTGAAAATATTTTATTTTTTTATTAAATTAATGTAAAGATATCCTATATGTGATTTTTGTTCTTCCAATTTGGTTCAATTTGACCTTCAAGTATAAAGCTAACTATATATATATATATATATATATATATATAGGAAATTGCAAGAACTAATCAAAAAATCTATTGGTTTATTGTTTTTAGCCATCAATTTATATTTTATTATACTTATCACCTTTAGCCTTGAACATACAAGATTGCCCTTCATTTTGTCTTTACTTCACCCATCCAAAAATTTGAAAATCAACTGGCATGTAACTTAAAAATCATCAACATGTAAGTTGAAAGTCAATTGGCATGTAATTTAAAACTTAACTGACATGTAACTTAAAAAATCAACTCGCATATAACTTAGAATCAAATAGCATGTAACTAAGTTACAAGTCAGGTGAAGTAAAATTTAGAGGTAATTTTGACCAAAAGTGGTCAAAAGTAACAAAAACAATAAAATATAAATTGGTGGCTAAAAACAATAATTTTTTTTTTTGACTCTTTATGAATTTACCCCATATATATTACCAACAGGGGCGTAGCTCAACTGGTAGATGGACGAGCTTGGGGTTTGGGCAAATGACTCCCAATTTAGCGGCTCGAATCCTATCAATTTCTAAAGCTTTCAAAAAAAAATATCTAGTTTTGAATTAATAGATATCATCAATATATATATATATACACACACACACATGAACCCAAAACATTACTTGAATATTATATTAATTCAATAATAAAATAAAAATATTGTATTAATTGAATAATAAAATAAAAATGTATTATAATATATATATATATATATATATATATATATATATATGTGTGTGTGTGTGTGTGTAGTTTAATTAATTGAATATTTTAACATTGAGTGATAATACAATGTTTATATATATTTTCTATGAGTCAGCTTTCAGTAAACATAATTAATTTGATATATTTATTATTTTTCTATATAATAATATCAACTAGCTTAGGGTCGGCTAATGGAGAATTATAAGTTTACTTAACGGTAGGTAGAATTAAGATGCCTTAAAGCAACAATAATGAATTCTTAATTATATTAAATTTGAATTAATTAAGTGTTTAATGGTAATTAGAGAAATTAATAGTACTGCAAGTCTGCAACTAGAAGTACTTGTACCTGCTTTCTTATAAAGTTATAATTAAGTGCGTTGGCTTTTTTTTTTTTTTTTTTTTTTTTTTTTTTGATAACATACAACTGTCGGGACCGACGAGATAAGGTTCTACAAGCGCTTTTTTTTTTTTTTTTTTTTTTTTTTTTTTTATAACATACAACTGCCGGAACTAGCGAGATAAGGTTCTACAAGTGCAGCCCGAAACACGACTCCCACAAGAGGGTTCTTCCCTTATTTTTTTTTTTCCACTTTGATTTTTGGGTCTCTTGTCCAACTTGCACAATTTTGTTCAAAGTCGTGACTTAGCTAGGTTGTTTTTGATACATATAAATGAATATAGAGGTTGGTATTTGATTATATATATATATATATATATAATTATGGATCACATTTATGTAAATGATAAATAAATGAAAGTATATTGCTTTTTATTGATGGTTGGATTTGATCCGTAAATAACTCATTAGACTCAAAAACTTAAACTTACACATGTAGTACTCCATCAGGTGGACCAAGTTCAAACACAAATAAATTCAGATGAAAGAATACAAATAAGTACTACTATATTGTCCAAATTATTTGACCAAATGATCCGGCATATGAGGTTGTAACTTGTAACTAGATATGCACATTTGGGGAATATGGATGGATGGATATATATATTGAATGGTAGATGAATTAATACAATGAAAATTTTGTTGGAATTTTTAAGTAGAAATTTTAAATATATATACCTTCATTATGATGAAGATTGAAGCCTTAATTTAAAAGATCAAAATTGACCCAAAAATAAAATAGTAAGTTAATTTAACCCAAGGTAATTAAAATAATGAAAATTTCACCATCACATAAAATAAACTATATATTTATATTGTCTTTTTTTGTTTGTTCATGGATTTCGATGAGTTTCTGCTTCATAATTAAAAAAATAATAATAATAAATAAAATAAAAGATGAATTACAAGATGGGTAATAAATAAACATTTTATTCTTGTCATTTTCTTGTTTTATTCTTCAATGATTTGGATTTTGAAAATGAGATCTTGCTCGACCCAAACTTTAATATGCTCTCCCAGCTCATCCATGGCGTTATAATAAAAATAAATCAAGATGGTTACAAAAATAATTATTAATTAAAGAACTTTATAATAAGAAACAAAATAATTAAAATCAAAAGATACATGAGAGAATCAGACATGGATGTTTTGTTATGTATGTTAGTGAAACTCATGAAGGTGCCATTTGTCATCATAAAGATTTATTGGTTTAGTATTCGATCAATAAAAAAATCTAAGATTGATTTGGATGATGCATAATCTCAAGTGATCATACGCCACGTGTAAGCATCTCTTGCTGTGGGTCCACGAAAGAGCAATGAAACTGAGCACCACACGATATAAATCTCGTCTAAGAATAAATAACATTATTATTATAATGTAGCCAACCAAATATTTGTATGATGAGAGAGAGTTCTAGAGTGAGAAACTCCCAAGGCCAAGGAAGAGCTTGGGTGAGGCCGACAGAGTTTAATCGTAATGGAGGAGACAAGGACTTTAGAGAAGGATTGGTATCAGTCTTTATAGAGAACATCAATCCGGTGGTGGATTCTGCAGCCTTATGGAGCATTTTCAAGATTTTTGGGAGGGTTAGAGATGTGTTTCTCTCTAATAAGAAGAGATCCGATGGAAGTGTCTTTGCCTTTATTCGTTTCGAAAGCTTGGAAGAGGCGAGTAGGGTGGCGAAGAAAGTGGATGGAATGCATGTATACGGTTGGTCTATTTCAGCTAAGGTGGCCGAATACGACTGGAACAAACGTCGTATGGTGAGTTCTTATCAGAGTGGTGGTGACCAGCACTCAAATGGAAATGTTAGAGGATCTTGGAAGGGGAGGGAACGTATTCATAGAGGCCCTAACTTCAACCGATACCACCAAGAAGGGAGATCTTATGCGGAGGCAGTGAAAGAGGATAGTACATTGAAGTCAGAGACGGAGAACGTTATTACTATGACTTGGCAAAACTCGATTGAGGTGAAGGAATGGCTGTCGAGAAGTGCGATCGGGATACTTAAGAACTTCTCATCTGTGGAGCAAGTTAATAAAAAACTGGAGGATAGGGGATACAATTTTTATTCAACTTTTGTAGGGGAAAAATGCATTTTATGGACTTTTGAATCCTCATGGGACAGGGAAGGTTTTGTTAATAACAGTTTCTTCTGGAGAGACTGTTTTGTCTCGATGAAGGCAGGGGATGATATGAATCAGAGGTCTGGAAGGAAGTTGTGTTGGGTTGATGTCCACGGAGTTCCTCTACAGTGTTGGTGTAAAGCTTTTTTTAAGAAACTAGGTGGACAAGTGGGGGAGATGATTTGGTTGGATGAAGAATCTGAGCAGAGACAGAGATTGGACATTGGTAGAATGTTGGTGTTAGTATCTTCAGAACGGAAGGCATCAAAGGAAATTATAGTGAAGGTGGGTCACTGTAACTTTCCGGTGAGTTTAGTGGAACATGAGGAACCGGTATCTAGTCTATGGTTGTCAAATCATTTGGGGCTAAAACCACTTGTTTCAAATTTGAATTATTGTAACGAAAAGGTAGACACTAACCAGACTTTTCGAAGGTCTAGAAGGGTGACTTATCCGGCTGGAGATAGTAGACTTGACAGGGGCAGAGATGAAGAAGAGGAGGATAGCCTTTTCCTAACCAAAGAAAAGTTGGAGAGCAGAAAGCATGTCAGGAAAGGGGCAGGTTGCAGTCAGGGGCAACAAGGCATAGAAGTAGGTGGAGTTAGAGAAAATGTCAACAAGGGGAAAGGCTGTTGGGTCCCACGATCAAAATCTAGAAGTAGGGTGCCTAGTTGTAATGGAAGTTTATGGATTGAGACTAAGAGGGGAGTCAACCGGGAGCAAAAAAGGTGTGGGTCAAATTCGATTTCATCCAGTTCAGAATCTGATAGGGGACCAATCATGTATGGACTTTTGACTACAGGAGAGTGCTCATATAAAAGGCCAGTGGAGAGGGGTGGTAGCAGTGGCCCAATAGTAGGAAAGAATGGTATTGGGCTTCCTGTGGTTAGTAAGAAGCCTTTAAGGAACAAGGAGACAAATGGAAATTCAGCCCAATCAGATAGCAATAGTGAGGACTCAGGTGATTTAAGTCCAAGAAATTCTGATGGGGCAAGTCTAAGATCTTTTAGTGGGCAAGACTAGTCCTCCCTTCAAGTGGTGCCGGAAACCCAATTAGTTTCGGGAAGTGGAATTGAGTTAATGGTGGATTTAAGGTACAACAGGAACCATATTGATAACCAGGTGACAGACAAAGAAGGAAAGATGGCAGAGGATGTTGAAGCGCAAGAAAGGGAGAATCAGAGTCAAAGGGCGGATCTAAGTAATCAGATTGGGGAGGCAAGGTGCATTCCAGTGAAGAATCCTAGAGGTAAACGTACTGTCTCTGCAGTTAAAATTCATCCTATGATTACTAGAGGTCTGAAATGTAACACAGATGTTGGGTATAAGGTAAGATCCAAACGTGTTATTTGGAATTTAGAGGATGAAATTTCAAAAGTTGTGGAAAAAAGGGTTGCTAGAGGAATTGAACGTGAAGTTAGAGCAAGGGGTTTGAGAGATGGGAATTCAGGAGGTCAGATTGCTGGTGGTGGAGAGGTTGAGAAAGGAAGCTCCTTTAATACGGAGGAGGAGGTGGCCAAAGTGTTAGAAACAGGGGCTGTCTTGGGCTTTGATTACAATGGTCATGAGGATGAGATTGTGGAGTATGTTACTATGAGGGAGAGGGAGGACGAGATTAGAGAAGGAAGATAGCTTTTGTTTTGTGCTTGGGTTGGTTTGTGTTTTTTTTATGTTAGCTCTATCTTGGAATGTCAGGGGATTAGGGAAGGAAGTGAAGTGGAGAAAAGTTAGAAAAGTTGTTCAGTAGCAAAATCCGGCTATTTTCTTCATTCAGGAGACTAAGCTTAGAGCTTAAGACAGTAAGATTTTAAGAGGGTTGGGTGGTGTGGTGTTAAGTAGAGGGGTG
This sequence comes from Acer saccharum, assembly GCA_030490815.1. NCBI lineage: Eukaryota > Viridiplantae > Streptophyta > Magnoliopsida > Sapindales > Sapindaceae > Acer > Acer saccharum. Next base: position 7,461,275 of record CM059866.1, read on the forward strand.
GGTGTAGAAGCCGAAGGTTCCGCAGGGGGGTTACTAACCATATGGAATGAGGACCTAGTGACAATTAAGGATTGTATCTCTAACAAATGGTGTGTTATTTTGGTTGGGGTTCTAAAAAAAGTTAATAAAGAGGCTGTTCTTTGTAATGTTTATGCCCCAAATACGGAAAAAGAAAGAAGAGAGTTGTGGGGCTTCATCCTTAATGTGCAGCAGACGTTTCGTATGCCTTGGTGCATAGGAGGGGATTTCAACACCGTTCTTAACGAGTTTGAAAGGAAAGGGGGGGATTTTAATAGATGGGCGGCTGCAGCTTTTAACAGTTTCATCCTTCAAGATAAAGTTATTGATATTCCTATGAGGGGTGGTGATTTTACATGGTCTAATAATAGAATCGGGGGCACTTGGGCGAGGTTGGATAGGTTCTTGGTTTCTCCAATATTTTTGTCGTGGTTCTCTAACATTGAACAATTTCGGTTGCCTAGATCGATATCGGATCACTCGGCTATTTCTTTGGGTGTCAAACCAGAGTTTTGGGGTCATAGTCCGTTTAGATTCAATAATAGTTGGTTGGAAGAGAAACCTCTTATGGATGAGGTGAAAAAGGATTGGGTGGGTAAGAAACTGTCAGGTTCCAGTAGTAGGATTTTGCATATTAAATTGAGAAGGGCTAGGGGTAGTATAAAGAGGTGGGCGGTGGCCAAAGTCAAAGACCGACCCACCACTAAGGAGTTAGAGGAAAAACTGGGTAATCTTGATGTAGAGGCTGCTAGGAGTGGGTGGACGGAAAAGCTGAGGAGTGATAGGTTGGAGGTTGTTTCGGAGCTCTGGAAGACTTTGAGGCGTGAGGAGCAGCTGTGGAAACAAAATTCGAGAGTGAAGTGGCTCCTGGAGGGGGATCGTAATACCTGCTTTTTTCATAGCGTGGCTAGTGGTAGACGGAGGAATAATTTCATTGAGAATATTACTTTCGATGGGGTCATCAAAACCAATCCGATGGAGGTTTCTAGAGGGGTCGCGGATTTTTTTGACAACCAATTCAAGAATGTGCTGTGGCAACGTCCAAAAGTCTGCGGCCTCCCTCTAAAAAAGTTATCTGCAGCAGACAGTGAAGCTCTTGAGCAGAATTTCAGTTTAGAAGAGGTTAAAGAGGCTCTTGATAGTTGTGAAGGCAATAAAGCGCCAGGGCCAGATGGGTTTAACATAAGCTTTATCAAAGAGAATTGGTCGGTAATTAGTGGAGATTTTATGGTTTTTATGAAGGAGTTTCACGGTGATGGTAAGGTCGTGGCTGATCTAAATCGGTCATTTATAGCGCTTATTCCTAAATGTGTTGAACCCAAATCCATGAAAGATTTTAGACCCATAAGCTTGGTGGGATCGCTCTATAAGATCCTAGCAAAGGTGCTAGCTAACCGTATGAGAAGAGTCATTGCCACAGTGGTTAGTGAAACTCAAATGGCTTTTGTCAAAGGCCGGCATATTCTGGATGGTTACATTATAGCTGAAGAAATCATTCATCACTGGAAGAAGAGTAAAGAGGGGGGATTAGTAGTAAAGTTAGACTTTGAAAGGGCCTATGATAGCGTTGACCAGTCGTTTTTGGATGATATTCTTAGAGATATGGGTTTTGGTCAAAAATGGAGACGTTGGATGTATTATTGCATTTCCACTCCTTTAGTTTCGGTGTTGGTTAACGGTAGTCCAACGAGACAGTTTGGGTTGGAAAAGGGGTTGCGTCAGGGAGACCCTATATCCCCTTTACTTTTTAATATTGTGGCGGAAGGTTTGAGTGCCTTGTTTAGAAAGGCGGTGTGCTTGGATTTGATGAAAGGGGTGTCGTTTGGTAGTAACGAAACTCACGTGTCCCACCTTCAATTTGCCGATGATACCATCCTATTTCTCCATCCAAAGGAGAAGTATCTTGATAATGTGAGGAGGATTTTGAGGTGTTTCGAAGTGGCTTCGGGGCTTCGTATTAATTATAGTAAATCGTGTGTTGTTAAGGTGGGTAAAGTGGGCGAAAGAGAGACCAATTGGGCAGCTCTGTTCAAAAGTGCGAAAGGATCTTTGCCTATTCCTTATTTGGATCTTCCTCTTAGGGGTCGGCCTTATTCAAAGTTGTTTTGGAAAGATTTAGTTCACCGTATTGAAAACCGGTTGGCCCCTTGGAAGAAATTGTTTTTAAATAAAGGTGGGAGATTGGTGTTAATTAAAGCTATCATGTCTAGTATCCCAATTTATTTTATATCGGTGTTTAGAATGCCAGTGAGTGTTGCGCGGAATATCGAAAGGCTGCAGAGGTGTTTCTTTTGGGGGGACGGCAGTGAAAAAAGAAAGTTGCACGCGTTGAAGTGGGAGGTGTTGTGTAAAAGTAAGGCTAATGGAGGGCTCAGGATTGGTAATGTTTTGGACAAAAATAAAAGTCTCATGGCCAAATGGATTTGGAGATTCGGGAAAGAAGATTCGTCGCTTTGGAAGAGAGTTATTTGCGCTAAATATGGTGTTCCTTTGTTTGCTCTTAGCTGGGATTGGAATGGTGGCCCTTCGAGTTCTTTCTTTGTAAAGACTGTTGGCAGTCTTTTACAGCAGGGTATGAAAATGGCTAAGATTATTCATGAGGGTTTACAAGTTTTAGTGGGTAGTGGTGATAGGGTCAGACTTTGAGAGGAGATTCGAATTGGAGGCGTGCCCTTGAAGGAAGCGTTTCCGAGGATTTATTCCCTTGCTTCTAATAAGTCAGGGCATGTGAAGGATTATGGTCATTTTGTGGGTAATATATGGCAGTGGGCTATTAATCTCAGAAGACCTTGCTTCAACTTGGAGCAGGACCAATGGGTGGCTTTTATGAACTGTATTGAGGGTATTGCAATTCGGGAAGATAGTGTGGATTCCATCGGTTGGTCTCTGTGTGATAATGGGCAGTTTTCTGTGAAATCTGTTTGGATGAGTCTTCAACAGAATTTTTCAGGCGATTCTTCTGTTTTCAACAGTGTCTGGAAGAGAATTTGTCCTCCTAAGGTTGAGATCTTTGGGTGGCAACTTTTGCATGGTCGTGTGCTGGTAAAAGAGGTTCTACAACGTTTCGGATTGTTGATGGATGACAATTTGGAGTGTCCTCTGTGTGGTGAGGGTGATAAAACAATTGACCACCTCTTTTTACACTGCAACTGGGCGTGGAAGTTGTGGTCTTGTTGTATGGGCTGGTGGAATTTTAGCTGCTGTTCTACGGGTTCGGTTCTATCATGGTGGAGAAATTGGAGTGGTTGTTGTCCTAAAAAGCGTGCTGAAAGAGCATGGAGCTCCCTGTTTTTTGCTACAACTTGGACAATTTGGGAAACTAGAAATGAGAAGGTTTTTAAGGATGTTAAGATATCCTTAGAGCAGGCTGTGGACACGGTAAAATTTCGAGTTGCTTGGTGGTTTAAATACATTGGTAAATGGTCTAAGGATCCTATATCGATTATTATTCTGGATATAGCGGAAAGATGCTCTGTTTTAACCAAAGTTAAGATCCCTAAGTCTAAGGGGTGGATTCCTCCGGCTCCTGAAACTTTTAAATTCAACGTTAATGGTTCTCTTAGGGGAGCGCAGGATCAGGTCGGAATAGGGGGTGTTCTTCGTGACAGCAATGGTATGTTTCTTTGTGTTTTTTCTGAGTCTACTGGTCGTCAAGATGTCTTTTCTGCTGAGCTTCTTGCGATTCGTAAAGCTGCAGCTCTTTGTGGGTCGAGATCGGAGCTGGAGGACAAGAGGATTGTGATTGTGAGTGATTGTAAACAAGCTGTGGCTTGGGTTAATAGCAGTGATGTGGGGGACTGGAGTTACTTTCAGCTGATCATGGAGATTAGAAGTTTGTTGGGGATTAATGGTCAGGTTTCGGTTGAATTTGATTATAGAGAAACTAATACGTATGCGGATTTGCTCGCTAAAAAAGGTGCTGAAGGGGGGGGTGTCGTGCTGGATTGGAGGGTGCCTTGAGAGGTTTTCGTTGGGGTTTGTGGTTTCTTTTTTCTGTCTTTTGGCTGTGCTTTGCCTTGTCAAAGTCCAGCGACAGTTGCTGGTTGCTGCTTCTGTCGCTGGTTTTTGATGGTGTTGGTTGGTGCTTTTGTTTGTTCCCCTGCTGTTTGGTTTTTGCTCTGCCTTTTTGGGCTCTAATTTAGTTTGATTTTCAAAAAAACATTATTATTATAATAACAGCCTTTCTCCTACCGTGTCAATACATATACATATACATATACATATACATATATATATATATATATATATATATATATATATTTCTTTTCAACTTATCTCAAATATGTTTTTTATAATTTTTTGATTTTATAGCCTTAATCTTTTCAAAAAAGAATATATATATATATTTCTTTTCAACTTATCTCAAATATATTTTTTAGAATTTTTAGATTTTGTAGCCTTAATCTTCTCAAAAAAGAAATATATATATATATATATGTTTGAGATATGCTATACGTATATACACACTAAATATAATTATTTGTTTAAAAAAAACAAAAGAAAAAATTGATTTCCAAAAAATATCTAAATAAATTAATATCATCCCTTTATTTACCAAAATGCCACTTATTAGATGGAATTGGATGGAAATGGATGGAATTGGATAGAATGACCATTACCCCATTTGGTGGCCATTTGATAGCAGTGGTAAAAGTTGATGGCCACTAGGGTAATTACCCCTTTATATAATCTCATAGTAACAATCTTCATTATTCAAAACAATGAAGCTCAAATTGAAAACAAAATGACGCTAGAGTGTAACTGGTATTCGTAATCCTTTGTAACTCAGCTGTATATCAAGACCATCTGTCCCCATCAATTTCGTAAGACCTTCATTCACTTTTTCATGATCCATCAAATGCATCATACCTTTTCAAGTGCAATGTAATATTCATTAATATAGGTTTAAAGACGGTATGACATTAAGAAGAAGTTGAAGTTCATGGATAGAAGCAACGTAAATCCTATGTTACTAAAAGTCTAAAAGAGAGATAAACATACCAGTGAAAAGTGTTCTATTTGGTTTTGATTTTATAATAATTTTATTAATCATATATGATTATTAGACAAAATAAAATTTGGAAATTATTTACTATGTCTAAAAAAATGCATTGGATATTTAAACATTTTTATATAATAAATTTATTAAAATTTAATAATTTTTTACATCTATTTCTTGAATATATATATATTTTTTAATCTGACATTGATTGTATTAACAGTCTATCAAGACTGAGTGAAATGCAACTCTCACTGTAGGTATGGGCTTTATACACTTTACGATTTAATAGGCAATATGTGAGACTCGAACCCGTACAACCATGACCGAAAATGCAACTCCAAATATAAGAGTGATGTTTACCCACACTTTATAATTTAATAAACAAATGTAACACTCAAACCCTCACACATAAGTGAAGGTACGTGCATATCACTTTTTAAAAAGTGGACCTGATTCTTTAATAAATTATTACACTTTTTTATGTCTAAGAAAAAATATATAATTTATTTATTTATTGTTTTCAATTATTAACTTGTCTTTTGTCGGAAAAAAATTAAAAAAAAATTTATTAAATGTGTCCACACATATTAACACACAATTATCTCGAATTCTTATTCATATTCATTATTTTCACATGATTCACAACAATTGTGTGGAAGTATACATGTTAAATATATAGAACAATATAGCATTCTACTTCACTATTCAAGGTAATTACACAAATTAAGTGTGTAATTTTATTTTGAGATAACTTGTATTGAAATCTCTTAGATTATGTGAATCAAGAGCTTTTACTATCAGGGTTTTTGGCCATAGATTTTTTAAAATAAAGATTTTGCCTTTTAGTTTTTTATTATTATTTTTTTTAACATCGCTAAAAAGTTATTGAAAGAATTAACTTTTAATATGTTTATTAAGGTTTTTATCGAGAGTGACAACCAAATAACACAAAAATAAATTAGAAAAAAATCAGTTGGAATGAAAAATATTCTTTTACCGATAAAGAAGTTGGGAAGCTTTTTCTAATGGTCATATATATATATATATATATATATATCATGGGGCATTAATCTACTAACGAAACCATAATAGACCCTTGTCGATAACAACCAATCCGTACAAAGCAAGTAAAACACAACACAAAATTATATTATTAAAAAAAACACAAAATATGCCAATTATTTATTTTATTTTTTGTGATTTATTCATCAATTATTATTAGCAACAACAATACACATGTGTGCCTATTCTTAAATTCATGGTGGATCAATAGATTTTTAGAGGGAAAAGATGGCATTTGTTCAAACAATCAGATTTTTCATTGGAGCATCCTACTCTTTGCAGCACCATTTCTCCACTCCTTTTTCCATACCTTTCACACATAGTCCAAGCACCGGTTGACAATCACCATTTTAATTATCAAGAAACAATTAAAAAAGAAAAAGAAAAACATATACGAGAAAGGATCACATCTATGTGATCCCGCAACTGATAATTGTATATTTAATTTCTTTTTTATTAAAATGATTTTTAAAATCTAAGATAAAGACGAGACAAAGAGATAATTTGGTCTATGCCATTAATTAGTATATTGTTTTTTCAAATAAAATCATAAAGCTTTGATAAATAAAATAAATAAATAAATAAATAAATTATATATGAGATCCAAATTATTTGAAATCATAAACTGCTCCTAGGAAAGTAGTTGAGCACTTCCCTTTCACTTCTGTGATAGGGGATCCTATGTAATGAGAGTTACATTTTGAGTTGTGTTCGTAGTGATTGATCTTGTCAGATTTTGGTAAACCCCTGATCCAATTAATGTAAAAGTTCAAAAATAAATAAATAAATCTCTCTCTCTCTCTTTTTTTTTTTTTTTCCTTTTGTAAATAGTATGCAATTTTTGGAATAAAAAAATAAACATTTGTGTCTATCTGAATTTGATAAAAAAAGATGGAAACAAAACAGTTTTCATATATCAAAAGCATTTTTCTGTAGAAGCAATATTGTATTAAAAATAATATATATATAATATTCACTAACAAAAAATAAAATAAAAAAAGCATTGCAAGGGACTCTCATTCATGAAGAGCCAGCATTGTGACTAGGATAATACAAACAACAGCAAAGGATAGTGATTTGCCTGGGAGTTAAATTTTTCCATGGATGGATTTTAAATTTTTAATTAACTCAAGATAATTTTTGTTGTAGCCAAGAATTTATATAAGAAGAAGGAGGAAAGAAATCTGTATTTGTTAATTTGTTTTGATACCAACATTCCATATTTGTAGCAGAGAGCACACCGTTTTATTTCTACCTGTCGAGTCATGTTTTTGGACATGTATAGTAGTATGGCAATAATTATTGTATCTCGTTCTACAAATCCAAAATCTATATTGATTTTGTGATTACTATATATACCGAGGAAAATTAAATTTCAAATATCAAATGATTTGTATTACATGATTTCTTTTAGGGTGCCGGTACTGCCACCCGGAAAAATAATTTAAGCACTTGGTTTTTAAGTGCAAAACAAACTAAATCCTTAAAATGTAATCAAAATTATACTTAAGAGATCTTTAAGGGTCCTTTTCTCCTCGTTGCATACTGTAAACGAAGTTTCTTACTTGGATGGTTGTATTTAGCATTCGTTTATTAGAGCTGGGCCTAGGCCTTAGGCCCATACTACCTACAAGCCTACCATTCTCCGAAGCCAATTCTCTCTCTCTCTAGTCTCAATTCTCCCTCTTTTCTAATTAATAATTCACTCAGTCCTTTCTCTAAATTCTCATCTAAATTACAAAATTAAATATAAAAATATATTCATCTTCATTTTAACTAATTAACAAGCTTGTTATTCATAATTTTAAATTAATATTTTACTTTATTTTAATTTATTTTCCGACTACAATCTATTATTTATATTGTTATATTATAATTTATAAAGTATCACTTTAACCAAATGGTTTGATAATTTTAGTTTACAATATCAAACAACCATACATCATTTGTAAGAAAAACTATGCTTTCATAATTTAGGAAAAATCAATCAATCATTAGGTGGGAGTGGTTTGACTCATTATGTACCTTGTTTAATATATGCATTTTTAAGGGTATGACTCATTATGTCCTTTTATCTAGTTGTATTTTTGTTTCAATTAATGAAATTTTATGTAATTTATTTAATATATGCATTTTTAAGGGTAAGACTTGTTATGTCCCTTTATGCAGTGCATTTTTGTTTTTCGATTATAGTTTTGTTTTAGCCCACCCAAGTGAAAAATCCTGGGCATGCCCCTGTAGACAATGATATCTCCGGCTCATCCCATTATTATTTTTTTTTAATTATAAACATAATTATTACCCTTTAAAGTTTGGCCCAACCAATATATCTAAGAAAGTTTGATTTGAAGCAACATCGATAGCTATGAGCCTGTAACCATAGTCGTTATAAGAAGAAATTATTTATATGGTCCCATTTATTAATGTATCTAATGAATATATATCACAAAGATTACTAACCATAATCAGTAATTTACCCTCTCAAGTTCTACAACAAAAATTTCAAGACATTTAACAAATAAGAGATACTGGATGTAATAGATTATTTACTAAAATAAGTTAATTTTGTGAGACATACACCATAAATGTTCGAAATATGAATGCTTGTTACATTACAATATGAAGTCGAACTCACCACCAATAAGAAAATAAAAGAATAATTGAACAGTATTACTTGGTAGATACATTTATGTTACAATTGGTTTTCAATTACAAAAATTAAATATGAGTATAGATTCAATTATAGATGATTTTTTAGATTTTCAAAACTGGCAAGTTTCATTTTGAATCATAAAACTTGTGTTTTATTTTATTAATTAATTTATGAGACTAAATGGTATTACATTTGTTTTTTTCTTTTGTTTTGTTTTTTTTTTTTGAATTTACAACAACTGCTGGGACCTGACGAGATATGACTCTGCTAGCAGAGCCCAGAATACTGCTCCCACAATTGGGGAGAGGGCACCCACACTTGGGATTAATGGCCAAGGAGGGACAAATAATATTTGTAAATATATACACGCACCCAGGCGTTGAACCGTGGTGGTTGGGGCTCCCAAGGGAGGGACCAACCACATTGGCAAGAGGCCTTGTGTACATTTGGTTTTTTAATAATTTAGTTTTTAAATATTAATATATTTGTCTTGCAAAAACTTGAATTTTTTTTTCTGTCTCAACCCTTCCAAAGCCAAAATCCTGACTTTGCCCCTCGTCACTCACAACTATGGCCACTGGTTTTGCCATTTTCAAATCATTTCCGGGATAGAATATCTATAATATGTAGTTTGCTCTAAAGACACTAGGGGCCGTGAATTATTTTCTTGGCTTTGAAGCCTTTCGAAACAGTAATGGGTTGTATCTCACATGGTCCAAGCATCTCAAGCTCTTGTTGCTCAGAAGTGGTCAATGATCCTAGTTTGTATGCTGACAGTGGTCTTAGCAACCACATTACAACCAATCTCAACAATTTAGCTATAAGCTCGATCAATACACCTGAACGTTAAAAAATCTAAAAAACATCTCCATAAAATCAGCTAGTCAATTGACTAGCTAGTTCTTCCACCAACAAGTTACTACTTCGGTGACATATATAGAAACTCAGAATATCCCAACCATTTCCATTATAAGGCACTTTGAAATCATTAAACCTTGCAATTTTTAAGATTGTATATGAGTATATTAACAATAAGTATGATCTCTTGTTCAAGAAATTATAAATAAATAAATAAAAATCACAGAAGAAGAAATAATATAATGAAAATACATGATCATTTTGAATGTATGATCTGTTAATCATAAGCAAGAACACATTTATAGCAAAATTCACCTAGTTGAGTCATCATGTCTCGACTACAAGATTCACCTGCATTGTGAGACAAAGGGTGAGAGTAGCAATACGTGCATGAGTAATCAATATGTGCGAGAGAGGGGGTCTGACTTACTTGTTACGCAAGACAGAGAGTGAGTGAGTCGAATATGAATGAGAGAGCTGTAACTGTGAGGCTGTGAATATGAGGTTTTTTTTTTTTTTTTTTTTTTTTTTTTTTTTTTTTTTTTTTGAAAATGTGAGTGAGAGTGTATGACGTATATGGCACGTGCATTTGATTTATAGGCACAAATCACACCAAAAAAAACCATTCTCTGAAAATTCAATGTATATATATATATATATGCACACGTGACTGCAGGGGAGGAGATAGGCAGGGGCTGACAAGGGCCATGGCCCCCCAACCAAAATATTTTCAACAATTTTTTCATGAATAAAATTGTCATAATATGTTATGTAGGCAATGATATCTCCGGCTCATCCCATTATTATTATTTTTAAATTTTTTTTTTTGAATGAACGATATTGGTATAACAATATCCAAACCAGTTTTCAACCTTTTATGATGGTGGTAAACATCACATTTGACAAACTATTGAAAGTTATCAAGGGTTTTACCCACTCCACGAAAAAAAGATTCAAAACTTAGAAAGAAGTACCAAGTCACAAAAGTCTAATAAAACCACTTTCAAGAGTTGGATATACAATGATGGATTGGCTGGCAACTTCTTCAAAAATTTTTGCACAAGAGCTGCCACAATGAATTGTGATTCAAAACAATCGTCCATTGGTTGGCAACTTCTTCAATTTTTTCTGCACAAGAGCTGCTTCAAACAAAGAAGAACAAGAGTTCACCGATTGAAGGAACAACGAAATTTAGCATAGGCGGTGCAAAATGAGATCCATTAATCCATATCATGTCTGAGTTATAAATGCCTTTTCCCCTTACGATCGAAAACAGGTCCACAACGAATAAAACAAACTACATTGGCACATTGCCAAGATCACCGGCAATTACACAAGAGTTGTGGTCAAGGGTAATGTCTTCTTGGTCAAAGCTGCCAAACACCACATTAGCATCGGTTATAGTCCTAGTCACTGTGTTTACAAAACTTTTTGCCATACACACGACTATCCCACTAAAAAATGGTGTAGCTGTCCCAACTCTCATCGTATAAATCCTCTCTTGGTTCAAGAAAATTTTATGGTGATCTAGAGCTTCATTAAAAACCATACCAAAGGATGTAAATTGTGTATTTCCGATATTGGCAGCGTTCAACGTCAACATGACATCGACGTGGCCATTTTTAATTATAAACATAATTATTACCTTTTAAAGTTTGGTCCAACCAATATATCTAAGAAAGTTTGATTTGAAGCAACACCGATAGCTATGAGCCTGTAACCATAGTCGTTATAAGAAGAAATTATTTATATGGTCCCATTTATTAATGTATCTAATGAATATATATCACAAAGATTACTAACCATAATCAGTAATTTACCCTCTCAAGTTCTACAACAAAAATTTCAAGACATTTAACAAATAAGAGATACTGGATGTAATAGATTATTTACTAAAATAAGTTAATTTTGTGAGACATACACCATAGATGTTCGAAATATGAATGCTTGTTACATTACAATGTGAAGTCGAACTCACCATCAATAAGAAAATAAAAGAATAACTGAACATCATTACTTGGTAGATACATTTATGTTACAATTGGTTCTCAATTACAAAAATTAAATATGAGTATAAATTCAATTATAGATTATTTTTTAGATTTTCAAAACCGGCAAGTTTCATTTTGATTCATAAAACTTGTATTTTATTTTATTAATTAATTTATGAGACTAAACGGTATTACATTTGGTTTTTTAATAATTTAGTTTTTAAATATTAATATATTTGTCTTGCAAAAACTTGAATTATTTTTTTTTGTCTCGACCCCTCCAAAGCCAAAATCTTGACTTCGCCCCCTCGTCACTCACAAACTATGGCCACTGGTTTTGCCATTTTCAAAGCATTTCCGAGATGGAGTATCTATAATATGCAGTTTGCTCTAAAGACACTAGGGGCCGTGAATTATTTTCTTGGCTTTGCAGCATTTCGAAACAGTAATGGGTTGTATCTCACATGGTCAAAGCATCTCAAGCTCTTGTTGCTCAGAAGTGGTCAATGGTCCTAGTTTGTATGCTAACAGCGGTCCTAGCAACCACATTACAGCCAATCTCAACAATTTAGCTATAAGCTCGATCAATACACCTGAACGTTAAAAAATCTAGAAAACATCTCCATAAAACCAGCTAGTCAATTGACTAGCTAGTTCTTCCACCAACAAGTTACTACTTCGGTGACATATATAAAAACTCAGAATCTCCCAACCATTCCATTATAAGGCATTTTGAAAATCATTAAACTTTGCAATTTTTAAGATTGCATATGAGTATATTAACAATAAGTATGATCTCTTGTTCAAGAAATTATAAATAAATAAATAAAAATCACAGAAGAAGAAATAATACAATGAAAATACATGATCCTTTTGAATGTATGATCTGTTAATCATAAGCAAGAACACATTTATAGCAAAATTCACCGGCCTGGTTGAGTCATCATGTCTCGACTCCAAGATTCATATGCATTGTGAGACAAAGGGTGAGGGTTGCAATACGTGCAAGAGCAATCAATATGTGTGAGAGAGGGGGTCGGACTTACTTGTTACGCAAGACAGAGAGTGAGTGAGTTGAATATGAATGAGAGAGCTGTAACTGTGAGGCTGTAAATAGGAGGTTATTTATTTTTTTTTTTTTGTTGAAAATGTGAGTGAGAGTGTATGACGTATATGGCACGTGCATTTAATTTATAGGCACAGATCACACCAAAAAAACCATTCTCACACGTGACTGCAGGGGAGGAGATAGGCAGGGGCCAACAGGGTCCATGGCCCCCCCCCCCCCCAACCAAAATATTTTTAACAACTTTTTCATGAATAAAATTGTCATAATATGTAATGTAGGCAATGATATCTCTGGCTTATCCCATTATTATTATTTTTAATTATAAACATAATTGTTACCTTTTAAAGTTTGGTCCAACCAATATATCTAAAAAAGTTTGATGTGAAGCAACACCGGTAGCTATGAGCCTGTAACCATAATCGTTATAAGAAGAAATTATTCATATGGTCCCATTTATTAATGTATCTAATGAATAGATATCACAAAAATTACTAACCATAATCAGTAATTTACCCTCTCAAGTTCTACAACAAAAATTTCAAGACATTTAACAAATAAGAGATACTGGATGTAATAGATTATTTACTAAAATAAGTTAATTTTGTGAGACATACACCATAAATGTTCGAAATATGAATGCTTGTTACATTACAATATGAAGTCGAACTCACCACCAATAAGAAAATAAAAGAATAATTGAACATTATTACTTGGTAGATATATTTAAGTTACAATTGGTTCTCAATTACAAGAATTAAATATGAGTATAGATTCAATTATAGATGATTTTTTAGATTTTCAAAACCGGCAAGTTTCATTTTGATTCATAAAACTTGTGTTTTATGTTATTAATTAATTTATGCGACTAAACAGTATTACATTTGGTTTTTTAATAATTTAGTTTTTAAATATTAATATATTTATCAAAAACTTGATTTTTTTTTTGTCTCGGCCCCCCAGAGCCAAAATCCTGGCTTCACCCCAAATCACCTCATCACTTTTTGCCATTTAAACATTATTTAACCCAATTGCATTGCTTTTTCTAGCAAAAAGTGATAAGGTGAATAAGTGCGTTATAAAGTATGCACACAGTTATATGCCTACTAGAAAAAAACTGTTATTCAGTTTTCAATGTCTTTTATTGATTGTTGTAGGCATAATTTGTCCGCTGCATCAAGATAGCACACCATTTTTATTTCTGCGGTCAAATCACATTATTGGACTTGTGTAGTAGTATGGCAATAATTATCGTATCTCGTTCTACAAAACACAAATCTATATTGATTTTGTGGTTATTATATATACATATATATATATATATACATACAATTTTTCTATTATTAGTTCGAACTGACAAAAAATATATCAGTTCTTTACATGTGAGCCATTGGATTTAAATACTTTGACTTGGCTGTATGCATTTGTCAAAGTATCTTTTAAATCCAATGGCCCACATGTAAGGAACTGATATATTTTTTATCAGTTCGAACTGATAATAGAAAGACTGTACATATATATATATATATATATATATATATATATATATATATATATATATATATATATATATAAACACATTAAATCGCAAATACCGAATGACATGCATACATGAAGTCTTTTAGGTTGCCGGTATTGTGATGTAGGAGATATTATTTAAGATTTTAGGTTTTAAAAATATTCTTGAAATTAATACATATTATTATATTTTCATTTATTGTATATTTAAGGGTCGTTTTTTTTTTTCCACTTAAGACTTAATGGGTTTGAATTGAACTCATTAAGTTATTTTGTTTGTTTTTTTAAGTGGTCAAACAACTTAAAAATATCAAAAAACAACTTAAAAAAATAGTAAAAAATCCTGACTTTTAACTTAATTCCAAATCATTGAATTATAATTAAAATATTTTCTTCCAAGTCTATCCTCCAATTTTTTTTTTTTTTTTTCTAAATTTATCCTAATTTGATATGATGTAGAATTATTTCTTTTAACGTATTTCTTATTTTAAAACGCTTTTAGAAAGAAAGAAAGAAAAAAAAAAAACCCTAATCACTTCTCATATTGAAATCTTCCCGGGATTAAATAGTTGAATTTATTTTCTACCAAATCTTGGTAAGAACTCTTTAATTTTTTTGTTTATCTACATATAGTGGCAATTATATAACTCTTTAAACATAATCTATAATGATAATTTGTTATGATTGTCATAGTTGCAGTTATATAATTTATCAAATATTCTTTTTGTGGTTGCATATGGTCTAGGAAACAAAAAAACAAAAAAAACCAAAAACAAAAAACAAAAATGGTTTCTAGAATTATATACTGGATATTTGGACAATATGTAAAATTGAATTTGAACTCTTTTTTTTTTTTTACAATAAATTGAAATTAAACTTTGTTTGCATAATGACATGCAAAATTATATTCCTACATGAATTTTTTGTTTTGTTAAATTAAACTTTGTTTGCGGAAGAACATGCAAAATCTTACAAAAAGTGTTGCATGTTAAATTACTTCTTTTAATTAGTATGGGTATAGATGTAAAATTACTCCTTTTCTGACAATTTTATTTTTAAAAAACAAACATGTTGACAGTACATTCAGACATGAGAAAAAAAAAAACAAACAAACATGTCATTCAGATTCAGGTTTCAGTCACTATTCAGTCTTCAGTAAAATTCAGGACTATTCAGTCTTCAGACAAAAAAACAAACGACCCCGTTAGATAGGAAATTATTTTATGATTTGATTTTATTAAATCACATATAATTTTCTTATTAGATAGGTTTGTGATGTTTTAAGATTATAGTGTTTTCAATTTCATTGTTATCTTACGCTATATTTGGTAAGAGGGAGGGAGAGTACAAGGGATGGTGAATCAAGAGGGAGAAAGAGTAGGAGGGATGAAGAGGATAACATCAATCCTCTATGTTGTTTGGTATTGAAAGGAGGATTGAATGGATGGATTGATATTTAATTTGTAAAATTATTTTATTACCCTTAAAAAAATTGGAAAGTAGTATAAAAAGGGAGGGTATTTTGGTCTTTACCCCCAATCACTCTCCCTCTATTGATCAGCCCATCATTGGGGGGATCCAATTTTGTGGGCCCAAAGGGATTTCTTCTCCCTCCTCTCATCCTCTCCCTTCACTTCTCCCTCTAACCAAACAAGTGATTTCCTCTCCTTCCCTTCTCCTCTCCCTCCAACCCTCTCCCTCCCTCCATCCTTCCCTCATACCAAACACAGCCTTAATTCTTTCCTTTTTAGGAAAATTGATGATTGATTTTCTAGTTCTTTTAGGTTTTCAGTTTTTCTATTTAAATGTCTTGTACCTAATGGGGATTGAAGTTTTTGATTATTAATAAAATTTCCAAAGAGAGCATTAGAATTAACGAGTTCAATGCCTATTGTTTTGGTATTCATACATGAATCAACAGAGTAGTAAAAGGTTTCGTTTCTGGTATTCGTGAACGTTCGGTAGTTAAATTTAGGGTTAATTGCACTAACTTACCCTAAGTATATACATAATTGCACTAAAACCGGAAAAACTATCATAATAACACAAACATACCCTCCGACTGTTGACTAATAGTTGACTACCAATAGTTAACATTAGCTAAGGGACAATTTAGTCATTGTCTCAGTGCTAATAAGTAAATAAAGGGTTAATTGCACTAACTTACCCTAAGTATAGCATAATTGCACTAAAATCGGAAAAACTATCATAATAACACAAACATACATTCCGACTGTTGACTAACAGTTGACTACCGTTAATTAGCAATAACTGAGGAGCAATTACACTGTTACCCTTACCAACTACATTAATTAATTAAATATAATGAAAAATGAAAAAAAAAATATAATGATTAAAAAAAAGAAAAAAGATTTTTAAAAATCCATTACCACATTCGGATTGCAACAAACAAATCTTATAAATAATTAATATTTTCTTTTTGTAAATAAATATGATAAAAAAATTTCTAAAAAATAAAAGAAAATTTTGGGAAGAGATCTGAAAAATTCTAGATCTCCTCCAAACTCCCTTAAAGGGTAGTGATGGAGCAGTGGACTCTAAGATAGACCCGCCCGATTTTGACCCTTACACCACCGCAACCAATCCTTCGATGACCACACCACCACAATAACAATTCATCGATAGAGGAGATTGATTCATTGGATCGTCTAATGAAAGTGTCTCATCCATCTCTTTGTTGTTGCAAAACGTTAAAAAAGAAAAAAAAGAAAAAAAAAAAAAAGGTTATTGCCTCCACCGCCACAAAGATGAGAGGCCCACCGTGAAAAAAGAGGTGGAAGAACTGTCTGACTATCTTCTCAATTATATATATATTTTTAATTTTCAATAAATGAAATATTCAAATATTATTTATTTTAGGGATAATTAAAAGATAAAATAACTAAGGGCATTTTAGACATTTTATACTAATAAGTTGGTCAATAGTTAATTTAAACGGAATCCAACAAACGGTAGGGAAGGTTTATGCAATTTGAAGCAAAAGTTCAATATTAGTGTAATTAGGTTTAAACTCAAGGGATGTTTGTGTAATTACCCCATTAATTAATGTAGTTGGTAAGGCCAAAAGTGTAATTGCTCCTCTTTTATTGCTAATTAATAGTAGTCAACCGTTTGTTAACGGTCGGAGGATATATTTGTGTTATTATGATAGTTTTTCCAGTTTTAGTGCAATTATGCATATACTCAAGTTAGTGCAATTAACCCGATAAATTTATATACTTTTACTTTTGTTCATTTACTTGGATTGTGCTTTAGCAATCGTACATTAGAACTGGGCCTTAGGCTCAAAATACCTACAAGCCAACCATTAGGTCACATGTTTATTTAACTGCTAATCACAAGTTTCGGATCAATCCGATTCAACCGAATAAACATAACCCAATTTTTTTTTTTTTTTTTTTTTTTTGAAAAGTAAAATCTACCAATCTTTTTCATACTGATTTATAAAACTGATTCATATTATGGAGATCATGAATGGGCCAAACAGCCCAAACATTTGTCAAAGAAACAAAAATTGGAAACAACACTTGGGCTTGTTCACAAATTTTTGTTAAAAAAAAAAAAGAGCATAAAAACATTATTTAATTAATTTTCTCTGTTCTGTTTTGTAACAATTTATTTTAAAACATGCCTCCATTTGACTAGTATTGTATTAAAATTTGTATGAAATCTTATCAGAAGATAAGTCAAACTAAAATATGGTTTTTGAAATCTTATATTTTGGGTGTAGATTTTCCACAATTTTTGCAAGACTTTTATGGCCCATCAATATGGACTCATTTCCATTTCCAGTCTACTTTTTCTTTGGTCCAAACTAGCGATTGAACACAAACCCACGTTTGAATTATTAATAACATTTTTGTTTTTGGTTTGACCTAAAAAATGTTTGTATAGTCGTATATATATTTATCTAATTTGCTTTATCTTTTAGATCATGGAGCAAAATATCGGTTTCAGTGATAATATCGAGATATAAATTTATAAAAATATTAATGTAAATAAGAAATATAGTAAATATTCTTAAAATATTGATGATATTTAAGAATGAATTTGATATCATTTTCACAAAATATGAAAAATATCAGGAATATAATGAAAATATTATTGATATTTACTTTCTTGTTTTAAGGATTTTAGCTATTTAAAACCATTTCTTTTACTTGTTGAATGTGATTTGATGGTAAAGAGCACTCATTTAAATTTAATAATATTATAGATTCGTGTTGCTTAGCTTTTAAAGGTAAACAGGTGGCAAAAATTAACCGGTTAAAGCTCTTAGATTTATTTATTTTTTGTTCTCATAAGTTTGTTTTCCTAGTCGCCATTGGGCCTCTTACTAATGTGGTGTGACTCTCCAAAGGGAGACTCCACCACCACGGTTCAACGCCTGGCACCGTGTATATATATACACCCATTATTTCCTTATCCCACCTCATATATGGGTGTCCTCTCCTCACTTGTGGGAGTAGTTTGCTCGTAGTGTCCAATCCTCACCGGGTCCCGGGAGTTGTTGCAAATTAAAAAAAAAAAAAAAAAAAAGTTCGTTTTCCTAGTCAAATACAAGTGTAAGCTCTTAGTTTGATTTGTTTGCTCATATGTTTATTTTTCTAGTCAATAACAAGTTTCGGAACTCCTAAAGATCTTCGGTTCCTTAATTAAATTGACAACTGAAAATTAATCTTGGTCAAACACTCAAAATATGAAACTCTCAGATAATTTAGTCGGTAACTTCTAAGAAATAGAGAACCTAAATTGTGTACATCCTTAATTAAATATGAACTCCTAATGATCTTCGGTTCGTTAATGTATAATTTATTATTTTTTTGAATTGTCAATTCATAAACATTAGATCGATCTAGGCATTGAGAAACGTAATGATAGATTCAAAAAAAATTATTTTTTTAGGTATCAGTTACCAATAAAAATGGGAAATTCAGGAGATCCACTCTGAATCTATGAATATATATTGCACTATAATAATTTGTCCAAAAACGAATAGCATATAATAAAGTATTTACATGTTCCATACCTTAATATTTATTTTGTCAAGTTGAAGAAGATACAATATACAACCAAAGCCAACCACCGGCCTACCATTGAGCCCCCTAGCTCCCTAAGGCCCCGCCCAAATTAGTCAACGCTGAAAATTTTGGTCCAAAATTTTATTTATGAGTAATTATAATTATCTAAATTCAGTGTCTAAATCTGGTGTCCAAATGATATGACATCATTATAATGGATTAAATGAATGAATTATAGTGATGGCACATCATTTGGGTATGGCATCGAATATGGGTAAAGTAGCATTATTGTTTATTTATTTATTTAATTATTTTTTTTTTCAATATCTAACTTTTTTTTTTGAAGTATTACATCCTTATATAAATTCGGGGTTTTTTTTAAAGAAGGGTGTGGATTTGAACTTGCAATCTTATGATGTAGGTGTGAGGAGTTTACCTCCGGACCCAACCTCATCTAGTCATCAATAGCTAACTCTTGATCTATTATGCATCAGGGATTGTGAAGGATTGTGAAGGGAAAATGTATGACCATTTCAATTATGAGTGAATGTATTTATATTTCTCTTTTAAAACAGTATTTAAAATCTAAATTCTCAAGCTTTCATTTATTTTCCAATTGAACACTAAACAATTTTATAATTATGAGTAATGCTATTTTGTCTAAATTTGGTGTCAAAATCTGGTGCCCAAATGATGTGCCAATACTATAGTCTATTCATTTAAATCATACAAATCTAATACAATTTAAATAAATTGATTATAATGTTGTGCGCTACATCATTTAGATACCAGATTTATGCAAAATAGCATTATTGTATAATTAAATAGCTTTTTAAATTATCACACATTTTCATTTATTTCTCAATTGAACAACTTCCATACTTTTAATACAACTGGAATTCAACATTAGCTAAATTAAAAGATTCGAACTTCTAAATTTACATTCAAAACTCTACTAATTATTTTATTTCTATCAAACTCTCTAAAACGTTTTGGTTGTTTTTGAACAAATACTCTCAGTCTCGGATATCGTTATTGAAAAAGACGTTTTTAGAAAAATTGGAATACAAAATTTGATTAATGTTTTTTTATTATCTCAAAAACAAATTTTAAATAAATAAATTTATATAAACTCGTAATTTTTATATTTGATATAAAAGTTATAATTTTAGTTTTTTTAATCCCCAATAGCCTTGGGTCGGTCCATTTACAACAAAGTTTAATAAAATAAAAGGGAAAATTATGCAACCACGTGTGGTGATGGACGATGGTGCAAGTGGGAAAAGGGTATGGAGTTGTTTAATTTTGTACAATCGCGTCATAAATGGTGGTTGAACATTTATCATCCACTTGTGTGATAGAGTTCAAGTCCTACCTACATGTAGCCGTTAAATTATAAAATATAGGATGACCTTTTCTTAATGGTGAGAGTTGAATTTCGGGTATTGCTAGTAGCGATTGATTTTACTAAATTTCAACAGATCTTTGTTCGATTGGTGTTAGATTAAAAAAACAAAAATTAAAGATTTTTTTTAATATACGATCTACGGTGCGACAACTCGAATCCAAGATATTGTCATGTTTCACTAAGCCATATCAGATGGTGCTAAGTTCTGAGAATTTTGCATACTAATTTTATATTTTATTTTTTTTTCTCTATTATAATTAAGTTAAATGGATAAAGTTGACATGTATATAAAAAGAAAGAGATAAGCTTGAATGCTTGATAAACATGTGACCTATCTTGATTTCGAAAAAAAAAAACATGTGATCTTAACTTTCTTCACAAGAGAAAGGAGATTTTTAAACTTTTCTTCAATTACTTTCTAATTTTATATACTATTCTAAACTATTGGAAAAGTACACACTTCTTTGCTTTATTATTATTATATTATTTATCTTGTTGAAATTAAGGTATTGGTTGAAGTTTATTTTTGTAATTATAATTTGAATTTTCAACTAATTCAATTGTTGAAACACTTCCCTTTGATTAAATTAAAGTGGAAAATTCTTATCTAAAATTTGATTATAATTTGAATTTTGCAGAATATGTTTTTGTTCAATTGTTAATTTAAAATTTTTAAGAAGACAAAATTGATTTTGATGAAAAAAAAATGCATTTATTCAGTTTAATTAAGAACCAAAAAAAAAAAAAAAAAAAAAAAAAAAACCGCCTTGACTACTGAGTAAAATTTTCCCCTACAATGTATAATAAATATAATTTGATTAATAGCAATAATAAAAATATTGTCCATTTTTCAAAATTTTCTTTCAAATTAATATTTTCTTAGTTGTGAAAGGCATCCAATAACACTATATATATTGTAATAGGTCTGTGTTGATAATACGAACTAAAGTTGACTTAAAAAATCTTAAATAAAAAAGACTTAAAAATTGGTATATTCTTTTAATAAATTTCAACTCTATTATTCATTTATTTGTTTCCTGTGAACATATTTTTCTTAGCTGTAACAAGCTGACAGAATCTCTCTGTGGGGACACCTTTGAAAATAATAAATGTGAGAAACCAAAGGTTGATCAATTTAAGAATATATAAAATCAAATCAAATCCCCAAAATAATATATATATATATATATACATATTATACACACACATTTATATAATAATTATCTAGTCTATTTCAAAAAAATATTATATTTCACAAGAAAAATTGATTGGATATCATATTTTTCACATTTGGTTAATGTTACAAGTATGTAACCCATGGTCTTTGGTATAAAATGTATGATATTGTCCGTTTTGAACCTAAGCTTGTATGGAATTGCTTTTGGGTCTATATTTAAAAGGCATCATACCAGTAAAGATAGTGTTCACACTTATATATTCATGATCATCCTTATGTTTAGCCAATACGGGTCTTTGGTCGTACACCCAATAGTTAAAATATAGACTATTTATATATACAATTTTTTTATTTATTAATATTTTTATCTATTTACTTCATTATAAAAACGAGTTTTGACTAATTTCAAAAAATTCAGAAACAATCGGAGCGAAATTTATGGGATGTTTATCAATATGAATTTCATAATTCTCAATGAATTAAAGCACATGTGACATGACCAATTTCAGAATTATCCGGATTTCAGATCCGCCTATATTTTAGCTAAAAGTAAGAATAGATCTATGAATAATCCAAAGACTTAATTTGTGGATAATTAATTATCCACAAATTAATTAATTTTGTAGATAATTAAGTTTACTCTTAAACTTACACAATAAATAAAACTGAGTTTATTTTTTATTTTTTATGATTTTTTAATATTTAATAAATTTTTGTAGCAGAAAAAAAATTTAATTTTTTATAAATAATAAATCAAGAAGAACAAAAAGGTTGACTTCCAACAAAGTTGTTGAATGTTGATATATGATACGAGAGAGAGACACACATAGCTTCCAACATCCTTTTTCTATCGACATCTTTTTTATTCTTCTTTTCTCTTTCAACTTTTTGAACTCTCAATCCACAAAATCTACTGACCATACAGATCACTTGTTAATTATTAACTTTTTATTTTATTTTATAAATTCTTCATTTATCTATAAATATAACAAGTCCTGCAAATTTTAGAACTCAGTTTCTCCTCTCATCCACACCAATGGCCAATCACTCTTCATTTTCTTCTCTGTTTCTTCTGTTTTCTCTCTTTCTAGGTTATGGTGTTCTTCAGCTTCAAGCCTCTCACCATGTCTTCCAACACCTTCAAACCACCACACCTGCTTCTTCTTCTCATCAGCCTTATAGAACTGGTTACCATTTTCAACCTCCCAAGAATTGGATTAATGGTATTTTTCTTCCTTCAAAATTTTCAATTTTTTTTTATTTATTTTTCTTTAAATTCTTGTTTATGTGATCTCTAACACATTCGTTTTCTTGTCTTTTTTGGACATGTTATGATTCTGGCTGTGTTTGGACATGCAGATCCCAATGGTGAGTTCTTATTCATATTTTGTTTTTCTGGGTTATTAATTTACTAGAAAAAATGAGCATATCAGATTATCTGTACGTACTGGACGGACGTACGAATCTTTTCTATTCCCTTTTTGCGGTGACTATATGAGAATTTTATGCATTTGTAATGAAATTAATGTATACATCTTGATTTGATTTGATCAGCACCTATGATATACAAGGGAATTTATCACTTGTTCTATCAATACAACCCAAAGGGAGCAGTGTGGGGCAACATTGTGTGGGCTCACTCGACATCAACGGATCTGATCTACTGGACACCACATGAGCATGCCATCTACCCATCACAGCCATTCGATCAATACGGCTGCTGGTCAGGTTCTGCCACCATCCTCCCTAGTGGTAAACCAGTCATTTTATACACTGGAATTATTGACGGAAAAAACACACAAGTCCAAAACTTGGCTGTGCCCAAAAATTTATCTGACCCTTATCTTAGAGAATGGATAAAATACCCAAAAAACCCCTTAATGGCTTCAAACGTTGAGAATCAAATCAATGGAAGCTCGTTTAGGGACCCAACCACTGCTTGGTTAGGTCATGATAATATTTGGAGAGTGATCATTGGAAGCAAATATCACCGAAAAGGGTTAGCAATTTTGTACAGAAGTAGAGATTTCAAGAAGTGGATTAAGGCGAAACATCCGTTACATTCCGGTAAGAATACCGGAATGTGGGAGTGCCCAGACTTTTTTCCGGTCTCGACTACCGGCCAGAACGGTGTTGATACCTCAATTGTCGGACCGTATGTTAAACACGTGCTTAAGGCCAGCTTAGATGACACTAAGCACGAGTATTATACTGTTGGGACGTATAACACTATCCTAGATAGGTATATCCCGGATAAAGGTTCAGTGGAGAGTGATTCAGGATTAAGGTATGATTATGGGAAATTTTATGCTTCGAAAACGTTCTTTGATAACAAGACAGGCCGACGGATTTTGTGGGGATGGATTAATGAATCATCTAGTGTGGAGGATGACATCAAGAAGGGTTGGTCTGGAGTACAGGTACATGAATTTTCTGATTAATTGTTTTTTTTTTTTTTTTTTTAAATTGATTTAATTGCAAGTCAAGAAAGACAAATTATTTGTTTGAATTTTTCTAACACATGTCCGGTTGGTTAGTGGAAATTCAACTATTAAAAGTCATTTTCTTGGATTGATTTTCCAGGCTATTCCCCGGAAAATTTGGCTGGATAAATCTGGTAAACATTTGGTCCAATGGCCTATAGTTGAACTTGAGAAGCTACGTGTAAAACAAGTAAAATTGCCATCCAAAATCCTGGAAGGAGGATCAGTGATTGAAGTTTCCGGTGTCACACCTGTACAGGTTAGTCAATTATATTTTTTTATGCACTACCTATATTCAGGGATTCGAATCTGAAACATTACCGGACTTTTGATATACATCGGTAATTAACGTGTCCACATTTAACGAATAAAATTAAATTCTCTTGGATTTTTTGTTTGTGTAATTTACAGGCAGATGTTGAGATTTCATTTGAGATATCCGATTTCAAGAAGGCAGAAGTTTTTGACCCAAGTTGGACAGATCCACAGCAGCTATGTATTCAAAAGGGTGCTTCTGTGAAAAGTGCTTTGGGCCCATTTGGGTTGCTGGCTTTGGCTTCAAAGGACTTGAAAGAGTACACAGCAGTTTTCTTTAGAATATTCAAAGGCAAAGACAAACATGTGGTGCTTATGTGCAGTGACCAAAGCAGGTTATTTTCTTCTCTCTCCCATTTTCTCTCACTATCTCAAGCTATCAAAAAGATTAATAATTCTCCGGTGAGATCAGATCGATGGTTTATGGATCGTAACTTCATTTCACAATCGACCGAATCCAAGAAGGGCCCATGAATCAACTTCTAATTTTGATTTTTTTAATGACAGGTCATCCTTAAATGAGGATAACGACAAAACCACTTATGGGGCTTTCTTGAATGTGGACCCTGTTCATGAGAAGCTGTCATTAAGGAGCTTGGTAAGTTGACTTTTATATAAGTTTTGTGATTGAGAGTGCTTTTATAAAAAAGCACTTTTTAAAACTGCTTCTGTAGAAATACTAAAAAAAGTCCATCAAGCTTAACAATTTTTGTTTTAAAAGAGCTTTCTACTTTTTTTTTTCTTATTATTTTTATTATTTTTATTTTAAAGTAAAAAACAATGTTTTAGTGTCCGTTTGGGAGAGCTTGTCTACTGGCTAAAAGAGCTTTTTTAATTAAAAAAGCTCTTTTCAATTTTTTTTGTATCGTTTGGTTGTCACCCAGTAGAGCTTTTAGATGATTAAAAAAGCTGTTTTACGTCTACTTGGAGAAGCCCAAATTTAAAGCTTTTCCAAGTAGATTTTTTGGAGTTTTTTTAATAACACTAAAATCTCCAATATAACCCTATAATTTAATATTTGCTAGAGTATTTTGGTAATTCTATCATTAAAAAAGCTCTCTTTTAATTGGCAACCAAACAATCAACGACTTTTATTTAAAAGCTCTATCTCTAAAAGATCTACTTCTAAAAGATCTACTGCAAAAAGATCTACTTGAGAAGCTCTCCCAAACGTACTCTTAATCAAAGAAAAAGACTTTTATCACATAAATGTTTCCCCAAAACCAAAAGCACTTCAAGTGCTTTTCACTCCTAGAATATCATTTATTCTAGTAAGACAACAATAAAAGCTGGAGTTCATCAAGAATGGAATCCCTTATTATTATTATTTTTTTATTGGCCCGATGTGAAATGCAGATTTTATTTATTTATTTATTTCATATCTGTGTCAATTGGATTCTCGTATCTGATAATTTTTCATCAAAACATTTTCAAACACACAAATAATCATATTGAAAGAAATTTTAATGCAATTTTTTGTGTGACTATTTTTACAGATTGATCATTCAATAGTGGAGAGCTTTGGTGGAGGAGGCAAAACTTGCATCACAGCTAGAGTTTATCCAACTTTGGCAATTGAAGAAAAAGCCCACTTGTATGCCTTCAATTATGGAACTGAGGATGTCAAAATGTCAAGTCTAAGTGCTTGGAGCATGAAGAAGGCTCATATTTATTGAAGCAATATTTGAAATATTTGAAGAAGTTTGATTTACAGAAGACAAAATAACAAAGGAAATCACAGATTAATTCCATTATTGGTTCATTGTATTCTTGCAATAAGGAAATATTTCAAAAATTACAAAGGGGTCATTTTTTTTTAGAATCTATAGGTGTCATTTAGTTTTTTTAATGTATTGTGATCAATGAATATATTTCAGTACTTAATAGTGAAGGAAATAACATTTCTTAGTCCCTTTTTATATTATTTATTTCAATATGTCTCATCTATATTTGACTTGAAATTCTGTTATTAGACATCTTCAAAATTTCAAGTAATTAATCAATGTAGAAAATTATCGGGTTTGAGAATCTCACAAGTGTATTCGTGGGGGATTCCAATTGGTACAAGTGTATAATGAAAAAAATTTCATTATTTAGACAGTAAAAAAGAATTGCATTTTTATTTTGAAAAAAATTGCATTTTAAATCGGTGCCAATCAGGATTCCACAAGGAAAAATGCATGGGATCTCAAACCTGATTAGTTCTCTAATTAAGGTATGAACTAAGAAACTTTTTGGCACATCAAAGGGAAGACATTTTGAAATATCAATACTAATTGCATTTCTAATTATATGATTAATCATCAAAGAAAGCAAAATACATCACTATTTGGATAGTTTAATCAGGAAATTCACAGCATTGAACAACCTAATCCTAAACTTATGATCAAGTAGAAAAATGATACAACGAAAAATTAAGTCGTAGATAAATCCACCGATTAAAATTTAACATGTTTGTTAGAAACCACACGTTCAATTGGATTTTCAACATTGATTCGAGCTTTCTGTTGTAAGAAAAAATCCCACACACAAATCTAAAACACACAGATAATATGAAAGCAATAAGAAGAAAAAAGACGACACCAAAGATTTTACGTGGTTCAGCAATTTGCCTACGTCCACGGAGCGCACCGCACTCAATCCACTACTTTCAGAGTTGATTACAATCTCTCAGTCTCTCTCTCAGTCTCTCTACAATTTGCTCTCTATCTCTCTAGCAATATTTTCTCACTCATGATGATTTTAACACACACATCAGAGTACACATAATGGTGGTATTTATATGGGAGCACTAGGGTTAGCCAAATCCTAATTGGGATCTATTTCCTTTTTCCTCTATCTTTACTGTGTGAAATCTTTATTGCAAGTGGATTTAAGTCGAACCGCTGCCATAGCCACAGCGCTCTCATAGCGCTCTTCGCAGCGTGACCTACTGTGACAACACCGCTGTCAAACAATTAGCAGCGCAAAACACTGGTGAAACCGCTGCCTCACCGCTGCCACAACATACAGCGCTATGCGCAGCGCTCACCAAAAAATTAGGACCGCTGCACATGACGCTGCATATTGCACAGCGTTCCAATTGCTCAATTTGCAATTTGCTTCTTTGTTGACTTTCATGTGCACATTCACCAAACCTTCAAATAAGACAAACTTTGTCTTTATCAATTTATCACATAAAAGACAAAAAGCAACCTAACTTGCTTTTAATTAATTGAAGGCTTCACATAATAATCCTAACAATCTCCCACTTGAAAACTGAAACCCAATAGACGTTCTCCATCATTCCTCGATGACTTAGTGGACAAATAACGGTGCGCTCATCCCCCACGTCTTCACTCTTGAAGACCCACTGAAGCTGCGCACAGCTCCAGTTTCTCAGTAGTGATTGGCTTGGTTAACATATCAGCTGGATTCTTGCTACCCGCTACCTTCTACCTTCACAAGCTTTAACACACCTTCTTCGATTAACGATCGAATGAAATGGTAGCGCAGGTCTATATGCTTGGTCCTAGAATGGAACACCGAATTCTTGGCCAAGTGTATTGCACTCTGACTGTCATTGTGCAACACATTCATCACTTGATCGAATCCCAACTCAGCTAACAAACCTTGTAACCATATCAGCTCCTTGCTTGATTCTGTCACAGCCACATACTCTGCTTCAGTTGTAGAGATTGTCACTATCTTCTGCAACTGGGACATCCAACTAATCGCGGTACTAGCCATTATGAACACATATCCGGTGGTACTTCTCCTATGATCCACCTCCCCAGTAAAATCTGAATCCACATAACCTTCCAGCTTGAGTTCGTCTCTTCTAAAGGTTAGACATCTCTCTGTCGTACCCCGCAGGTATCTTAAGATCCACTTCACAGCCTCCCAGTGAAGCTTGCCTGGATTTGACATGTAACGGCTCACAACTCCCACTGCATGGGAAATATCTGGTCTTGTGCAAGTCATGGCATACATTAGGCTTCCAATGGCTGAAGCATAAGGAACTTTAGCCATGAAGTCCTTCTCCTCTTCTGTCTTCGGACTCTGTTCCTTGGACAACCTAAAATGACTAGCCAAAGGTGTTCTTACCGATTTTGCATCACCCATGCTGAATCTCTGCAATACCTTTCGAACGTACTCTGCTTGTGAAAGCTTCAATGTACCTTCCTGTTCATTTCTGCTAATTCTCATTCCAAGAATCTTCTTTGCTGCACCTAAATCCTTTATCTCGAACTCACTCGAGAGTTGCTTCTTCAAATTGTTAATCTCTTATAAATCTGCACCAGCTACTAACATGTCATCAACATAAAGTAGCAGAATAATAAAACTTGACTTAACCTTTTTGAAGTAACAGCAGTGGTCAGCATTGCATCTCAGATATC
This sequence comes from Acer saccharum, assembly GCA_030490815.1. Classification (NCBI taxonomy): domain Eukaryota; kingdom Viridiplantae; phylum Streptophyta; class Magnoliopsida; order Sapindales; family Sapindaceae; genus Acer; species Acer saccharum. The sequence continues at coordinate 7,490,247 of CM059866.1, forward strand.
CATTGCCTTGCATAAACCCATCAAACTTCTTGTACCACTGTCGGGGAGCTTGTTTTAAACCATACAAGCTCTTTGTCAACCTACACACCAACTCTTCTTTGCCATCTTCTGCAAACCCCTCTGGTTGCTGCATGTATATCTCTTCCTCCAAATCTCTATGAAGAAAGGCGGTCTTCATATCTAACTGCTCAAGATATAATCCCTTTGCTGCGACAATGCTTAATACTAACTGGATCGTAGTTAGTTTAACAACAGGAGAAAATATTTCAGAGTAGTCAATACCTTCTATTTGTTGGAAGCCTTTGACCACTAGTCGTGCCTTGTATCTCTTGGAACCATCATGTTCCTTTTTGATCCGAAACACCCACTTATTCTGTAGGGCTTTCTTTCCTTCAGGCAACTTGGCTAACTCCCAAGTTTGATTAGAAATAAACGACTTCATCTCATCCTTCATTGCAAGCTCCCACTTGCTCGCATCTTTTCCCTGATATGCCTCATCATAACACTCAGGTTCCCCTGCATCTGTCAACAACATGTATTGCAAGTACTTCCTATTTGGTATAGGAGTTCGAGTTGATCTTCTTACTGCACTCTCAGCCTGTGTCGCTTGAACGTCTCTATATGGGATAGGATCTGTAACCTGGAGCGGCACACCTTGTTCTTCATCATTCTGATTAACTGGTTCCAAGACCCTGTTCTCTGACACATCATTCGGCCTAAAGTACTCTGGCTCTTCTGGCTCAGACACCTGTGTGTTTTTGTCTTTGTACATAACCTTTTCATTGAAGACAACATCTCTACTTTTGATCATCTTGCAGTTTTGGTCATCCCACAGCTTGTAACCAAATTCATCTTCTCCATAGCCCACCAAAGTACACTTTACTGACTTGGCGTCTAGCTTATTCCTCGCATGATCACCTATATGCACATAAGAAACACACCCAAACACTTTAAGATGAGAAAGTTTTACCTCTTTCCCAGTCCAGATCTCTTCTGGTATAGCGAGGTCCAAAGGCTTTGATGGTCCTCTGTTGATCAAATATGCTGCTGTATTGACTGCTTCTGCTCAGAACTGTTTTGGCAACCCAGAATGTAACCTCATGCTTCTGGCTCTCTCAGTCAATGTCCTGTTCATACGTTTTGCTATCCCATTCTGCTGTGGGGTTCCAGGAACCGTTCTACTGAGCTTTATCCCGCTCAGATAGCAAAACCTCTTGAACTCACTGTCTTCATATTCTCCACCATTGTCTGAATACAGCTTTTTGATCTTTAACCCTGTCTCATTCTCAACTCTAGCTTTCCATCTCTTGAAAGCATCAAACACCTCAGACTTGTGTTTCAGAAAATAAACCCATACCTTTATGGAGTGGTCGTCAATAAATGTGACGAAATACTGTTTACCTCCGGTTGACGAGACTGAAGCTGGACCCCAAACATCGGTGTGCACTAGTTCCAACTTCTCCTTTGCTGGTACCCTTCCGGTCTTCTTGAAGCTCACTCGCTTCTGTTTTCCCAACACGCAGTTCTCACAGAAATCAACCTCAACACTCTTCAAATCTGGCAACTTACCTTTCGAATGTAGACACTTCAGCCCCTGACTACTCATATGCCCAAACCTCTGGTGCCACAAGTTCGGATCATCTTTACCTTCCGCCATAGGGATTGAACCACAACCATCCGTAGTTGTGTAAAGCGATCCATTCTTATTTCCTCAGGCGATTGTCATAATACCCTTCGAAATCTTCCACTTATCATCTGTGAAAGTCGTCATGTAACCCTCTGACGCCAGTTGCCCAATAGAGATCAAGTTCTTCCTCAAATCCGGTATGTGCCTCACGTTGTTAAGCTTCCAAATTGACCCTTTCAGCTGAATCTTCACATCTCCCTTCCCGGTAATGTTGCATGCTTGATCGTTACCAAGATACACCTTACCCAAATTTTCTGAGACGTAATTCTCGAACAACTCCCTGTGAGGTGTGGCATGGAAAGATGCTCCTGAATCCAGAACCCAAGACTCCGTCTTACTTTCCAACGAGCAGATGAGGCAGTCATCTGACTCCTCCGACACACAGTTCGCACTGCCCTTGCCCTTATCTTTCTTCTCAGATCTACACTCATACGAGAAGTGGCCTTTCTTACCACAGTTCCAGCACTCTACATCTTTCTTGTTTCGTTGCTGATTTCCCGAATAGTTGACCTGATACCTGGATTTAGACTTACCTCTTGACTTTGATCTTCCTCGTTGATTCGTGTTCCGATTTCTGTTTCTGCTTTTTCTACCTTCCATATTCAATGCTGAAGATGTAGACGCTCCAAATCCCTCTTCACGCATCCTGATTTCTTCAGTCATGATTATGTTAACAACCTGCGAGAAATCCAATTTTTCTTTCCCAAACGAGTTGGCAATTGATTGACATGTCATCTTCCAACTTTCTGGCAATTGGGTGAGCATAAACACCGCCAAGAATTCTTCATCGAAACCCATAGACATAGAAGTTAACCCATCCTTCACTTCATTGAACTGGTTTAGATACTCTCTGAAACCCTGACCTTCCGTCATCTTTAAATTTGATAGCTTTTTGACAAGTGTAGGGAAAAATACCGTAGTACACGCAGCGGAAGCGAGACTAAAAATTGATTTAGTAACTTTTAAAAATTTTTCCTTTTATGAACCTTAAACCCTTTAATCAATTAAACATATATATTATCTAACAAAAGAAGAATACCTTTTGTCGTGTGATCCGATTGACTTGCGTCGATGGTAATCCGCAAGATCTTCAATCCTAGCAAGAACGTGGATCACCTAGGAGCGTGGTCTTCCTTTTCTTTGAATTGCAAACCTGTGAATGGACAAAACAAACTTTTCTTTTCTTTGTTAGTCACAAAAACAATCAAAAGAATACTAAGATTATTCCGGTCACTTTTGAGTTCTCAATCTAATGATCGAAACTCGCGTGAACCTAGATCGATGTTGTACACACAAGCTTATTGATGAATAAGCAAATAGTATACCATCAAAGAATAATCTATCACTCTTTTATGTTTTTAGTAGAATAAAAATAATCTTTTTATGAATTGAGAAGAAGAAGAAAATAGAATCAAGCACAATGCATAGGGTGGCCGAATTCTATATGTGTGAATATATAGGTGGTCTAAATTTTCTTCCTCTTTGCTATTTATTAGGGTGGCCGAATTCTACACTATAAGGGACTAGGGTTGCCGCAATACACAAGCCAAAAAAGAGTTTGTGTTGCACCCTAATTCCTATCTAGTTTAAGACTTCAAACCCTAATCCAACTCATAGATCTTTTATTCTTTTATTTGACTAAATAAAAAGACTTTTTATTTGATTAAATAAATAAAATTAATTATTTATTTTCTTATCAAACAAGTCTTTTAATTTTAGTATACTACTACCAATAGTATAACTCTATGAATCATATTTCCTAATCAGAAAAGATTTGTTTCTTAATTAAACAATTAATTAATTCTTATTTAATTAAACAATGAAACAAAATAATATATAGGCTAATATATTAACCATTGCCGCCCCACTTAAAATAAATGGGCCATATATTATTTTCTTATTTCATTTAATCCATTGGACTTTAAATAAAAAGCCCACATGTGGACCAGACCCATTCTTACTAAAAGAAACAAGCCCACATGTCTTTCATTAATATATTAATATAATTGAGCAGCCCATTAAATAAATAATGTGCAAATTATATTCTTAATATATTAAATGCAATTCTAAATGGACCCATAAATTGGTCCGGTAGAATATATCAAGTGATTCATGCAAGTCCGTGTGGATTGGGGATCTTGGTGGGCTATCTAAATTTAAGCTTCAATAGACATAACCTAATCACAATCAACAAATGATTCACTTAGGTCCGATCCATTAATTTTAACTCATTCCACTAAAGAGCTAAAATTGAACTCTTAAATAAAGACAGAAAAGGAAGATGTTCCTCATTCATACCCTAGACAATCATGTTGGAGATAGTGTATCCTCGTGATTAATATCAGTAATCGCCAAGAGTTCATAGACTGCCTATAACTCTCCAAGTTACCATATTTACTCATATGACCACGTTTTGAACTTGGATATTTTGACTTGTCTAGAAGCCATGTTTTCAATAGACACTATCGAAAACTCAACGTTGAGATTTAATATCCAATTACCTCAAAACATTCATATGATGATATTATACTCTCATTTAATAAATGGAGTCACGATGTCCATATCTATAAATGAAGTCCTCTATCGATTAACAAATGAATATCACCAAACTATCGAGGATAGACTATGCGATATAATCGTACTCATTGATAACTCAAATGATATCACTTGCAACCATAAGTCCATCATTTATCTCAGGATTAAGATAGACTCTCCGATTGTCCTGATAATGATAAGACTATTATCTATTGACGGTTCTAGATAAAGCTTTTCATTGTGATCCAGTTCAATGCACCCAGTGCACTAGATTCTTTTACTCGAAGACACTCCGATGATTTTAGACTCATCATATCTCATTTGATCCCACTCAAATGCTAGTAAAAGAATTCTACAACTTTAACAAGATAAATGTGCCCAACCTTTAACTTAAGTTGTGAACATTATTCAAGACTAACTAAAGAATTGTGTCTACCACATACATATCCAGATGTACGAACAATTCTTCTTTTCTCATAGTCTTTAGACCTTATGATTATTTACTTTGACAATTATAATATTAAACTATAAATGCTATACGATTTGTTAAACCAGAAATCACTTTATTAATATGAAAAAGATTGTTAATTACAATATTACACTCTTGCTATTGAGCATAATCCTAACAACAAGATGGACCTTCCTTACCGCAGAAGGCTGTTCATACAGGTTTGATAAAGTCTTCATCAGATCTCTGGCAGTTAGCTGATCCTTTACATTAAAAGCGACCTGCTTCGTCAAACTGAAACGAATTGCTCCCAATGCTTTCCTGTCTAGGAGTTCGAGATCCTCTTCATCCATGTTCTTCGGCTTCCGCTTCTTTGACCAATCTTCATCGGTCATAGTTGCCGGCTTCTCTTTTATCGGCCAATGCAAGTCTTTCTAGTACAGATAATCCTCCATCTGCATCTTCCAGAAACTGAAATTCGTCCCATCGAATTTCTCAATCTTGTGAGAATCCTTCTCCAATCCCATCTCTACGATAAAATCGTTGACCTCGAGAAAACTTAGATTTGTGTGAAAAATAACCCGCCCCAACCTAGGGCTCTGATACCAATTGTTGTAAGAAAAAATTGCACACACAAATCTAAAACACACAGATAATATGAAAGCAATAAGAAGAAAAAAGACGACACCAAAGATTTTACGTGGTTCAGCAATTTGCCTACGTCCACGGAGCACACCGTACTCAATCCACTACTTTCAGAGTTGATTACAATCTCCCAGTCTCTCTCTCAGTCTCTGTACAATTTGCTCTCTATCTCTCTAGCAATATTTTATCACTCACGGTGATTTTAACACACACATCAGAGTACACATAATGGTGGTATTTATATGGGAGCACTAGGGTTGGCCAAACCCTAATTGGGATCTATTTCCTTTTTCCTCTATCTTTACTGTGTGAAATCTTAATTGCACGCGGATTTAAATCGAACCGCTGCCATAGCAACAGCGCTCTCGCAGCACTCTTCGCAACGTGACCTACTGTGACAACACCGCTGTCAAACAATTAGCAGTGCAATATGCAACGCAAAACACTGGTGAAACCGCTGCCTCACCGCTGCCACCACATACAGCGCTATGCGCAGCGCTCACCAAAAAATTAGGACCGCTGCACATGACGCTGCATATTGCACAGCGTTCCAATTGCTCAATTTGCAATTTGCTTCTTTGTTGACTTTCATGTGCACATACACCAAACCTTCAAATAAGATAAACTTTGTCTTTATCAATTTATCACATAAAAGACAAAAAGCAACCTAACTTGCTTTTAATTAATTGAAGGCTTCACACAATAATCCCAACATCTTCATGCTCCAAGAACTTAGACTTGTTATCTTGACCTTCTCAGTTCCATAATTGAAAGCATACAAGTGGGCATCATTTTCAATTGCCAAAGTTGGATAAACCCTAGCTGTGATGCATGCTTTGCCTCCTCAACCAAAGCTCTCCACTATTGAATGATCAATCTGTAAAAATTGTCAAAAATCACAATTTCATTCAAATGTTGGTACTTTTTAGGTTTTTTTCAAGATTTCTAGTGCTTTCATAGAAATCTCTTCTATGATCATAAATAAACTTATTGTAAAATCGCTTTCAAACACATGCTATATATGATCAACTCACCAAGCTCCTTAGTGACAGCTTCTCATGAACAGGGTCCACATTCAAAAAAGCCCCATAACTGGTCTTATCATTCTTATCATTCAAGGAAGATCTGTTAGACAAAAAGCAAATTAAAAAGCACTTAATAATGGAAAAAAAAAAGAGAAGAAGTTCAAAACTTGATAGCTTGAGAGAGAGAAACAGAGAGAAAAAATTTAACCTGCTCTGGTCACTGCACATAAGCACCACATATTTGTTCTCCTGGCCCTTGAAAATTCTGAAAAAAACTGCTGTGTATTCTTGCAAGTCCTTTCAAGCCAAAACTAGCAACCCAAATGGGCCAAAAGCACTTTTCACAGAAGCACCCTTTTGGCTACATAGCAATTGTGGATCGGTCGAATTTGGTTCCAGCACTTCTGCTTTCTCAAACTCTGTTATCTCAAATGAAATCTCAATGTCTACCTGTCAAACCAAGAAATTCAATTGAATAATAATATTCATACCTGGCATTTTGCTTAGCGAGTTGGGACAAATTAGTAAATTTTATACTTTTATTCTCGGTCGTTAAATGCATATGGATAGATGAATTTTATTTGTAATTTTTTTCTTACATTGTTCTACATTTCAGGTCTGACTTTTATTAAAAACATGTCTGAGTAGGAGTGACTAGGAGCATGATTATTTACAGTGAGCATTAGTGGGTTTCAGAATTCTATTAAATAAGGACATTATAAAAAAAAAACCCTGAGCAGCTGTGACACCAGAAAATTCAAGCACTGATCCTGCCTCCAGGAATTTGCTTGGCAGTTGTACTCTGTTTACACGTAGCGATTCGAGTTCAACTACAGGCCATTGCACCAATTGTTTTCCAGATTTATCAAGCCATAAACTCCTGGGAATTGCCTGGAAAATCAATGTAAGAAAAGACTTTAAAGATGACTTGCCAACACAATCCAAATATTTTAATTCTTGCATTAAGATATAAGTTCATGAGTCCTTATCCAATGACAACAAATAGATTTTAAATTTTAACAAAATCTAGGCACCGAACAGTCAGGTCAAAGGTCTATTGAAATTTTAACTTCCATAACGGGAAATATGCATGATGAGACACAAACCGAAATACTAACGAGGAATGGGAGGTGCAATGCATTTCCAAAACTTTTTTAATGCTTAGAAACCAATCAATATCTAACAAAATAATATGCTTGCAATGTGCAACAAGTTGTTTAATCAATAATCAATCAATAATTTAATAAACTAAATTACCTGTAATCCAGACCAGCCTTTCTTTTTATTGTCATCCTCAGTTGATGATTCGCTAACCCAACCCCACAAAATATGGGAACCTGATTCCCCTATATGCAACCTGATTCCCCTCCCTAAAAATATGGGAAACCTGAAAATCCATATGCGAGATCTGGAAGATGCAGCGCTGCCACGCCTGACGAACCCTCCAAGGAACCATTTCAGAACGAGAAGAAAGAAGCTGAACCACATAAGAAGAATCGCTCTCCAGCCAGATACGATGCCACCCATACTTCCAAGCAAAACTAATGGTCAATGAGGCTGCCAGAAGCTCGGCCTCAAACGCGAAAACCTGACCAAGAGGAATAGCAAAACAACCCTTCACAAAGGCTCTACAGTTCCGAAAAATACCACCACAACCACCAACCCCCGGAGAGCCTAAGGCAGCGTCATCTGTATTCACTTTGATCCAACCAGGGGCCGGAGGCGACCAAACCACACTCTTGATCACTGGGGCTTTAGAAGGGCGACCTTGAAGACCAAAACGACGAAGAATCAAAAGGTCGTCCATACAATTACGCATACAACCAATCTCCAGGCGATTAGCCTCTGAAACCGCACGCCAAACCAAAGAAAGGACGGATCTAATTACTTTCGTATTTCTTGAGTCCCTTTTTATATTATTTATTTCAATATGTCTCATCTATATTTGACGTGAAATTCTGATATTAGACATCTTCAAAATTTCAAGTAATTAATCAATGTAGAAAATTATCGGGTGTGAGAATCTTACAAGTGTATTCGTAGAGGATTCCAATTGGTACAAGTGTATAATGAAAAAAATTTCATTATTTAGACAGTAAAAAAGAATTGCATTTTTATTTTGAAAAAAATTGCATTTTAAATCGGAGCCAATCAGGATTCCACAAGGAAAAATGCATGGGATCTCAAACCTGATCAATTCTCTAATTAAGGTATGAACTAAGAAACTTTTTGGCACATCAAAGGTAAGACATGTTGAAATATCAATACTAATTGCATTTCTAATTATATGATTAATCATCAAAGAAAGTAAAACACATCACTATGTGGATAGTTTGATCAGGAAATTCACAGCACTGAACAACCTAATCTGAACTTATGATCGATCAAGTGGAAAAATGATACAACGAAAAATTAAGTCGTAGATAAATCCACCGATTAAAATTTAACATGTTCGTTAGAAACCACACGTTCAATTGGATTTTCGACATTGATCCGAGCTTTCTTCATGCTCCAAGAACTTAGACTTGTGATCTTGACCTTCTCAGTTCCATAATTGAAAGCATACAAGTGGGCATCATTTTCAATTGCCAAAGTTGGATAAACCCTAGCTGTGATGCATGCTTTGCCTCCTCCACCAAAGCTCTCCATTATTGAATGATCAATCTGTAAAAATTGTCAAAAATCACAATTTCATTCAAATGTTGGTACTTTTTAGGTTTTTTTCAAGATTTCTAGTGCTTTCATAGAAATCTCTTTTATGATCATAAATAAACTTATTGTAAAATCGCTTTCAAACACATGCTATATATGATCAACTCACCAAGCTCCTTAGTGACAGCTTCTCATGAACAGGATCCACATTCAAAAAAGCCCCATAACTGGTCTTATCATTCTTATCATTCAAGGAAGATCTGTTAGACAAAAAGCAAATTAAAAAGCGCACTTATTAACGGAAAAAAAGTTCATAAATTGATATCTTGAGAGAGAGAGAGAGAGAAACAGAGAGAAGAAATTTAACCTGCTTTGGTCACTGCACATAAGCACCACAAATTTATCCTGTCCCTTGAAAATTCTGAAAAAAACTGCTGTGTATTCTTGCAAGTCCTCAGAAGCCAAAACTAGCAACCCAAATGGACCTAAAGCACTTTTCACAGAAGCACCCTTTTGGCTACAGAGCAACTGTGGATTGGTCCAGTTTGGTTCCAGCACTTCTGCTTTCTCAAACTCTGTTACCTCAAATGAAATCTCAATGTCTGCCTTTTCAATACAAGAGAAGTGATTATTTAATATCCATCCCTGTTGCAAGCTATTAGGATGTTCTAATTTTAACGAAACTCTCAGGTCAGAACGTTCTAATTTTAAGAAAGTTGAGGTATCAGGCATTGAATGTATCTAACAAATTTAATTTAACAGTGTTTTTATGTTGTTCAATGCAGAACAACGCTTTAACACAACCCTCACGTTCAAGACGAACAGGTTACCTTGTAAGTTGACTTAAACTTGCTCATAAAACCGGCTCTAATGCCAAATTTAGGTTCGGATTTTGTTAAAAGTATAGCGTTCCAACTAGAAAATGACTATTTACTGTTAGAACAGTGAATTCAGAATTCTATAAATAAGGGCGTTAACAAACCTGAGCAGCTGTGACACCAGAAATTTCAAGCAGTGATCCTCCCTCCAGGAATTTGCTTGGCAAATCTACTTGGTTTTCACGTAACGATTCGATTTCAGGTACAGGCCATTGCACCAACTGTTTTCCTGATTTATCAAGCCAAAAACTCCTGGGAATTGCCTGGAAAAATGATGAATTCAAGAAAATCCAAATCCGTAACAAAATCCAGATGTTTAAATTTCATATTTCATAATGCTAAGATACTTATCAAGATGTAGCATAGCAATGCTTGCAACAACTTGGAACTGAAATTTAAACAATAATAATTCTCTAGTGAGGTTAGTCAAGGAAAAATAAAAATTCAGGACCGAAGTTAAGGATAGGATAACATTACATAACTTTGGTCCTGAATTTTTATTTATTTTTATTTCAAGACTAACTTGACCGGAGAATGACCAATTTAAACCATAATTAATCAATAAATTAATTACCTGTAATCCAGACCAGCCTTTCTTAATATCATCACCCCAAGTTGATGATTCATTAACCCATCCCCACAAAATTCTCCTGTTCTTATCACTATCAAAAAAGCTCTTGGAAGCATAAAATTTCCCGTAATCAAATCTTAATCCGGGAACATCACCCAAATATCCCTCCTCAGGAATAAACTTATCCTTGCCAACATCATATGTCCCAATACTGTAGCTATCAATTTGGTCGTTAAATACACTAACCTTAAGCACATGCTTAATGTCTGGCCCGAGAATCGAGGTTTCAACACCGTTCTGGTCAGCGGTCGACACTGGAAAAAAATCCGGGCACTCCAACATTCCGGTACGCGTCTCGGAATATAATGGATCCTTGGCCTTAATCCAATGCTTGAAATCTTTGCTTTTGTACAAAATTAGCAACCCTTTTTTGTTGTCAATTAGGCTTCCAATGACCATTCTCCATATCTTATCAGGGCCTAGCCAGGCAGTGGTTGGGTCCCTAAATAATGTTGCATTGATCGGTTCAGGAGCTGAAAGAATTGGATTTTTTTTGTACTTGAACCATTCTTTGAGATAAGGGTCTGAAAAATTTTTGGGCATGGCGAAATTTTGGACTTGTGATCCTTGGAGGTCAATTGTTCCAGTGTATATGATTGCTGGCTTGCCTCCAGGGAGGATGGTGGCAGATCCTGACCAGCAACCGTGGCTGTCGTACGGATCTGATGTATCGAGGGCTATTTCGTGTGGGGTCCAGTTAACAAGATCCGTTGATGTAGAGTGGGCCCACACGATGTTGCCCCACACTGCACCATATGGATTGTATTGGTAGAACAGGTGATAAATTCCCTTGTAAATCATGGGTGCTGAATGCATTAATTTCATTAATATTAGTTTGAAATTAAAATTGAATTCTCATTTAAACTTATAAGAAATGACCTATTTATAAACACAAAGGGAATTTTACATATAAATATAGATGTAATATATATAGGAGAATCGAATATAAGAATGTCAAAGTAATAGTAATCCATGTTTAGTAATCTTTACATCTAAAAATTTTAATTTACAGATAAAGTCAGTTGAAGTAATAGTTTTAAGCTCGAACATTAATAAAACCTGGAAAAAAATATTGTAAGAACTGACTAGAGAAAGAGCAGAAAAGTACTAACCATTGGGATCTACAAATCCAAACAAACATCCATATGATCATTTGTGCATGCCATAAATCATAACATATCCAAAAGACCCAAAAAAAAAAAAAAAAAAAAAAAATGTTAGAAACTTAAAAAAAAAAAGCAAGAAAAAAAAAAGATTTAGAAGCCAAGAAGATTGGAAAAATATTAGAGAATAAAGACCATTCATCCAATTTTTGATGGGCTGGAAATGGTAGCCAGTTCTGTAAGGTTGATCTGAAGAACCAGATTGATGTTGATGATGAGCAGAAGCTTCAAGCTCAACGATGCCATGGCCTAGCAAGAGAGTAAAGAACAGAAGCAGAGTTACAGAGAAGTTGATCATGGTGTTTCACTAGGTTGTGAATGAGAGAAGAGAAAGATTCAAGTTAGATACATAGTACTACTGATGAGTATTTTATAAGAAAAAAGAGTTTAAAATGGCTGCAAATTCGAGGAGTTTTCATGGAAAATTAGTTCAGGAGAAAAAAAAAAAAAAAAAAACAAAGACTTGGATTGGAATAATTGGATTGGTATTTGGTGAGAAATGATAAATAAAGACTAGAAAAAGTAATATATTTCATAAAATAAGACTGACTTTTTTATAATAAATATAAGACAGACTTGCATAGGTATCTTATTTTATATTCATATGTACCTGCAAATGTTTGCAAGTTGGATTTATTTATAGATATCCATCCTTGTGATTAGCTGTCAGATACTCAGATGCCATTAATATATTTGAGTATTCACATGGAATTTGTAAAACTTAATATGATTTATTGATTCTATATTAAATGTAAGGGTTAATATTATGAACCTCCTCTCACATTTGAACTATTATTAGATGTATAGTTACAAATGCTTTTATTTTAGAAACCTCCCCTATGAACTAACACCGTTAGCATTCTGTATGTGTTGATTGAGTTTGAATATTAAAAAGTCTAAAATGTCCTTATTTAAGCTTCAATTGTATGAATTGACTATTATACCCTCAAACTTTTACCAAATAAATTAATAAAATGATACAAAATGTGAGAATGTTAACTTGCAAAGGAGAAACTATTTTGTGGACTATTTTATCCTTAAAAATATCAAATTACAAATGAACCAAAAGCATAGAAAATGAGTATTTATTTGTTTGGATTTATAAAAAAAGATAAATAAATACATATTTTGGTTTATTTTCAATGCTTTTGGTTCATTTGTAATTTTGTTATTTTTAGGAATAAAATTGTCTACAAAATAACTTCTCATTTGCAAGTTAACATTACCGCCTTTTGTATCATTTTATTAATTTTTATTTGGTAAACGTATGAGAGTATAATGATCAATTCATACAATTGAAGTTTAAATATAGACATTTTAGACTTTATAACGGTCAAAATTAGTCAACACAAACAAAATGCTAACAGTGTTAGTCTATAGCAGAGCCGGTCTTAGGCTGGTGCAAGAGGTGCACCTGCCTTGGGCCCATGAAAAAATAGCAAAAATTGTTATTAGATTTTAGCTTTAAAGGGCCCAAAAGCTAATTATTTTTTTAAAAACTAGGCCCAATAAAAATAAAATAGATATTTTAGCTCTAGGCCCTTGAGATGTCAGGGCCGACCCTGGTCTATAGGGAAGGTTTTTAAAATAAAAGCATTTGTAACTATAAATCAAATAATAATTAAAATATGAGGGGAGGTTTTTAATATTAATCCTAAATGTAAAGATAGGATAATAATAGGTAATATAAAAATTAATGTAATATAGGCACTAAGTAGCATGGGACGGTGGTACTATATAAATATATTCTAATCATAAAACAATGACATTGTTAATTACTTGTTATTTTGTTTTTTAAAAAACAGACACATTGTGGAATGAGGTCTACCTTATCGAGATCTGATGAGATTAGACTCTACGAACATGAATTGGAATACAATTCTCACTTTAGATTGGACTTGTCATTTGATCATTCAAGACACAGAAAAATTTGGTTTAATAGAGAATTATGGTCTTACTTGTTTAAGGAACAAGAATCTATATAACTTGCTTAATTAATGGATCATATCAACCAAAGGACATAATACAAAAACAATCCATTTGATTTTTTTTTTTTTTTTTGGGTAGATATAAATAGACCATTCAACTTTTTAATATCTAAGTGGTACCAGATCCTCAAAAGCTCCACCAAATATCAACGCAGAGGAGAATCCTACTCCCTTCAACTTCTCCACTATTCATTGCTTTAGTTAATTTGAGCTTTCTTCATGCTCCAAGCACTTAGACTTGTGATCTTGACCTTCTCAGTTCCATAATTGAAAGCATACAGGTGGGCATCATTTTCAATTGCCAAAGTTGGATAAACCCTAGCTGTGATGCATGCTTTACCTCCTCCACCAAAGCTTTCCACTATTGAATGATCAATCTGTAAAATTTGTCAAAAATCACAATTTGTCAATATAATTTTTGAAGACACAATTGACCATTGCTGATTTTCTAGAAATCATTTCTTAGATTATGAGAAATAGTTGGTGTTTTTTTTTAGGGAATTAAAAAGCATTACTTATTATTAAATTACTTTCAAACACAAGCTAATTAATATATGATCAAACTCACCAAGCTCCTTAGTGACAGCTTCTCATGAACAGGGTCCACATTCAAAAAAGCCCCATAACTGGTCTTATCATTCTCATCATTCAAGGAAGATCTGTTAGACAAAAAGCAAATTAAAAAGCACTTAATAATGGAAAAAAAAAAAAAAAAAGTTCAAAGCTTGATAGCTTGAGAGAGATGAAACAGAGAGAAGAAATTTAACCTGCTCTGGTCACTGCACATAAGCACCACATATTTGTGCTCCTGGCCCTTGAAAATTCTGAAAAAAACTGCTGTGTATTCTTGCAAGTCCTTTGATGCCAAAACTAGCAACCCAAATGGGCCAAAAGCACTTTTCACAGAAGCACCCTTTTGGCTACATAGCAACTGTGGATTTGTTGAATTTGGTTCCAGCACTTCTGCTTTCTCAAACTCTGTTATCTCAAATGAAATCTCAATGTCTGCCTGTCAAACCAAGAAATTCAATTGAATAACAATATTCATACCTGGCATTTTGCTTGGCGAGTCGGGACAAATTAGCAAATTTTATACTTTATTCTTGATCGTTAAATATATCTAATCGATGAAATTTATTTGTATTTTTTTTTAACATTGTTCTCCATTTCAGGTCTGACTTTTATCAAAAACGCCCCGTAACTGGTCTTATCATTCTTATCATTCAAGGAAGATCTGTTAGACAAAAAGCAAATCAAAAAGCACTTAATAATGGAAAAAAGAAAGAGAAGAAGTTCAAAACTTGATAATTTGAGAGAGAGAAACAGAGAGAAGAAATTTAACCTGCTCTGGTCACTGCACATAAGCACCACATATTTGTGCTCCTGGCCCTTGAAAATTCTGAAAAAAACTGCTGTGTATTCTTGTAAGTCCTTTGAAGCCAAAACTAGCAACCCAAATGGGCCGAAAGCACTTTTCACAGAAGCACCCTTTTGGCTACATAGCAACTGTGGATTTGTCGAATTTGGTTCCAGCACTTCTGCTTTCTCAAACTCTGTTATCTCAAATGAAATCTCAATGTCTGCCTGTCAAACCAAGAAATTCAATTGAATAATAATATTCATATCTGGCATTTTGCTTAGCGAGTCGGGACAAATTAGCAAATTTTATACTTTATTCTCTGTCGTTAAATGCATCCAATCGATGAAATTTATTTGTATTTTTTTTTTACATTGTTCTAAATTTCAGGTCTGACTTTTATTAAAAACATGTCTGACTAGGAGTGACTAGGAGTACAGTGAGCATTAGCGGGTTTCAGAATTCTATTAATTAAGGACATTATAAAAAACCTGAGCAGCTGTGACATCGGAAACTTCAAGCACTGATCCAGCCTCCAGGAATTTGCTTGGCAGTTGTACTCTGTTTATGCGTAGCGATTCGAGTTCAACTACAGGCCATTGCACCAATTGTTTTCCAGATTTATCAAGCCATAAACTCCTGGGAATTGCCTGGAAAATCAATGTAAGAAAAGACTTTACAGATGACTTGCCAACACAATCCAAATATTTTAATTCTTGCATTAAGATATAAGTTTCATGAGTTCTTATCCATTGACAACATATAGATTTTAAGTTTTAACAAAATCTAAGCACCGAACAGTCGGGTCAAAGGTCTGCTGAAATTTTTACTTCCATAACGGGAAATATGCATGATGAGACAAACCGAAATACTAACATGGAATGGGAGGTTCAATGCATTTCCAAAACTTTTTTAATGCTTATAAACCAATCAATATATAACAAAATACTATGCTTGCAATGTGCATCAAGTTGTTTAATCAATAATCAATCAATAATTTAATAAACTAAATTACCTGTAATCCAGACCAGCCTTTCTTTATATTATCATCCTCACTTGATGATTCGCTAACCCAACCCCACAAAATGCGCCTGTTTTTATCACTATCGAAAAACGTCTTGGAAGCATAAAATTTCCCGTAATCATATCTTAATCCCAGAACACCACCCAAGGATTCCTCCATATCCGGGATAAACTTATCCTCGCCAATACTATATGTCCCAATTGTGTAACAATCACCAAGAGGCAAACTTGCCTTAAGCACATGCTTAACTTTCGGCCCAAAAATCGAGGTACCCACACCTTTCTGGCCAACAATAGACACCGGATAAAAATCCGGGCACTCCCACATTCCGGTATTGTTTTCAGAGTGTAACGGGTGGTTTGCCATGGTCCAATGTTTAAAATCTTTGCTTGATCTATACAAAATTGCTAGCCCTTTGTTGTCAATTATGCTTCCAATCAACATTCTCCATCTCTTATCAGGGCCTAGCCAAGCAGTGGTTGGGTCCCTAAATGAGGTTGGGTCAATTGGTTTAGTGGATGCAATTAAGGGGTTTTTTGGGTACTTGAACCATTCTCTAAGGTACGGGTCGGAATAAATTTTGGGCACAGCCAAGTTTTGGACTTGTGTGTTTTTCGAGTCAATTATTCCAGTGTAGAAGATGGCCGGTCTGCCTCCGGGGAGGATGGTGGCAGAGCCTGACCAGCAACCGTGGCTATCGAATGGCTGTGATGGAGCGATGGCTATGTCTTGTGGGGTCCAGTTAATGAGATCCGTCGATGTGGAGTGGGCCCACGTGATGTTTCCCGGCACTGCAGCATATGGATTGTATTGGTAGAAGAGGTGATAAATTCCCTTGTAAATCATAGGTCCTGAAATAAACATTCCATGGTTTATAGTAGCTAAATCCGTAAACATTACGTGATATGCCAGAATAATAGTATTAAGCTTGATCAAACGAAATATAACTAGAGTACGACTGTGAGAACTAACCATTGGGATCTGCATATCCAAAACACCCATATCATTTGTGCAAGCCACAATCACATGTCCAAAGGAAAAAAAAAAAAAAGTGCACAAAAAACAAATGTTAGAAATAGAAAACAAGAAAAATAAGATTTTGAAGACAAGAAGATTGGAAAATTAGAGAAAGAGAGACCATTCATCCAGTTCTTGGCTGGCTGGAAATGAAAGCCAGTTCTGTAAGGTTGATTTGTAGAAGCTTGAAGCTCAACAATGCCATGAGTAAGCAAGAGAGAAAAGAGCAAAAACAGAGAAACAGAGAAGTTATTCATGGTGTATAATAGGGATGTGAATGTGAAGAAGAGAATAATATACAGGTTATTTATAATTAATTTACAAGAAATAAAGAGTACATTGAAAAGGGTTCCAAATTTTAGGATTGTTGACTGGTGAAAAAGTTGTATCAACCAAGTGAGACGATATAATATTCTATTCAATAAATTAAATAAACGAATTGATTTGTGATCCAATACTATTCAATTAACCTATTTTGACAAATCGATCTAATGATAGGTTTCAGACATATTATATACATAGAGGACCTTTTCAATAGATTTTACTTTTTAGGAAGAATTTCTATAGAATTTTAGTCTTGAATTTTGATGCGTGTGTGTGTGATGCAGAATTTAGTCTTATAACAATTGATGTATGGCATGCATCTACAGCTAGATTTGTAAATTCATTTAGTATAAAAGGTGAATGAAACTTAAGCTAAATTGCAAAACAAATAATGAAACATAATAATTAGTTTTATTTGGACCCTCCATAAATAAAATCCTGACTTCGCCCCTAATCGACATCATTTTGGCCAACGGTGCATAGATAGGCAGAACATAGAGAAACTTTGAAACTTTGAAGTTGTACATGGTGTAACTGTGTGTGAATGAGAATAAGAGGAATATACAGGCTATTTTATAATTCAATAATGTTACTTTGTCCAAATTTCAGGATTTATTGATTGAATAATCTAAGAGAAAAATCAAAGTATTTGATTGGTATAAAAAAGACAAACAAAAGACTTTGAAATCTGAAGTCAAGTTATTTAATTTGTTTTTTTCAATGGAAATTAATATGATTGTTATAGCAATAATACGACTTGATACCTTGCAATGCATAGATAAACATGGAAACTTCAATATTCAATGTAAACAGTAAAGAAAACATTTTTTCCAGATGTTATTTTTACTTGGTTTACACGTAATGAGTCAATTTCAACCACAGGACATTGCACCTGTTGTTTTCCTGACTTATCAAACCCAAGACTCCTGGGAATTGCCTAGAAAATCAATCCTAGAAAATATTCAAAGTCTTGCTTTAAGATTTAATTTTCATAAGTCATTAATAACCTTTGAATTATTGCAAAAATCTGGATGTAAAACCTCAAGTCTTAAAGACGTATAAATTTCACAAATAACTTTGTTTTTTTCTTTTTCTATTACTCTACACCGACAAATCTGAATGTAAAATCCCATGTTGCCGGATAAATCTAATAATTCAGTAGTCTCATCTGTTAGATGACTTAGATCCATATTCCATCTCATGGAGATCTACAATCTAGATATTAACAAAATCCAAGCCAATGCTCTTTGTTATTTTCAAAGTTTTATAATGCTAAGATACTAATCAAGATGTGATATAGTAATGCTTGCAATCAAACTGCTACATGTTTAAGGTTCAGTCCCGAAAATCGAGAGATATCGATACTAGAGATGGAGAGAGGGGGCCCACAGTGGCCATCACCCCAACCAATGGAAATTGCTTTAACATTTAGTGTATATAATTTAACAATATGTACAATACATACAATTATAACCCATTGACCCTCCCATTATTTTAGTTAGGAATGGCAAAATCACCCGTGAGTACGGGCCCTACGGGGACCCGTACTTGTGGGGTGGAGCTGAGTTTCAATTAGGTGGAGATGGGGTGGGGATGAGAATAAATAGTAAAACCTGTAATGGGTATGGGGCAAAGATGAATTTTATAATCTCTGCCCTGCCCCACCCCACTTAAAATATAATGTTTATTTTTTTATTGTATAGTTTTTTTTTTCTTTTAATGTTATGTTTAAAAATTATTGAATTTATTTATTTAGTTGTGAGATTTATGTTTATGAGATGATTTTCAATACTTTTTTTGAAATTACTTTATATATTATATCATATTCATTAGGTTATATATTTATTGTTTTAATAAATAATTTTGATAAACGGTTTTTTTTTTGTTAATTTTATTTTTGATAAATGGGTTAAATGGGGCAAATGAGTTAAATGAGTGGGGATGGGTAAAGCATACCCCGCCCCTCCCCGCCCTGCTCCATATATTCTAGGGTTTTATATAGGGATGGGGTTTCAAAAAATAAATGGGGCAGGATGCGGGGAGGGCCACCCCGCCCCAAACCCACCCCATTGCCATCCCTAATTTTAGTATATATATATATATATAATTATTTCATTCATTCCTTAAAAATAGGGTTTTGTAATTTTATTTATTATCCTACCCAACTAATTTAATTTATTTCTTCCATCCCTAATAAAATCATATATATATATTTTTATTTCAATTAATTAATTTAAATTTGTTTTTGTTTAATTTTTATGTAATGATATTTTTATTTGACTTAATCAATGGTATAATGGCATTTGGACTATTTTTTTTTTGTTTATTATTATTAATTGTAGTTTTTTTTATTTTTATTTTTTATTTTTTATTATTTTTTTTTACCATTACTTTTATTATATATTTCTTTTGGTTTTTTTTAATGAAAATTAATTTTAACGAGATAGTGTTGGTTAGGTAAACCCCTCACACTTACGTCACGAGGTCGTAGGTTCGAGTCCCCCCTAAAAAAACATGAATTTATGTACAATTTTAAAAAAAGAAAAATAATTTTGAATATTGAATATTTATTTTTTGTTAACTTAATAATTTTTTTTTTAGAAAACCTTATTTTCGAAAATAAGTAGAAAAGGACATTTTTTTATCGGGAATAAAAATACAAGAGAAGGCTATAAAAACCCAAAAAGTACCAAAGAAACATAAAATCTGTTAATAAAACTTGTAACTTGATCATTCATAAACATCTATAACTAGTACTTTAGCTTATAATTTCAATTTCTTGCTATTACTTCCTCAACATATGTTATAACACCCAAAAGCTCAGTATAAAAGGTGAATGAAACTTAAGTTAAACCGCAAAACAAATAATGAAACTTAATAATTAGTTTTATTTGGACCCTCCATAACTAAAATCCTAACTTCGCCCCTGATCGACATCATTTTGGCCAACGGTGCGTAGATAGGTAGAACATAGAGAAACTTTGAAGTTGTACATGGTGTGCCTGTATGTGAATGAGAATAAGAGGAATATACAAGCTATTTTATAATTCGATAATGCTACTTTATTTAAATTTCAGGATTTGTTGATTGATTAATCTAAGAGAAAAGTCAAAGTATTTGATTGGTGTAAAAAAGACAAACAAAAGACTTTGAAATCTGAAGTCAAGTTGTTTAATTTGATTTTTTCAATGGAAATTAATATGATTGTTATAGCAAGAATACGACTTGATACCTTGCAATGCATAGATAAACATGGGAACTTCAATATTCAATGTAAACAGTTAAGAAAACATATTTTCCACTGCTGACAGAGTTAGCTATAATCCATGCTAAATAATCCAATTTTTGTAAATTTCGACTATTCCATGTGTTTTGGATATTATCTTTCATCTACTTGCCGAAACACTATTATAGTACTCAAACAAGATATTTAAGTGATATCTTGTGTTGGAATATCAGATCAAGTGGACATGGTTCGTGATCGTGATCGTGATCACCAAGATGATCAAGAGATAAAAAGGGACAAACCAGAACGCAGCCTAGCTGTCATGATGTCTCAGCAAAATATGGTCAAGTGGCTATCCTGATGACATCAGCTTCTCTAACTAACTCTTGCAATACAAAAGCTGACGTGGTGAAATTATGTTATGATTCTGATCAACTAATTGAGGAATTAGTATCACAGCTGAACTAACACTGTTAGCTTTCCGTTTGTGTTGACTGGGTTTGACTATTAAAAAGTGTAAAATGTCCTTATTTAAGCTTTAATTGTATGGATTGACTATTATACCCTCATACTTTTACCAAATAAATTAATAAAATGATACAAAATGTGAGAATGTTAACTTGCAAAGGAGAAGCTATTTTGTGGACTATTTTATCCTTAAAAATAACAAAATTACAAATGAACCAAAAGTATAGAAAACGAGTATTTATTTGCTTGGATTTATAAAAAAAGACAAATAAATACATATTCTGGTTTATTTTCAATGCTTTTGGTTCATTTGTAATTTTGTTATTTTTAGCGATAAAATTGTCTACAAAATAACTTCTCATTTGTAAGTTAACATTACTACATTTTGTATCATTTTATTAATTTTTATTTGGCAAATGTATGAGGTATAATGGTCAATTCATACAATTGAAGCTTAAATGTAGACATTTTAGACTTTTTAACAGTCAAAATTAGTCAACAAAAACGGAATGCTAACGGTGTTATTCTATATGGGAGGTTTCTAAAATAAAACATTTGAAACTATACATTTAATAATAGTTCAAAGGTGAGGGGAGGTTTTTAATATTAATCCTAAATGTAAAGATAGGATAATAATAGGTAATATAAAAATTAATGTAATATAGGCACTAAATAGCATGGGACGGTGGTACTATATAAATATATTCTAATCATACAACAATGATATTGTTTACTTGTTATTTTGTTTTTTAACAAACAGACACGTTGTGGGATGAGGTCTACCTTATCGAGATCTGACGATATTAGACTTTACAAACATGAATTGGAATACGCACTTCAGATTGAACTTGTTATTTGATCATTCAAAACACAGAAAAATTCGGTTTAATAGAGAATTATGGTCTTACTTGTTTAAGGAACAAGAATCTATATAACTTGTTTAATTAATGGATCATATCAACTTGAATTTAATGAAAACCCGTAAAGATCTTGTACCAAGGAACAAGAATTAGTCATAATCTATATAACTTGCTTAATTAATGGATCATATCAATTACCAAAAGAAATAATACAAATACAATCCGTTTGATTTTTTTTTTTTTTTTTTTTTTTTTTTTTGGGGTAGATAACTAGATATATATAGACCGTTCAACTTTTTAATATCTAAGTGGTACCAGATCCTCAAAAGGTCCACCAAATATCAACGCAGAGGAGAATCCTTCTCCCTTCAACTTCTCCACTATTCATTGCTTTAATTAATTTGAGCTTTCTTCATGCTCCAAGCACTTAGACTTGTGATCTTGACCTTCTCAGTTCCATAATTGAAAGCATACAGGTGGGCATCATTTTCAATTGCCAAAGTTGGATAAACCCTAGCTGTGATGCATGCTTTACCTCCTCCACCAAAGCTTTCCACTATTGAATGATCAATCTGTAAAATTTGTCAAAAATCACAATTTGTCAATATAATTTTTGAAGACACAATTGACCATTGCTGATTTTCTAGAAATCATTTCTTAGATTATGAGAAATAGTTGGTGTTTTTTTTTAGGGAATTAAAAAGCATTACTTATTATTAAATTACTTTCAAACACAAGCTAATTAATATATGATCAAACTCACCAAGCTCCTTAGTGACAGCTTCTCATGAACAGGGTCCACATTCAAAAAAGCCCCATAACTGGTCTTATCATTCTCATCATTCAAGGAAGATCTGTTAGACAAAAAGCAAATTAAAAAGCACTTAATAATGGAAAAAAAAAAAAAAAAAGTTCAAAGCTTGATAGCTTGAGAGAGATGAAACAGAGAGAAGAAATTTAACCTGCTCTGGTCACTGCACATAAGCACCACATATTTGTGCTCCTGGCCCTTGAAAATTCTGAAAAAAACTGCTGTGTATTCTTGCAAGTCCTTTGATGCCAAAACTAGCAACCCAAATGGGCCAAAAGCACTTTTCACAGAAGCACCCTTTTGGCTACATAGCAACTGTGGATTTGTTGAATTTGGTTCCAGCACTTCTGCTTTCTCAAACTCTGTTATCTCAAATGAAATCTCAATGTCTGCCTGTCAAACCAAGAAATTCAATTGAATAACAATATTCATACCTGGCATTTTGCTTGGCGAGTCGGGACAAATTAGCAAATTTTATACTTTATTCTTGATCGTTAAATATATCTAATCGATGAAATTTATTTGTATTTTTTTTTAACATTGTTCTCCATTTCAGGTCTGACTTTTATTAAAAACATGTCTGACTAGGAGTGACTAGGAGCATGATTATTTACAGTAAGCATTAGTGGGTTTCAGAATTCTATTAAACATTATAAAAAAAACCTGAGCAGCTGTGACACCGGAAACTTCAAGCACTGATCCTGCCTCCAGGAATTTGCTTGGCAGTTGTACTCTGTTTATGCGTAATGATTTGAGTTCAACTACAGGCCATTGCACCAATTGTTTTCCAGATTTATCAAGCCATAAACTCCTGGGAATTGCCTGGAAAATCAATGCAAGAAAAGACTTTAAAGATGACTTGCCAACACAATCCAAATATTTTAATTCTTGCATTAAGATATAAGTTTCATGAGTCCTTATCCAATGACAACCTATAGATTTTAAATTTTAACAAAATCTAGGAACTGAACAGTCGGGTCAAAGGTCTGTTGAAATTTTTACTTCCATAACGGGAGATATGCATGATGAGACACAAACCCAATTACTTACGTGGAATGGGAGGTGCAATGTATTTCCAAAACTTTTTTAATGCTTATAAACCAATCAATATATAACAAAATACTATGCTTGCAATGTGCTTCAAGTTGTTTAAACAATAATCAATCAATAATTTAATAAACCAAATTACCTGTAATCCAGACCAGCCTTTCTTTATATCATCATCCACACTTGATGATTCGTTAACCCAACCCCACAAAATGCGCCTGTTTTTATCACTATCGAAAAACGTCTTGGAAGCATAAAATTTCCCGTAATCATATCTTAATCCCGGAACACCACCCAAGGATTCCTCCATATCCGGGATAAATGTATCCTCGCCAATACTATATGTCCCAATTGTGTAACAATCACGATGAGGCCCCCCTAAACTTGCCTTAAGCACATGCTTAACTTTTGGCCTGAAAATCGAGGTATCCACACCTTTCTGGCCAACTTTATACACCGGATAAAAATCCGGGCACTCCCACATTCCGGTATTGTTATCTGAGTGTAACGGGTGGTTTGCCTTGGTCCAATGTTTAAAATCTTTGCTTGATCTATACAAAATTGCTAACCCTTTGTTGTCAATTATGCTTCCAATCAACATTCTCCATCTCTTATCATGGCCTAGCCAAGCAGTGGTTGGGTCCCTAAATAAGGTTGGATCAATTGGTTTAGTGGATGCAATTAAGGGGTTTTTTGGGTACTTGAACCATTCTCTAAGGTACGGGTCAGAATAATTTTTGGGCACAGCCAAGTTTTGGACTTGTGTGTCTTTCGAGTCAATTATTCCGGTGTAGAAGATCGCCGGTCTGCCTCCAGGGAGGATGGTGGCAGAGCCTGACCAGCAACCGTGGCTATCGAATGGCTGTGATGCAGCGATGGCTATGTCGTGTGGGGTCCAGTTAACGAGATCTGTCGATGTGGAGTGGGCCCACGTAATGTTACCCCACACTGCTGCATATGAATTGTATTGGTAGAAGAGGTGATAAATTCCCTTGTAAATCATAGGTCCTGAGATAAACATTCCAGGGTTTAGTAGTATTATATAGTAGCTAAATCCGTAAACATTACATGATATGCCAGAATAATAGTATTAAGCTTGATCAAACGAAATATAACTGGAATACGACTGTGAGAACTAGCCTGAAAAGAGTCGAAAAGTACTAACCATTGGGATCTGCATATCCAAAACACCCATATCATTTGTGCAAGCCACAATCACAACATATCGAAAGGAAAAAAAAAGGTTTACAAAAACAAATGTTAGAAATAGAAAACAAGAAAAATAAGATTTTGAAGACAAGAAGATTGGAAAATTAGAGAAAGAGAGACCATTCATCCAGTTCTTGGCTGGCTGGAAATGAAAGCCAGTTCTGTAAGGTTGATTTGTAGAAGCTTGAAGCTCAACAATGCCATGAGTAAGCAAGAGAGAAAAGAGCAAAAACAGAGAAACAGAGAAGTTATTCATGGTGTGTAATAGGGATGTGAATGAGAAGAAGAGCATAATATGCAGGTTATTTATAATTAATTTACAAGTTGGTGAAAAAGGACAAAGAAAGACTTTGAACTCTGAAGACATTTTTTTGTGTGTGTGAAGAGATCTGAAGTCAAGTTGTTTTGCTTTGTTTTTAATGGAATTTAATATGAATAATAAGTAAGACTTGCATAGGTAACTTAATCCACCACATTCGTACATGTGAATTTTATCTTATATTAACAATAATTTTGTATATTTAATTGCCAGCTACTGCATCCAAGTGTGATTTATTTAGATACCTTCATGACATTATGGACATAGCATTTGATCATTCAAACCTCAGATAAACTAAATTTACTTTTCAACGAGATGAGATTGATACAATGATACGCTCCTCACAACTACACTATTAAGATTGTAGGTTTGAGTTGTCTCCTCCCCAAACCCAGATCAATTATTTGTACTATAATTGTTTATAAAAATATAAAACTCCGATCAAACTTTGTCTGCCTTACACGATACAGAATGAAAATCTTTAGAGATCATCTTGGACCAATTAACAAAAATCAGTCACAATCTATGTAATTTGTTCAATTAACAAGTTGGATCAACCAATCAAACAATAGAATCTATTCAATAAATGAGTTGATTTGTGATCCAATACTATTCAATTAACCTATTAAAATCTAATGATAGGTTTCAGACATATTATATAAATAGAAGACCTTTTCAATAGATTTTACTTTCTAGGAAGAATTTCTATAGAATTTTAGTCTTGAATTTTGATGCGCCTGTGTGATGCAGAACTTAGAATATAACAATAGATGTAAAATTCATTTTATTTACCAAAAAAAAAAAAAATCCATTTTTTTTTAAATAACCCTCAAAGGATATAGATGTAAAATCTGAATTTTGTTAAAATCAAGACTTCTTAACTAAAAATGTACTCCTTTAGTCAGTGCCGGCCCTGACATCTCAGGGCCTACGGCGAAAAAAACTATTTTATTATTATCGGGTCTATTTTTAAAAATTGGCTCTATTTAAACATCTTATCAAGCTAATTTAAGCTTAAAAACTAGACCTATTTAAGCATCTTATCAAACCAATTTTTGCCATTTTCTTTATGGGCCCAGGGCAGATGCACTTCTTGCACCATCCCAGGGATAGCACTGCTTATAGTTAGCATAGTGAATTCAAAATTCGTTAAATAAAGACATTTTCCACAAATCTTGGAGATGATGGAATTTTTGAAATCTCTCAAGTTAAAAGGAACGGCAATCAAAGAGCTACCCCCTTCAATTGACCACCTGAATGGGCTTGAAGGCTTAACGTTGTCTAATTGCAAAAATCTAGAGATGCTTCCAAATAGCTTCTGTAATTTGACATCTCTAAGATATCTTAGTCTTTCTAATTGCTCAAAACTGGATAAATTGCTAGAGAATTTGGGAAATTTAAAATCTCTAAGGTATCTCGTAGTTTGAGGATCTGCTGTAGGTCAACTACCATCCTCTATAACATGTTTGAAGAACCTTGTAGTACTCGATTGTTCTGAATGCAGGGGTTTGACAATATTACCTTCTTTATCAGGTTTATGGTCTTTAACAATATTAGTTTTAAATAAGTGCAATCTAGTGGAACTTCCTGAAGATATTGGTTGTTTATCCTCATTGGAAGAGTTAGAGCTGTGCGGAAACATGTTTGAGAGTCTACCCAAAAGCATCAAGCATCTTTCTAACTTGGAATTTCTGTCCAGTCAGTGACGTTTTTGAAGAATTACTAGCTAGTAAAAATGCAGCGTACAAGAAAGGTTATTTCTCTCTTAAATCTTTATACACTCTTACCCTCATCTCTCTCGCATTAGTATTAACTAAAATGGGATCTAGTGGTGGGGGTAGTAGATTGGTTTGGAATTGACGCTTGCTGCTGACCTTCTATTTGGTTTTCTGCTGTCCTGTTGTTTCGTTGTTTTCTTGTTGATGGTGGTCTTTTATTACTCTGTTGTTTTGTGTTTTGTCCCTGCTTTTGCCTCTGTTTGCTCTGTTGTGAAGGTTTGTAGGGCGTTATGGTGTGCTGTGCGTTGTTGTTTCTTCTTGCCTTTTTTGGGCGCTTCTTTATAAAATTTGATGTTATATATATATATATATTTAGAGGAAATACCCCTTTTTTGTCAAAAAATTAGGATGATTATAGTTTTTTCCCAACATTAATATTTTTATTGTTTCTAGTCATTAATTGGCTATGAAGACCTAAATGCCCGTCATTTTCCCATTTTTTCCCTCTCCTCTCTCTCCTCTCATCAGATTCTTTTTCTTTCTCTCTTTCTCTCCTCTCTCTCTGTGTCGCCGCCACTACACCAAAACCTAGCTGCCACCGCCGGTGGGTTTTTCACTCGAAACATGTGCGATTTGTGGCGAGGAGGCAGATCGACGGTCGTCGATTACGATTTGGTCCAGATCGAGCGACCCAAACCCATCTCCGTCGCCGTTCGTTTGATCTGTGAAACTCGATCGCCGATCTTCGTTTGGGATCCGCGTATGTGGTTCGATTTATGGCTAGGAGGCGGATCGACGGTCTTCGATCATGATCTGGTCTAGATTGAGCAACCCAAGCCCATCTCCTTCGCTGTTCGTTCGATCGATTTTGGGTCGAACCCCTGGTGGTGTGTGCATGAGAGTGAGAGAGATGGTGATGGTGATGAGGTGGTGGTCGATTCTAGGATGGTGTTTGTGATGATGATGTTTCTGGGTTGTGGTGGAGTTGATGAGTAATGGTGAATTCTTTTTTTAAAAAATTTGTTTTTTGTTAAATTGATGAAGATTAGGATGGGTGTTGTTTAAAGATTGAGGTGTTTGATTTTGTTGTGGATGGAAATATTAGGGCGGGTTTTGTTTAATGGGTGTTGTTAAATTTTTTTTTTTTTTTTTTTTTTTTTTGGGTTTGTGATTACTGGAAATTTTGGTGTTTGATTGGTTTCTGGAAATTTTGGTGTTTGAATTCGGTTTGATTTATGGAAAATTTTCCAAATTTCTTTAAACACATCAGGCTACCAATTAAACACACCACGACAATCCAATTAAACGCACCAGGGCAGACCAATTAAACATACAAAGACAGACTAATTAAACATACCAGACATAAATCAATTAAACACATCAGGGCAGACAAATTAAACACACTAGGGCAACTCAATTAAACACACCATGCCAATCCAATTAAACACATCAGGGCAACACCAATTAAATATACTAGGACAACCCAATTAAACACACCAAGATAACTCAATTCAACACACTAAGGAAAATCAATTAAACACACCAGGGCAAGACCAAATTAAACACATCAAGAAACATAATTAAACACATCTGGGAAGAAGATGGAGGTCTGGGAAGAAGAAGAAGAAAAAGAAAAAGAAAAAAAAAAATTGAGATTTTTTTTTCTTTTATAAAGAAGGGCAATTTTGTTCAAAAAGTGGATATTTTAGTAAAAACAATAAAAATGCTAATCTTATGTAAAAACAATAAACTCACTAATTTTACGGTTACTTTTAAAGTTCTCCCTTATATTTATGTTACAGGTATCTGAAAAGCCATCAAATAAATTCAGTATTTATATGCTTGGTAGTGAATTTCCTGAATGGTCCAGCTATCAAAGTCTTGGATCTTTGGTAAATATTCAAGTGCTTCGGCATGATTTGGTTAATAAGAAGTTGATGGGATTTGCAATATGTGCTGTTTTGCGGCCTGACGAATATTGTAGTAGACGTGAGCATCTTCTGGTCGGTGTTTGTTGTAATTTTAAGACATATGATGATCATATGAAAATATAAGACAGCAGCTGGTATTACTCCCCATATTATTTTGAACCACATGGTTTCCACGTATTCATTAACTCAGATCATATCTTACTAGGCTATTCTTCATTTTCTGAATTTTATTTCTCAAATCTCGAGAAGCTACTTGCTGGTGATAATGATTACGTGGATATCTCATTTGAGTTCGATGCCAACTATGAAGGTTGTAACCAACTGAAATGTTGTGCAGTACATCCGATATTTGCAGATCCCATAGAGAAAATTGGTGCCACCATTGAAGATATAGGGGAATGTGGAAAGAGAAGTGGCCAATCTGATGATAACGAGGAGGAAGTGGAACCACATCCTAAGAGAATTTGCACCCAACCAAATTGATGCTCTCAATCAGCAATCAAGACCCTTGATCTTTTTCATTGAGCGCATTTTGCATTCTACAATTGACTGTTCCATTCTACTATTGTTGGACTTTTGTACTTTGATCAATTGGGTCGTGGACTTCATGATATTGAGGTAAGTCATTGATTGAATATCTAGTATTTAATTCTTATGTTTCAGTTTTTCATTTTTTATTACATGTTAATTAGTAAAGTTCTTTAGAATTTCAAAATTTTATCTAATTTATCTAATTTTAGATTATTTTTTTTTAATTTTTACCCTTTTTTTTGTTATAAAGTTTTTCTAGTTTCTTATATTAGATTGATATTAGGAAAAAAAAAAAAAAAAAAAAATCTCTGTTTTTTTTAAAATTTTTTTTGGACTAATTGTACAAACGCCCCCGAGTTTAGGCATAATTGCATGTATATGGAATTGTTACCCATAATTACACAAACATCCCCTATAATTAGTTGACTTTGTTAAATCTAACCATTGACCATAATTTTAACTAAAAATGACTAAAGTGCCCCTAGTTACCTATTTTATAATTAATTATATATATACTTTTTTTGACAATTTATATATATACTTAAAAAAATAATTATATATATATACTTAAAAAAATAATTACATATATACTTAAAAATAATAATTATATATAATACTTAATTTATTTATTTAAAAAAAATGGATTATAAAAATGTAAAAAATAGATTATAAAAATTTTTAAATAAATAAATTAAGTATTATATAATTATTATTTTAAGTATATATATATATATATATATATATATATATATATATTTAAAAATAAAGTATATATATAATTAATAATAAAATAGGTAATTAGGGGCACTTTGGTCATTTTTTGGTTAAAATTGTGGTCAATGGTTAGATTTAACGAAGTCAACTAATTACAGGGGATGTTTGTGTAATTATGGGTAAAAATTCCATATATATGCAATTATGCCTAAACTCAAGGGACGTATGTGCAATTAGTCCTTTTTTTTTGAAGTTATAAATTGTTGAATTCGGTGCTGCACATCCTGGAAAGGTAACCAGAGTTCTAGTCTTTTCTAGCATAATCAGTGTTTATTGACTTGAGCAATTATGTAAAAAGTAATAATTTTTTATTAGTTGTAACTTAGATGCTAGAAACTTCAAACTTAAAAAATTGTATTTGTGGTAACTGGTAACAGACTGAATTAGTTGTGGTAATACAGATATTCACAATTTAGTACTTTTTTTTTTTTTTTTTTTTTGAACAATAATGGAATTATAAACCAAGAAAGCGAAGGCCAAAAGGCACAAAACGAGCAGGGCTGCCAGAAACAGGGCAACCCAAAACGCACACTACAGCCACACCGCGAAGCCACCAACCAAAGCAAGCAAACAAAACAACAAAGCAGAGAAAGAAAAGAAAACAAAACAAAACAGGCTCGGCCAAGAGCAAAAAGAAAACAACAATAAAAAAATATCCTAAATGACACTATCCCCAGACTGCAAAAGAGTTACTAGCTCGAGAATTGAAGATCACTCGAGTGTTGCCCAAAATGTGAAGGCTGTTGCAAATATCGTAAATGATATTGACATGCTGCAAGTTGCCCAAACCTTTCGAATTAACCTATGAAACCGCCACCTTCGAGTCGCTAACGATGTCAATCTCCTTCCCAACTAAAGAAACGGAATGGAGACACAGCGAGACAGCCTTATAGATTGCAAGAATCTCAGCTGAATTAGAATCCAAAATCCCTGCAAAAATAGAGAATAACCCATTACCTTGCCTGTATTGTCTCTCAACACACCACCAATCCCAGCATTCCCGGGACTACCTCTTGCCGAACCGTCCACGTTAAATTTCAAAGCGTTGTCAATGGGAGGAGACCAAGTCATCGAACTGTCATTTTTCATAACTTTAGCATCCCGACAGCTCTCCTTGATATTTAAAAGCATAGTAGAAATAGGAAGCTTTGAACCTTTCCAATAATGTTTAAACCACCAAGCCATGCGGAACTTGATCGTATCTGCCGCTTGACAAATGTCCGCTGAAGAGTCATTGGAAACCTTCTGATTGTGCGTCTCCTAGATTGTCCACGACACAGCAAAGAACAAAGAATTCCAAGCCCGCCTATACTTCGCAGAGGGGCACAAACCCGACCAACCGAGAAACCAATCCTTCAAGGAATTGTTCGCACAGCACCTCACGTCCCACCATTCCATACAGCAAGACCAAAGCTGCGAAGACCAAGAACAATGAAGAAACAAATGGTTGATCGATTCCATCTCAACATTACATGGAGAACAGAGCAGAGAAGTGGAGGGATATAGCTGAAATTCTGCAGCACCGGCTTCACCAGAATCCGACCACGAAGGAGTTGCCACACGAAAATTTCAACTTTAGGAGGGCTGATTCCTTTCCAAATAAGGCTGTGGTCGAAGCTACTATCACAAGTACTATCTTCTAAGCAATAACGGAAGGACCCCACCTTAAACGCACCATCCAAACAAAAAGACCAGGCTAGAACATCTGGAACAGACTTTCTAATGGGAATGCAATCCAAAAAATTCATGAAAATTTTCCCTGCTCATTCTCCTAATCAAACAAAGGCCTTCGTAAAGGCACCACCCCACCCACTTATCATTTTGCCACCTACCAAAGTTATGGACCACACCATGCTTTTGGGCAGCCAAAGCATAAATTCTAGGACATGCATCTTTTAGCTGCTTGTTCCCACCCACTGCCATGTCCCAGAAATTGCTTCTCATACCATCACCAATAACCACTTTTATTCCCTCAGAAAGGGCTTTGCTTGAAGCTGTTCCCTCCTTGAAAAGGCTGGCCACAGCCTTGATAAAAGGGGAGGCATTTGTAAGACCATTCCACTCACACAAAAGATTAGAATCAGATATTCCATATCTAGCAGATTACCCTCCTCCGAAGAGAGTCACGATCGGTGAAGCTGCACTTTATTAATCAAATAGACTCCAGAAGCAGGGGAAACAACCAGGAACAAGAAGCAAGGGGAGCAAGGCGCTAACAACCCCAAAACAACTACAAACAAAGCAACCCAAAAAGAAAACAGCCACTAAAGCCACACAGAATAACAACCGACAAAAACAAAACACAACCAAACCAGAGCACAAGACAAAAAGAGCAGCCACTAACGCAACACAAAACAAACAGCCCTGACATCCCAACACCAGCAACAAAAGAGATCAGCAAACACCCCATTCCAACCTGTCGTTGAGACCACCAGAGCCACTCTTGGCTAAGGAGTCAGCTAAAGAGTTAGCCTCCCTGGGCGTGTACTTGAAGGCAATGTAGACTAAAGAGATCTTAAACTGACGAATATCCTGGATCAAACCAGCCAGGTTGAAATTTCCAAAATCTTCATCGTTGATCCAAGACACAGAAGAGCTTGAGTCACTAAAAATAGTAATATTATGATGAAGAAAAGACTGATTTGAGTCTACAAGCTGGCAAGCTCTATGGATAGCATAGACTTTTGCCGAAATAGGATCCAGAACACCAATGAAAAACGAAAACAAGCAAAGAACTTTTCCCCTAGAATCTCTGTAAGAACACGACCTATACCAGCATCCCCTGGACTGCCCCTCGCTGAACCATCCACGTAAAAACTGAGATCCACTTCAGAAGGGGGAGACCACTCATAGCGCCTAACAGCTTTAGCAACCTTCTTATCCACACACCTTTCTTTTAAATCCCAAATGAGTAAAGTTAAATCAGTATCCGAACCCACATCAATTCTTGAACCACAAAGCAACACAAAACTTTATCATATCAAAAGCTGAACACAATGAAGCTTGATTGTCACGGAACACCACATCATTTCGACATTCCCAAATTGTCCACAAAACAGCGAAAAACAAGGTATTCCACACTCTCTTCCTTGATCGCGAAAGACATAAACCAAACCATCCATCAAGCCAATCTCCCATAGACAAATTAGAATAGCTATTAACTCCCCACCAACCTAAGCAAGTTCTCCATAATTCGTTAGACCAAACACAAAGAAGGAACAAATGATCAATAGTTCTGAACCGTTCCCACATAAAGGACATTCCAAACTCACTCTTTGGCCAAAACCAAACATACATAAAACTTCTTTTACCAAAATTCTTCCTTCAACAATTGCCAAGTGAATATCTCGACCTTTGGAGGACCAATGCCCTGCCAAATGAAAGCAACATGAGGTGAAACCTTACCATTGAAATCCTCCAAACATCTCCTAAAAGAGCTTACAGAAAAAAGGCCATTTGGACAATATGACCAAGCCATAGCATCCTCAATATTCGGCTTGACAGAAATAGTGTCCAACATCAGCAGAAAACAATTCCATTGCTTATTCTCCCAATCAAAAGAGGCCTCCTAAGCTTAACCTCCCATACCCATATGTTGTTGATCCAACTTCCGAAATCTGACAGCATACCATCTTTGAGATTTGCCAACTCAAAAATTCTGAGAAAGGCTTGTTTAAGCGGAATATTATCCCAGCAAAAATCATGCCATAAGCGAACTCTTTTGCCATCACCAACAACCACCTTGAAACCATTTCTGACAACAAGAAAAGCTTTGTGACCTTCCTCAAAAAATCGAGAAACACCCTTAACAAACTGAGAACCAGAGTTCACCGAATTAAAATTCCAAAACAAAGAATTCTGACCAACACCATGCTTGGCACAAATGACAGACTTCCATAGAGTGGATTCCTCTCTCCCAAATCTCCAAATCCACTTAGCCATGAGACTCAAGCCTTTATCTCTCAACCTCCCAATTCCAAGGCCTTCTTTTCGCTTGCTATAACAAGTAGACTCCCAGTCAACTGAATGCACTTTCTTTCTCGTAACGCCATCGTTCCAAAAGAAATCCCTTTGGAGCTTTTCTATTTTTTTCGCAACAACCGCCAGAGTAGAAAAACAGACATAAAATATGATGGAAGACTGGACAGCACTGCCTTAATAAGAACAAGTCTTCCGCCTTTGGAAAGAAAAGCTCTCTTCCAAGGAGCAAGCCTTTGCTCAACCTTGTTGATAACAGGATCCCAGAAAGCTTCCCTACTCGAATTCCCACCAAGGGGTAGACCCAGGTATGAAACCAGAAGAGAAGCAGAAGAACAATGGAAAATAGAAGACCACTCCTCATTTGGATGTTTCTTGCCCACCCTAACAAGACACGATTTATGGAAATTAATCTTCAGACCAGAGATAATCTCGAAACATCTCAAGATTCTCCTAGCATTTAGGAGATACTCAACCTTAGGTTCTAAAAACAGAATTGAATCATCAACGAACTGTAAATGGGATATGTGAATCAAATCATTACCAAAAACGACTCATTTAACCAAACCCAACTCTTTGGCTTTTCCGAACATACAACTCATGACCTCCACAACCATGTTAAACAAAAAAGGGGACAACAGGTCACCCTGTCGAAGCCCCCTTCCCATCTCAAATTGGTTTGTAGGGCTACCATTAACCAAAACAGACAAAGCAGGAGAGGTAATACACCATTTTATCCAATCTTGCCATCTCGAGCCGAAACCCATCTTAACTAAGACCTCCATCAAAAAATCATGATCGACACTGTCGTAAGCCTTTTCGAAATCAAGCTTTACGAGAATGCCACCCTTACCGTTTTTCTTCTAGGAATGGATCACCTCTTATGCAATAACAAAGCTGTCCACAATTTGGCGGACTTTGATAAAAGCCATCTGAGTAGGACCAATCACCGAATTCATCACTCTTTTAACCCTATTGGCCAAAACCTTTGCTAAAATTTTATATAAAGATCCCACCAAGCTTATTGGTTTGTAATCTTTAAAAGAGGCGGGGCATTTAATCTTCGGTATGAGGGCAATGAAAGTACTATTATTGCCCTTCAGAATAATTCAAAAGAGTTCGAGTGCTAAGGTATTTTAAATGAACACCTTTTTGTTGATTGATTGAAAATGGCAGATAATATGACTGCAAATGGCATAGAAACGATGCCTTGCTTCTATTAACTGAGTTCATGGACAAGATATATGTTTGCCTGCCGAAGCAGGGTAGTGAGTAAATGGTTTTGTATTTGTATTTCACCTTAATATGTGGACTGAATCTAGTTGATGTCTGATTAATGTTGTAAATGAATAGAATTTTTGTTTTTTCACTGTCCAAGATCTATATAGGGACGTTATATTGTTTTTGAAGTACCTAAAACACAATGTAGATGCAAAGATAAAGTAAAACAGTTACAGGACAGGCCTTTAACTGCTCTACGTATGGCAAGACAATTGCTGCAGCCAACCCCCCAACAGAAAACATGGTACCGTTTCCATACCTATTGATTAATTAATTTGTCAAAATAATTTTTTGTTGTTGAAATATTACAAGAACTATTACAATAGGACCGTCGGGACTTGCCAAGATTAAACACATACATAGGCGGTCCGGATATCTACTCTTATAACGGAGATAACTGCTCCCACAATCGAGGAAAAAAACTCCCCACGTATGCATGTCAAACTAATTAACTTGTCAAATAACTTAAATATATTTTATATATAAGATACCAAGTACCAATTGTTGGATATGGCTCGAATTTCCAATGGTTACCAAATGGGATACAACCAATGCGGAGACTTCCTGGAGACGTGGGATACGTTTGGAAGTTTGAGATCATGTTTGAGGGAGGCTTGAAGACTTGAAGAACAGGAGAAACGGAGAACAGTGAAAACCGCTGTGGGTAACGTTGTGGCCTTGACAATGGTGGTCAGTGCTGTGGAATTTTCACAGGGTCTTGGACAATGGTCCTCTTTCCAGTTTTTTTCAAAAAATAAAATAAAAAAAAAATAAAAATAAAAAAAAATACACTTCATCTCTTATCTTTATATACAGTTTTCTCACATCCATTCGCATGACTTTTTTTTTTTCTTCATTTCATGGTAAAACCATCCTTATTAGATGCGATTTTTTTTTTTCTACAGTCAATTGGATTATTGGTGGTAGATTGTGAGTGATATTGATCGTCTTATGATTTTTTTGAGCGATTAGGTTTTGATATCATGCATTGAGTTTACCAAATTTCAAAATAAATAAATAATAATGAACACCCCTTCAATTTCTGCATCTTTTTTTATTTATTTCTGCTCTCTTATAGGCTACAATGTTCTTGAGCTTGAAGCATCACACCATATTTTTGCAAGATATCAAACTTCTCCAAAAGTTTTGCATAAAACACTTGTAAATCAAACTTATAGAACTGGATACCATTTTCAGCCTCCCAAGAATTGGATCAATGGTAAATACGCATTTTCTTTCGGGGAGATTTCTTGAGTTTTTGATGTTTCGATGGTCTTGTTAGTTTTTGTTTTTCTAACACAGTTTTTTTTTTTTGTTTTTTTTGTTTTTTTTGTTTTGTTTTGTTGTTGTTGTTGTTGTTGTTGTTGTGATGATGATGATGTTGGATGTTTTATAAATGGTGGCATGGATAAATTGGTGTGATTTGATGTGCAGATCCCGATGGTAGTGTATACAATTCTTTTCTTGATTAATTTTTAGAATTGTGTTAATGGGTAATGTTTAAGTCAGAGAATATGAAATTTTTTTCAGATGATTTGAAATGCTATGAAGAATAAGAGCATTTGATATCATTTTAAAACTATAATACTACTTTGTCCAAATTTGGTGCCCAAATAATGTGGATTCTTGATTTCTCAGTGAATTGGATGATTGAAATCAATGGGCTTTAGTGATGCCACATTATTTGACTCTAAATTTGGGTAAGTAGCATTAAATGGTATTTTAAAAATGTAAATCATGTTTTTTAAAAATGTAAACCTATTTGGTAGTGTTTGAAAAAGTAGTTTTCAAAAATTGAAAATGGTGTAAATGTTTGACATTGTTTTTTATTTTATTTTTTTTTTTTTTTTTTTTTTTTAATGGATAAAATATTTGTTAGGAGGAAAAAGTTACGATTTATTTTGAAAACCTGTTTTGAAAATAATTTCAACTTAATTTTTAGTTACAAATTTACAAACATTGGTTTCCACTTAGAAAAGTCGTTTTCAAAAACGCGTAAACAAACGATTTTACAACTACACAGTTTTTGAAAATGAATCCAAACAACACCTAATTTTTTTTTTTTTTTTTGTTCTTTTGACATTAAAGATCCTATCAACATGTGCTCTAAGCCTCTAATGACACACGATTAGCAGGACCCTATATATATATTTTTTAATCCAAATTCTGTTAATAAATAAATGACCAGTCCAAAAATTTGAAGAGTTGTAATGGAATAATTAAATTATATATAGTACAATGCAGATCTATGGTTTACAAGGGAATTTATCACTTATTCTACCAATACAACCCAAAAGGTGCAGTGTGGGGCAACATTGTGTGGGCCCACTCAACGTTGATAGACCTTGTAAACTGGTTCTTGCATAAACCAGCAATCTTCCCGTCACAGCAGGCGGATATCAATGGTCTGGTTCTGCCACCATCCTCCTTGGAGGCAAACCAGTGATGTTGTACACTAGAATTGACCATAGTGAGAGACAAGTCCAAAACCTAGCCATGCCAAAAATCTATCCAACCCAAACCTCACAGAATGGGTCAAGTGCCTAAAAAATCCACTGATGCTAGCAACTTCAATGAACAAAATCAATGGCAGTTCATTTAGGGACCCAACCATTGCCTAGCTAGGTGATCGGACCATATTTATACCTATTTGAGGTCCCTATTTCCTATTTTTTGTACTTGTTTTCGAGCGTATTTTTGTATATAATGTGTTTTGTGAGCTTTTTGTAGGTATTCACCATAAATAAGGTATTTGAGCTTAATTGATGAGTTTTAGAAGTTAAAATGGCTGAAATGGAAATGGCTCGTGCAGAACACCCACTTTTTGGGAGCCATATCTCTTCAAATTGAATTAGGTTTCGTGCTACCTTTTTGGAAAGCCTAGATGTCTTCTTTCAACGGTTTGTACAGAATGCGATTATGATGTCTCGAGAGGAAGTTATGCCCATTTCCGTGACGGTGCGCAAAGCTGGAAATGACTGAAATGCCAAAACCGCTGTACACCCGCCCTACGTACAGCGGGTGAACATGGATTTTACTCCAGAATGTGTCCGCTTCTGATCTGCCTCCAACCAACTGTACTTATAGTGGTTGTACACCAGTTTCGTGATTTTTGGCCGATTTTGAAGGGCAATCTTGTCTTTTTACACCCATTCGTGCCCTAACCTCCAAACTCTTTAAATACCCCCATTTGGGGTCTGAAACAAGAACTTCTACACCTCCCACACTCCAAAACCGAAATCACACCCTTCTCTTCATCTTCTTCATTCCTTCACCAAATAAGTAAGAGAATCAAGCTCCCATGGAGGTTTTTTGATGCAGCAAGCAAAGACGATGCAACAAACAAAGGTTTGGATTTCATGGAGCAGAGGGATCGACTCAAAGACAAAGGGTGTGGAAGGAAGGCAAAGGTTTAGATGTCACGAAGTCAGCTCAATGACTTGGATCAGCCTCTTCCAGAAGGGTGAATTTCGGGGGTCTTTTCATAGGGCAAACGAACTCAAAATCAACATTATAATATGTTTTTGGAAAGCCCAAGACGAGCCCTACAAATGTTATGAAGACTCCGTCTTCTATAACGGGCTGCAGCATATCCAATTTCGGCCATCTAGTTTGTTGCGCCAAACGTGAGCTGGATGAGCTGGGCTAGCTGAACTTCGTGGACCTTTACATAGGGCATATGAGGTCAGATCGTCTATTATAATATATTTCCAGAAAGCCCAAGACGATCCGTACAAATGTTATGAAGACTTCGTCTTCTATAACGGGCTTAAACATATCCGAATTTGGCCATTAAGTTTCAGGCGTGCCAAGACAAATGTTTCGAGTTTTATGGTTTTTAATTGTTGTCATGATTCTATATGTTTATTTTATTTCCTTTTAATTTATATGTAATTAGGTTATTAATTATTTTACGATTTGATTTTATTAAATCAAATCCAATTTCCTTTTTAGATAGGTTTTTAATGTTTTAGGATTCTTTTGATTTTTATGAGATTTGATATCTTTTTCATTTAGGACTCTTTCCTGATTGTTTAGGATTTTCTTGTTAGTCAAGTTTTGCAATTCTATTTCAGTAGATTGTATTAAGGTTTGAAAGACATCTTTTGATTAATAAAATTTTAGAGATAGTTTTCTCAAATATTCAATTATGAATATATTTGCGAAGATTGAAGTATTGAAGCCTGTTAACAATCCTTCGTGCGTGAAGTTGAATGTTATCAGTAGCCTAGTATTCTGGCATTCGTGCGCAGATCAACAGAATATTAGTAGGTTGTTTCTAATTGTTTCTTGCAGGATTTTCTCAACAGAGCTTCCGTTACACCATTTTTCCTTCATGGGAGCTCACCATACATCTCCACCACCCATCCAGGAGTAGATTACAAGAAGAATGGAGTGGTCTTTGGACCAAAAACGAGCTAGGAATCAAGGAGAGCTTGGAGGA
This sequence comes from Acer saccharum, assembly GCA_030490815.1. NCBI lineage: Eukaryota > Viridiplantae > Streptophyta > Magnoliopsida > Sapindales > Sapindaceae > Acer > Acer saccharum. Next base: position 7,530,218 of record CM059866.1, read on the forward strand.
GTTGTCTTTAAGAGTTGTCTCCTTTAAACTTATTTCTTTTTGTATTTATTGTTTTCTTGGATGTAATCACCAATTTGAGAATTTTGTAAACCTACACTTGTGCAATATATGTATGAATATTTCTTAAATTCTTTGGGTTTTGTTTTACTTTTTGCTAAATCCATAATTGTCTCTTATTGTGATACTCATGTGTGGAGGTCCGAAATTGACATGTATGCATGATTGAGATTAGGAGTTGAGTAATTTAGTATCCCATAATTGTTTGTACGTTAATGGGGGAACCAAAATTATTATGTTTAGAATGTTTGAGTGTTTGAGTATTAGCTTCAAAGAGTGGGAAAAGCTTGGTTGATTATGCATTCACATGCTAGATTAGGCTTGGGTTCCATATTCTTGTGCTTAAAAGGTCTTTTTATTAAGGTACAATTGCTCATCCCATGGCTTGGGTTGGGTGATGAATTGATTTTGGTGAATTCCTTAATCAAGAGAATGAACCCTTAACTTGAATTTAATGTTCTTAATGATAACAATCAACTATTTGCACATTGTTGTTTGGTGAGCTTGTCCCATTTTTAGCCATCCATCTTAGGGAGATTTCAGAGATAAGGAGAGAGCTTTCTCTGTGAGAGAGTTGAGCATTCATGAGATTGGAGACCGCCATAATAGTATAGTGGTGAGTACATATCGGATTGACAATGAGAAAACCCGGTGTTCGATTCTCGGTTACGGATGGGGTCTCATTTCTATTTATTTTGTATTTCTTTCTTTGTGTTTTTGTCTCATCTTTGATGTGTACTTTCATTCATTAGGGATTTGATGTAAACTTAGCATTGTTGCCCTTTTATTAAATATGTTTGTTGATAGGTGAATGGTCATTTGAAGTGCTTAATGCTTTTGAGTGGTTAGCCACCACTTGAATGAACCTTGGTTGTTATGTGAAGGACCGAGAGGTGAAACACACAACATGCATGAGTAGATTGGTCACTACATGCAGGGTAAGGTAGAGATACGCGAAGCTTTTGCATGTAAAGTCGCTATATATGTCTCATAGTTCTTAATGAACTCGTGTGCAGTTCAGGTAACCATCCGTTGATAGGTTGTTGGTGCATGTGGGTATAACCTTTGTTACTCGAGAGAGAATATTGGTGAGGATTAAGTGAGCACGACTTTCAACATTAACGATGCATGTTTGTATGAAATTGTGGGATTGCTATGGTTGAGTCACTTACTTAGTGTAACCATTCATATGCCACATCTCTCTCCTCCATTCTATCTTTGTAAATACTTTTGTACATAATTTATCTTTTCATTGCAATATTTACATTTAATGCACACACACACACACACACACACCTTAATTCGTATTTTCCAAATAAGCTGAGCTAGTGACAGTTGACGGATTCCACCTCCATGCGGAACGATACCTTTGCTTGTGCGCTATATTAGTCTCTTGACTCATGCACTTGCGAGGTTGAATCTAAAATTCAAATCTTTTGATACACCTCAACGACGTGTCATCACTAGGCCCTAATAAGTTATGGACAGTGTTGGTTGGAAGTAGAGATAACAGAGTTGGAGTTGCATATTTGTTAAAGAGCAAAGACTTTGATCACTAGACTCTGGCCGAGGAGCCCTTGCATTCTGCTGAGGGGACAGGAATGTGGGAGTCCAGATTTTTACCCGATTAAAACGGACGGATTTGAAGGCCTCGATATGTCTACTAGAGGGAAGAGTGTGAAGTATGTGCTGAAGAACAGCCTAGAAGAAACCAAGCATGATTACTACACGATCGGAACGTATGATGTTGTTAAGGACAAGTATTTTCCTGATAAGGGTATGGTTGAAGGTGATGCAGGATTGAGATATGATTATGGAAAATTCTATGCTTCCAAGACATTTTTTGATGATGAGAAGAAGAGGAGGATTTTGTGGGGGTTGACTAATGAATCTTCAAGTGTCAAGGATGATGTTCTAAAGGGTTGGTTTGGAATTCAGGTAAATTTTGTAGTTTAATTTTGGTTTTAAGTACATTTTGATGCAAGTTAGTCATTCTCTATTACAAACGTCTTAGTTCTCAGTTTTAAGTACATTTTAATGCAAGTTAGTCATTCTCTGTTACATACATTCTTATGTTTTTGTACATCTGGATGTTGAAATGCGGTTGTCAGATGTATCCAAATTGAGAATTCAAGTTTCGATGAATACTAAAATCTGATCATTCAGAATTGAGAATTCAAGTTTCCATGAATACTAAAATCTGGTCATTCAGAATGGAGAATTCAAATTACTATAAAGTGAGGGCTGATAAGTTAATTTTCTCCGGATTCATTGATTTTTTTAAGGTAATTCCCAGGAGTGTTTGGCTGGATAAATCCGGGAAAAAATTGCTTAAATGGCCTGTTAAGGAAATTGAAAAGCTTCGTGAAAACCAAGTGAATTGGCCAAGCAAAATCCTTAAAGGAGGATCAAAGCTTGAAGTTATCGGTGTCACAGCCGGATCTGTTCATATATAATCAACCTATGTTTTTACCGCAAGTCCTTTTCAATGCATGTCTATGTGTATAAATTCATGCTACAAGCATCTTGTCTTAGCGTATGTCAAATCTACCGAAAAGGTCTTTTGTGTTTTAATGTAATCATATAACTTTGTTTGACAGGCTGATGTTGAGGTATCATTTCAAGTAAGTGATTTGAAGAATGTGGAAGTGATTAAAAAAAAGCACTACAATCCAAAGTTGCTTTGCAGCAAAAACAGTGCTTCAGTGAGAGGTGGTTTGGGTCCATTTGGCTTTTTAACTTTTGCTTCAAATTGCTTACGTGAATACACATCAGTTTTCTTTAGAATCTACAATCACCGAAACAAACATATAGTGCTTATTTGCAGCGACCAAAGCAGGTTAATAATAATAAAATAAATCCTTCTGTCTTTTGCTACATTTTTGGTTATTGTAACTTTACAGAGGCCATATTAGATCGATTATTTCATTTAACTGTACGAATACAATCCAATGACTACCAACTATTCTGCTTGAAATCACTCAAAACTAATTTTCCTGAGACTTCATTTTAATATTGTTTTGTGTGGCAGATCTTTCTTGAAAAAACATAATGACAACACCACTTATGGAGCATTTGTGGATTTGGACCCAGCTCAGGAGAAGCTCACTGAGGAGCTTGGTGAGTTTCTAGTCTACATATGTATAAAATTATAATATGAGTACGTTTAAGGTGCGGATTATTCGCACATTTTTTCGTGCGGAATCGATCAACTATGTAATTTTACAGTGTGTCGTGATCACTTTTGGAAGTATGGTACATAATAAAATTGACTTTTTTTTTTTGAATCTACAGATTGATCGGTCGATAATGGAGAGCTTTGGTGGAGGAGGCAAAGTTGTGATCTCATCAAGGGTTTATCCAACTTTGGCCATTGATAACCAAATCAAATTGTTTGTTGTAAGTTCCTCAAGATTGATTGGCTTACTTCTGTGACAAACCACATTTGGGGATTGCTTTGTAAGGGTAGCTTAGGTGAATGGTGGTCATGCTCAAGGCTCTCTCATGTCCTCAAGGTGTTAAGCACTCCAAAGGTATATTTCTTATGCTTAGTTTTCTTTGAAGAGATATAGTAGAACACACACACACATTTCATGTTCATTTGTGTGCATTGCATTTGTATGCTTTCTCTTCACATGTCACTTTTCACACTTGCACATGTTGATGTATCTTGCTTGTGTTATTAGTGTGTCTTGTAATTCGTTTCCAAGATGGTTCGGAAATGTCCGCGCATACACGTTGGTGTGCTGGGTTTAGCGCGAGGACCGCTTTCGGAGAATGCCTTGGCTTCTCCTTTGATTTCACCTTTTGAGGTGAATCGGCGGTTGATTTCGACGGCCTGACCGCCGAATGAAACCGTCGAATAAGTTGGATTCTCTGTTCCAATTATGCGGTTGAATCGACGGTCATAATTCGACCATTGAATGATTCCAGTAAGTTGATGGAAATCTATGGTTTCAAACGGCAGCCTGATCGCCGAATGGAACTGCCGAATGGAACTGGTGCTCACTGCCTCATTTCTACGGTTTGCATCGGCGGCCATAATTCGACTGCCGAATCATTCCAATGTTCATGGTTCCAATTCGATGGTTATGATCGGCGGCCAGATCGTCGAATAAAATTGCCGATCTGGGTTTTGTGTCGGGACATTTGGTATTCTACGGTTTTGTTCAGCGGCCTGACCGCCGATTGAAACCACCGATGTGTGTTTTTCAGGCAAACTTTCCAAAACGATGTCACTTCACCTTGACTCTCTATATATGTAACTCTATGCTCTCTAGGTCGTTTTTAACTCTTAAAAATCCATATTTTTCATTGAGAGCATTTAGAGAGAGAGCTTCATCAAAGAAACCACCTTTATTCATCTTTGATTCTCTAAACACTCAAAGCCAAACTCATGTGCATTTAATCTTCATCTAGCATCCTCTAGCATGTCTAGAATGCCTCATTGCATGGGTTTTACTTCATCACATTTTGCTTGGTAAGGTTTTCACTTTCTTCATTTAAGTTTAGTGTCTTTCTTTTCAAGCCATCTCTTTTATTACTTGTATGCTCTTAGAATATCATTCTAGTTACAAGGTAGAGATTGTATGTGATGCATTGATTGAGTGTTGTATTGTGATAGCTTTTTAGGTTTGCATAATCTATGTTTAGCTAAGCTTTATGACATGTCATTTAGCCATTGATATCTAGGATTGCTTTTATTGATATCTTGTCATCCTAGATAAGCATATAGGGTTCCCTAGCTCTTTGTGCATTTTGAATATCACATATGTTCACATAGGCTTGATTATCTCTTCATTGAGAATTAAGTCTTGTGTGAGTACTGGGATTAGGTATTCACATAAGCAATTAGACTAGGTTCACTTATACCAGGATTAGTAGTGGTAATGAGTTAGATACCAGGATTAGGTTGTAATACTCTTACCATTAGTGGATTCGAGGTTCGAGTGTGGCGCACTTACTAGCCCGTGGTTTTTCTTGTGAGGGTTTCCATGTAAATATCTTGTGTCATTTATAATTCCGTACTTATTACACTTGATATTTCTTTTGACTAGTTTGGGGTATTTTCAGAATATTGACTAATTGTGAAAATTGGTAATAATCGATTAAAATCTATTCACCCCTCTCTAGATAGTTCTATACACACCGTGCATTATTTTTTTCAATTGGTATCAGAGCAGGTTCCTAGGTATACTTAGGTGATCATTTGCTCATTTTGGTGTGTTTTGCATTTTGTATGATTTTTGATCATTCATACATTTGCATTCATTCACAAACACTATGAGTGGAATCGGTGGAAATGGTGGTGGCAATGAGGGTGCCTCTAGCACAAGGCTTTCGATTCTTACTGGATTGAATTATGCTTCATGGAAAGGTAAGATGGAGTCGTACATATGTAAATCCATGACCGGGCTTGGATGGCCGTTGAAGACGGCTACACATCACTAATGATGACTCCTGCGGGTGAAGGAGAGGACGTGCTTAAGCCTAAGGCTCAATGGAATGCTCAAGAGTTTGAGGCATCTAAATGGAATAGAAAGGCTATGCATACCATCCTATGTGCCATGGACGAGAATCAATACAAATTGATTCAAAACATTAGGATCGCTAAGGAAGCATGGGACATCCTAGAGGTTACACATGAAGGAACTGCGGGTGGTGAAGGACTCTAAGCTTCAAGTTCTCCAAACTCAATTTGAGATGTTAATGATGGATGAGAATGAGGGCTTCAATGATTTTGAGATCAAGTTGATGGACATAGTCAATCAAAGTCATCAACTTGGTGATCCATACTCGGATAGAGAATAAGCAAAAGATTATGAGATCTCTACCCGAAAGATTTGAGTCCAAGGTTACGGCTTTAGAAGAAAATAGTGGCTACAAGGATATGAAGCCGAGTGAGGTGATTGGGAGACTTCTAGCTTTGAGTCTCGGAAAGGTCCTACCTCCACACCTCCTAAAAACAAAAGGGAATTGCTTTGAAAGCCTCTAAAGTTGAGAAGGAGGAGGATGATGACTCGGATGAAGAAATGGCCTTATTGATGAGAAGGTTCAAGAAATTCTACAAGTCCGAGAAGAAGGGTTTTGGATCCAAGGGCCAAGACTTAAAGAAAATGACTATTTTCAAGAAGTTTGAGCCTAGACAAGAGAAGACCGAAAGGAAAGGGATCTAATGCTATGAGTGTGGTGGCATAGGACACTTCGCCCCCGATTGTGCCAATCACATGAACAAGAAGAAGGGAAAGGTGATGGCCCCCCACATGGAGTGGAAGTGATAACTCTGATGAGGGAGATGAGTCTTCCGAGGATGAAGAACTCATGGCTAACTTCATAGCCTTTGCCTCATCCCATAAAAGCAAAAGTTCTAGTAAAGATGAGGATGGAAGGCAAGAGGAAAATGACTCAAGTGATGATGACTCTTCATCTCACTCCACAAATGGAAATGTGGATAAGATGGATCTTCAAGACTACATGATTAAGTTTGAGAATTTTAGGCTAAAGAACAAGAGAGAAATTAAGAGACTAACGGAAGAAAATCTAGAGCTCTCAACACATGTTGACCAATTAAGTGAAGAGGTAGTGAGATCCATCAAGAATGAAGATAAGCTAAGAGAGGAGTTAGCCTTATCTAAGAGGAATGAAGATGGCTTGAAGAGGGAGCTTGAAAAAGCTAAAGAATCATTGACTAGGATGGCTTCTGGCACCAAGAAGCTTGACCACATGCTTGGTGTTGGAAAGAGTCCTTATGACAAGATGGGTCTTGGGTTTGAAGATGGCAAGGAGACTTTCACTCCGCACAAGACCGTATTTGTCAAGAGCTTGGGACACCAAGAAACTTCATCGGTGCAAACTCCTAGGAAGAAAATTGATCTAGGACAATGTTCAAATAGTGCACAAGTGAATGTGGCTCTAAGAAGACAACCTCAAGCTAATCTTCCTCAACAATTGGCTCACAAAGGAAAGAGACCAATCATGCAACTCAACCAAGGAAGCAAGTAAGACCAGTTCAACAACGAAGAAGAAATGAACCAATGCAACCACAATGACATGGAAAGGCACCTATGCATTCACAAGGACATGGTATGATTCCTAACTTTATTCTATTTGTCATTTTTGTGGTTTTGATGGTATATTAGACTAAATTATTTTCGTTACATTAAAATGTATAGAACTAGAAGCATGATTGAAAAGAGAAAGAGTAGAGCCAAGATGCACGTTCCTAGGAATAATAAAATTGATTTGCATGATCCTATAACATCTAGAGCCCATGTACCATTGACCACTAAGAAGGAAAAAGTCTCACCTAGGTGGATTAGAAAGAATGAAAATGTTTGCTGTGTTGCTCAAATGGCCTTAAAGGCAAATTTTTCTAATTTTTGGTACCTTGATAGTGAGTGCTCTAGGCACATAACGGGAAACAAGAGTTTCTTTGAGACTCTTGTCATGAGGGAAGGAGGATGTGTCACATTTGGTGATGGATCTAAAAAGAAAGTTGTAGGGAAAGGAACCATCTCCGTTCCCGGATTACCCTCCTTATCCAATGCTTTGTTTGTTGATGGTTTGAAAGCCAATTTGATAAGCATTTCTCATCTTAGTGATGAAGGATTTTCCATCTTGTTTAGCAAAGATGATTGGTCTATCCTAAAGCTCAATGGACAAACCTTATTGAAATGTATGAGGTCTAGCGACAATTGCTATTATTTTGAGGCTAGAGTTGTCTCTTGTAATATGTCAAAGGATGATCAAATTGAGTTGTGGCATGAATGAATTGGCCACATGAACTATCGGGATTTACGAATCTTAGATAAGTTCAATGTTATGCATGGCCTCCCGAAGCTTGGGAAGAAAGCCAATGGTATTTGTGGACCTTGCCAACAAGGGAAACAAACCAAGAGCATGCATAAAAAGGGCAAGTATCTCTCCACCAAAGAGCCCCTAGAGCTTCTCCATATGGATCTTATGGGTCCCATGTAAACCGAGAGTTTAGGTGGAAGGAGATACATTTTTGTTTGTGTTGATGATTTCTTTAGGTTCACATGGACATACTTTCTTAGAGAAAAATCTGAAACTTTTGATAAGTTTAAAATGCTTTGTAATAAACTTGAAAATGAAATGAATTTTAACATTAAAAGCATTAAACTGATTAGAAGTGACCATGTGAGGGAGTTTGAGAATGCCCACTTTGAAAGCTATTGCAATAGCTTAGGCATCTCCCATGAGTTTTCTACTCCTAGGACACCTAACAAAATGGAATTGTTGAGAGGAAAATAGGGTCCTTCAAGAGATGGCCCGTGTGATGTTACTTAGCAACAATGTCCCTAGGAATCTTTGGGCCGAAGCCGTCAAAGGAAATAGAGTCTTCCTAAGGCCCGGTAATAAGCAAACCTCCTATGAGTTATGGAAAGGTAGAAAGCCAAATGTTAGCTACTTCCATACTTTTGGAAGCAAGTGCTACATTGTAAATGACCGTGATCAACTTGGCAAGTTTGATGCTAAGAGTGATGAGGGTATCTTTATTGGTTATGCCTTGAATAGTAGAGCCTATAGAGTTTTCAATTTGAAGACTCGAACTGTCATGGAATCATCAAATGTTGTCATTGATGATACAAGGCTCAAGTCTAGTGACCATGAGGAGGAGGTTGTTGATGTTGATGACTCTCCCTTGGAAAAGGTTGTGGAGACTTCAAATGTTGGGAAGTCCAACCTAGATGAAGAGGACACACAACCTCTTGATAGAGTTTCTCTCTTGAACTCTAATGAACCCGCTCCATGGGTTAGGAAACTCCATAATAAAGATGACATCATTGGAGGAAGTTAATGAGGGTGTTACGACTAGACGTCAAATAGCTATCTTATTAGCTACACTTGCTACACCTCTCAAATAGAACCCAAAAAGGTTGATGAAGTCTTGAATGATGAATTTTGGGTTCTTGCCATGCAAGAAGAGCTAAGCCAATTCGAAAGGAATGAGGTTTGGACTCTGGTTCCTATTTTTATGAACACTAATATCATAGGCACCAAATGGATATATAAGAACAAATCTGATGAGGATGGCAACATAGTGCGGAACAATGTAGACTTGTAGCACAAGGATACTCTCAAATTGAGGGTATCGACTTTGAGGAGACATTTGCTCCCGTTGCCCATTTAGAGTCCATTAGGCTTCTCTTATCTATTTCTTTGTGCACAAGTTCAAATTGCACCAAATGGATGTTAATAGTGCCTTTCTCAATGGCTTCTTGTAAGAGAAAGTGTTTGTTGAACAACCCAAGGGGTTTGTGGATGCTCACCACCACAACCATGTCTATCGCCTCAAAAAGGCTCTATATGGGTTGAAACAAGCACTGAGGGCTGGTATGAACGCCTCACTCAATTTTTTGTTGACAACAACTACACTAGGGGTAGTGCTGACAAGACTCTATTCATCAAGAAAGACAATGATGAGCTCTTTATAGCTCAAATATATGTTGATGATATAGTGTTTGGCTCCACCAACAACACCAAAGTCCAACAATTTGTTGAAGTCATGTCTCATGAGTTTGAGATGAGTCTTGTTGGTAAGCTTAGTTACTTCCTAGGCTTGCAAATTAGACAATTGAATGATGAGATTTTCATAACCCAAGCCACATATGCCAAGAACCTAGTGAAGAAGTTTGGTCTTGATAATGCCAAATATTGTGACACACCCATGAGTACCACTTTGAAGCTAAGCAAGGATGCTAGTGGTAAAAGTGTGGATCAAACTCTATATTAGGGCATGATTGGTAGCTTGCTTTACTTGACCGCAAGTAGGCCCACTATATCTTTTAGTGTGGGTGTGTGTGCTAGGTACAAAGCGGATCCTAAGGAGTCCCATCTCTCTTCCGTTAAGAGAATCGTTCGATATGTGAATAGGACATCCAACTATGGGATTTGGTGCTCTTTTGACATTAATGCTAGTCTTGTAGGCTTTAGTGATGCGGATTGGGCAGAAAATTATGATGATAGGAAGAGTACATCGGGCGGTTGCTTCTTCCTTGGTAACAATTTGGTGTCATGGTTTTGAAAGAAGCAAAATTCGATTTTCTTGTCCACGGCCGAAGCCGAGTACATAGCCGCGGGGAGTGGATGCACACTTGGATGAAACAAATGCTAGTCGACTACGGATTCACTCAAGGTACTCTAACCCTCTTTTGTGATAACATGAGTGCAATTAACATTTCTAAGAATCCGGTACAACATTCTAGGACTAAGCATGTTGACATCCGCCATCATTTCATTAGAGAGCTTGTTGAAAATAAATGTATAGCACTTGAACATGTAGGTACTAATGATCAACTTGCAGACTTATTCACTAAACCCTTAGATGCATCTAGGTTTAAAACACTTAGTAGATCTATTGGGATATATCTTGTGGAGTGATGAGTTTTGGTGATTGACCCCATATGGGGAACTCAAGCAAAGAAAGCAATTGTTTACTTGTTGCATGTTAAAATTTGAAATATTTTATGCCTCTTTATTAATTGCTTGAGTATCTTGGTTGCACATATGCTTATATGTTTTTCACTTCAATAAGTGTGAACCATGCTTGCATTGCAATCCATGTCATATTTCTATTCAAACAGGCATTTTTGGACTAGAAGATATTCATAGGATGTACTCTTTGAATGACCTATAACGATCTCCATGACATGATGTTTCTTAATGACATACTTAAAATGTGAAAAGCATGAAATTCAAATGACATGCTCAAATGAAAAAGCATGAATTGATGATTGCAATTCTTAAAATGCAAAACAATATGTAATAAGCTAGTGAGACTAAAATGAATAAAAGATCTTGTATCTATCCTAAGGATTTTAAATCCATTGTCTCTCTTTCTTTATTTGTTGAACATGGCTACTATTATACAGGGTTTTCATACCCGAAAAAATCAAATAGGGTGCAAAGTCGCTCATACCATGTTTCGCTTATAAAGTTGGATATAGTGCTCTAAAATTGAATTCAATAATTTTTCTATATCCTTGCTTTACTCATGATAAATGGTGAAATTGGTTTGAATTCTTTTTAGGAAATCTTTGTCATTTGCTTTGCCAAATGCCATTGATTTTTGGGGTTGAATGCAACATGTCTTGCTTGCAAAGCATTTTCTTTCACACATTTTCAATAAAATAAATCTCCTTGTATCTCTCCTTTTAATTGAGTTGCATAAAGTGCCTTATATGATTATGCAAATAACATGTATGCTTTCTTCTCTCTTTGCTTCAAGTGACCTGTGTGGGATACTTCTTTGCCTATCTCATGACAAAAAGGGGGAGTAGTAGTGGTAAGGGAGAATGCTAATTAGTGTTGATAATTCGCGATAAAGGCTATTTTGTTTGCCCCTATCGCAGCTCTTTGTTGCCTTTGTTTTCAGGGCGGTCTTGTTTCTGGTTTCTGGTGCTTTCTTTGGCTTGTTTGCCTCTGAATAAAGCTTGCTTTTCAAAAAAAAGATAATTCGCATGTTTGGGGAGATTGCATATTAAGGGGGAGTAACCTTTGAGGGGGAGCATTGCATTCATTCATTGCATGATGTTGTACTTAATCTTGTTAAATGCAAATGCTTGTTTTGATTCTCTTGATCATCTCACATTGTGCTTGCATTGGAAAGAGTAGAAACTTTGTTTTGAAGGTTGGCTTTTCTTCAAGAGATTGATGGCTTTGAGGTTTTATTTTTTGTAATATCTTTTTGTAATGTAGAATATCTTGCCCGGTAATTTCTATTTTGTTGTGAGGATCAATGTGAGTGGTGGTTTTGTCACGAAATAGCAAAAAGGGGAGATTGTAAGTTCCTCAAGATTGATTGGCTTATTTCCGTGACAAACCACATTTAGGGATTGCTTTGTAAGGGTAGCTTAGGTGAATGGTGGTCATGCTCAAGGCCCTCTCATGTCCTCAAGGTGTTAAGCACTCCAAAGGTATATTTCTGGTGTTTAGTTTTCTTTGAAGAGATATAGTAGCACATACACACTTTTCATGTTCATTTGTGTGCATTGCATTTGTATGCTTTCTCTTCACATGTCACTTTTCACACTTGCACATGTTGACGTATCTTGCTTGTGTTATTAGTGTGTCTTGTAATTCGTTTCCGAGATGGTTCGGAAATGTCCACGCATACACGTTGGTGTGCTTGGTTTAGCGCGAGGACCGCTTTCAGAGAATGCCTTGGCTTCTCCTTTGATTTCACCTTTTGAGGTGAATCAGCGGTTGATTTCGGTGGCTTGACCGTCGAATGAAACTGCCGAATGAAACCATCGAATGAGTTGGATCCTCTGTTCCAATTCTACGGTTGAATCGGTGGTCATAATTTGATCGTAGAATGATTCTAGTAAGTTGATTGGAAATCTACGGTTTCAAACTGTGGCATGATCGCCAAATGAAACCGCTGAATGGTATTAGTGCCCACTGCCTTATTTCTACGGTTTGCATCAGCGGCCATAATTCGACCGTCGAATCATTCCAGTGTTCATGGTTCCAATTCGACGGTTATGATCGGCGAATAAAACCGCTAATCTAGTTTTTGTGTCGGGACGTTTGGTATTCTGCGGTTTCGTTCGGCGGCCTGACCACCGATTGAAACCGCCGATGTGTGTTTTTCAGGCAAACTTCCAAAACGATGTCACTTCACCTTGACTCTCTATATATGTAACTCTATGCTCTCTAGGTCGTTTTTAACTCTCAAAAGTCCATATTTTTCATTGAGAGCATTTAGAGAGAGAGAGCTTCATCAAAGAAACCACCTTTCTTCATCTTTGATTCTCTAAACACTCAAAGCCAAACTCATGTGCATTTAATCTTCATCTAGCATCCTTTAGCATGTCTAGAATGCCTCATTGCATGGGTTTTACTTCATCACATTTTGCTTGGTAAGGTTTTCACTTTCTTCATTTAAGTTTAGTGTCTTTCTTTTCAAGCCATCTCTTTTATTACTTGTATGCTCTTAGAATATCATTCTAGTTACAAGGTAGAGATTGTATGTGATGCATTGATTGAGTGTTGTATTGTGATAGCTTTTTAGGTTTGCATAATCTATGTTTAGCTAAGCTTTATGACATGTCATTTAGCCATTGATATCTAGGATTGCTTTTATTGATATCTTGTCATCCTAGATAAGCATATAGGGTTCCCTAGCTCTTTGTGCATTTTGAATATCACATATGTTCACATAGGCTTGTTTATCTCTTCATTGAGAATTAAGTCTTGTGTGAGTACCGGGATTAGGTATTCACATAAGCAATTAGACTAGGTTCACTTATATTGGAATTAGTTAGTGGTAGTGAGTTAGATACCGGGATTAGGTTGTAATACTCTTACCATTAGTGGATTTGAGATTCGAGTGTGGCGCACTTACTAGCCCGTGGTTTTTCCCGTGAGGGTTTCCACGTAAATATCTTGTGTCATTTATAATTACGCACTTATTACACTTGATATTTCTTTTGACTAGTTTGGGGTATTTTCGGAATATTAACTAATTGGAAAATTGGTAATAATCGATTAAAATCTATTCACCCCCCTCTAGATAATTCTATACACACCGTGCATTATTTGTTTCATTTGTTTTCAACAATGGAACTCCTAATGTCGAGATCACTTCCTTGAATGCTTGGAGCATGAAGAAAGCACAAATCAATTAAATCAAAAAGAAAAAATACTCTTGAGATTTTTATGTCTTCAGATTTGGGATGATGCTCATCATCATAGAATTTGAGATATCTAAGATTGTACATTCTCTCGAAAGCTTGAGAATCAAGATCTAGGTTCTTTATTCTCGACGTATTTAGGAACAAGCCTTTAACTGCTTCAGTTCCCTTACTTATAACAAAAATAAAATAAATATAAAGAATAAGTTATTGCATAAGGTTTCTTGCTGGCATTTATAATGAACTATTTATAAATCAATTTTTTTTTTTTTTAAACTACAATTTATGGGCCCTTAACAATGGAGACCCTAGGCAGTTGCCTCACTAGGCTCCCCTAGGGGTGGCAATGGGTCGGATCGGCCTGCCCCAAATCCGAAACCCGTTTTTTGTAGGTTGTCCCAAACCCGACCCAAGTTCCGAACGGGTTTTTGATTTTTGCCCTAAACCCGATCTGATTGGGGCAAGGGTGACCTAAACCCGTCTCGAATGACTCGATTCATTTTATCCTAAAAAAAAAAAATCTCAAACAATTAAATAAACAAATTATTTTACCATATGATTGAATTTTAGGACATTGACTTAAATTTTAACATTAAATTAAAATACATATATACAATTTTTTTATTCTTTTTTATTGGAAATTTAAATATACACTTAAATACAAACATACACTATAGAAAAACATTTTAACATACACTTAAAATTCATACATAAACTTAAATTTAATAGAACACAACATCTAAGTTTAATAAACTTTAAATTAAAACATTAAATATGATTAGGTAAAGAGACAGAGTTTAGAGATTTGTTTTTCCTTTATATTTTTATATTTAAAAATAATAATTATATAAATACCGGGTCAAATGAGGTGGGTCGAGGCATAAGGGGTTGACCCATACCTAACCTGATAAAAAACCGGGTCAAAAACGTTTGACCGAAACCATACCCGAGTCCCGTTTTAATTGCTCTAACCCCGCCCCAAACGGATCGGAGCCCTGCCAGTTTGGGGCGGGTCGGGGATTTTTGCCACCCCTCCCTAGGGCTGGGCCTGCATAGCAACAGTAAAGAGACTTTTCTATGTGGCCTAAAGATAGACTTGATACTTGATAGACAATCAACTCAAAATTTGTTCTCCAATGCTTTTGTTTTAAACATTTTTATTTGTAATGACGTGTTCATTTTTTTTTTCCTACCAAAAATAGTTGAAAATTAATGTCAATTTTAAATACTTGTTGAATTAACTGAAAATAGATGTGCAACAGGCCGTCTAAAAGTATACGGTCATATTAAAAATGTCTATTTTTTTTTTCAACATTAACAGTGAGGTTGAATATGCACACCTGCATTGGAGATACTCAGATACATTTTTTAATAGAATTTCTATTTATTATATGTGGCATCTCTTTTTTCACAAGCTACTTTTGCATCACAGATACTCTTAGATGAACCAATTCCTCAATCAAAAGTCCACCTTCATCAAATTGAATGCTAGATAGCTTCTGATTCAATACTCCCACATGCGAACATTCTCAAACTCGTATCACATAAAAACTAGATGATATGGTATGTAAAGTCTAGGCAAGTATTTAGGATGTTGTATTAATTAATTATAATTAGCAAGATTCTATGCCATATTTTAATCATGTGGTCACAATAAGATCAACCTGTAGGTGGTATATAAAAAACAATTAATAGACGGGATCTTTTGATACAATTATTGGGGTGTCAATAAAACTATCATTAGTGCTTCAAAAGTCCTTGAGCTGGCCCCAAATACATTTAATAAATATATATATAAAAAAAAAGTCATTTGCCTTCGAAATAAATTAAAAAGAGAATCAACAAGCACTTGGTGAACGCAGTGTCTTTTGCACATACGATGCACTACAAAACAGTAATTTATGCGGGGTAAGATATCTTATGCATAACTTAATTCAAGCTCAAATGATCTTTGATTTACATAATCTATTTATCATAATAATTATTATTTTTAACTAATGTATCATCAACAATATAAAAATTGCTAGAATGGCTGAATTCAAGATCAAATAATGTGGTAAGAGTTTTTTTGTACTTTAACAGTTGGCAGGGGTACCTAGATTTTTTTAGAATGGAGGTAGCAGCTGCCAAATTATATGAGAGTTTATTACAATAGCGAGTGACAGGATATCTAGTTCCAATATGATCCACTTGGAATGAACAATTCAGTTTTAACTCTAGTTTATTAGTCGTATCCATTTAATTTCTCTTTCCCTGCAAAATGAATCCTTGCTTGTCCCACACTATACAAGCCCTACGACTTGTGCACTTGTGAGGAGAAAATTTTGAACTTTAAATTTTCACATCACAAGCAAAACATGCAGTTAACATTTTTTTTTTTTTTTTTTTTTTTTTTGGGGGGGGGGGGGGGGGGGGGGGGGGGGGGGGGGGGTGGTGGGGTGAGGATATCTCTTGAACTCTGAACTATATCTACATTGTATCTGTTAGCGAACGAATCACTGTGTGGGAAGCGTTATCGGATAGAACATAAACAAACACAATAATAAAGAAAGATAAGATGAAGAGAAGTAATTAAATCAAATCACACACAATACAAGAATTTAAGTGGAAACCCAAATCAGGGAAAAAACCATGGCCGTCAAGACGACAAGAGAAAGTTCCAATATGTAGTAAATCGTTACAAATCTTCTTATTTCATATAAATATTATTACATTTTATGACAAGTTTTCTTGTAAGGAGAAATCATTTTCTTTCAAGCACAAGACTTTCCTGTTCTCTATGAAAACAAACTCTTTTTCCTTTTTCGAATAAGCACAAGAACTTCTAGAAGAAAACCTTTCCTATTTTGGCACAACATTCCTGATCTAGGCAAAATCCGCTATTATCGCGGTTTAGGCCACGGTTTGCAACCCACACCCTACACCGTGGAAGCTCTCTGGAGTCAACTGTTCAGAATACTGTGGTTGGCACCTTTTACCTATGCGGCGGACTACACCGCTTGATCTCATTGGAATGTGCCACAATTCGTATCGTTGTCTATGCACTTTTGTCCGTACCGCGGTCCACGCCACGGTTCCTTTTGGAATCCGATTCTTCAGTTCTTCTTCGGTCTTCAAGCCTCCCTCAAACACGATCTCCTACTTCCAAATGATTCCTATGTCTCTAGGAAGTTTCCATATTGGTTGAATCTCGTTTGGTAATCATTGAGAATACAAGCCATATCTAATAATCCTCTCTTATGACGAGAATTCCCAAACCTTTGTCCATAGATACAACTCTCATAACCAAAAATCAACATACCCACCACGAGATATAACCACTTAGGAACACCTATCCTAAGATTTCACCGGCACATGTCAAAATTTAACTTGCTGAAATTGTGGTGCAACTCCTCACGTTAGGTACTCAGGGAATTCATTCAGCCATCGACATTCTTGTCCACCACACACCTTGCATCACTTCCTAATCAATGCCTGTGCGTAATTATGGACCCGCTATCAGCAACACATCCTCTTTTATGGCAACTAGCGGTCATGCCATGAGGATATATATGCCCCTTTATAGGGCATCGCTTGTAGTAGTCATGCTCAAGAGAGGCGATTGCCGGATTACCCTCTTTGGAGCCCTTAGCCGCACTTGTTTTCTTATTTTGACAATCCTTCCTTATGTGTCCAGACTGTCCACATTCCCAGCAAGTGACTTTCCTTTTGGAGTTCCCTTTTCTCTTATCAACCAAAAGAGCAGAGTTATCAGAAGATTTACCTTCACTCTTTAGCCTTCATTCCTCAGAGATTAGTTTGTTCGCTACATCTCCAAAGCATATGGTTGAACTCCCATGCATCAAGATTGACTTCATGTGCGCATAGGACGATGGAAGAGACCAGATGAGTCTTAGATCTTTGTCTTCCTCATTGATTTTAACTCCAATTGACTCTAATTCAGAAACTATTCCATTGAGCACCCTTAGATGATCGAAAACTTTTATACCTTCAGACATCTGTAGTGTGTGAAACTACTCCTTCAGGTAGTACTAGTTGTAGAAACTATTCGCTTGATACAATTCTTCAAGACTCTCCCAAAATTCTTTTGCTGAATATGTTCCATGAATATTTGCAAGAACATTCTTGGCCAGGTACAATCGTATCGCGTTTGCAGCTCTCTCATCTAAATCCTCCCAATCATCATCGCTCATCATCGATTTTCCATAACTAGTACCGGTCGTTTCTTTGTCAGAGTCTCTAGAGCCATCAGAGTTTGCATGGTTGATTTGCCTTTCAACGTCTTGTGTAAACCATATTGGATTAATAGATCTTTGACTTGAACTTGCCACAAGCCACAGTTAATCTTTCCGTCGAACTTTTTAACCTCGAATCTCATCATCTTTGCCATAAAGTTTGTTAAGACTACTATCAAGCAACCGGGGCTTTGATACCAATTGTTAGCGAACGAATCACTATGCAAAAGAATCACCAGATAGAACACGTAATAAAAAAGATAAGATGAAGAGAAGTAATTAAATCCAATCATACGCAACACAAGAATTTACGTGGAAACCCAAATCAAGGAAAAAACCACGGCCGCCAGGACGACTAGAGAAAATTCCAATGTGTAGTAAATTGTTACAACCACATACTTATGATTCTCTCTCTAATATACCACAAACCCGATTACACCCAATGCCCACTCTTTGAGATCTCTCTAGCATTAGTTATTTTGCTCCACTCATAATAACCTAGCTATTATCGTCTATTTATATGAATTACAAGGAGTTTAAAATAAAAGGAAATCATACTCCTATACGTACAAGAATTACTTGTTTCACATAAATATTATTTCCTATTTATGACAAGTCTTCTTGTTTCACATAAATGCTATTTCCTTTTATGACAAGTTTTCTTATAAGGAGAAATTCTTTTCCTTTAAGAACAAGACTTTCCTGTTCTACATGAAGACAAACTCTTTTTCATTTTTCGATAAGCACAAAAACTTCCAGAAGAAAACCTTTCCTATTTTCGTACAACATTCCTGATTTGGGCAAAATCTGCTATTATCGTGGTTTGGGCCGCGGTTTGCAACCCGCGCCCTACACTGCGGGAGCTCTCTAGAGTCCACTGCTTAGAATACCGCTGGTTGGTGCCTTTTGCTTATGCCGCGGTCTACACTGCGTGATCTCACTGGAATGTGTCGTGGTTCATACCGCTGTCTGTGCACTTTTATCCATACCACGGTTCCTTTCGGAATCCCATTCTTAAGTTCTTCTTCGGTTTTCAAGCCTCCCTCAAACACAATCTCTTACTTCCAAACGATTCCCACGTCTCCAAGAAGTTTTTGCATTGGTTGAATCCCATTTGGTAATCATTGGGAATACAAACCATATCTAACAATATCTTTGTTTCATTATTCTTTTAAATAATATCACTTTGTATCGATGATCACCCGAGTCTTTGTTTCATTATCCTTTTAAATAAAATCACTTTGTATCTCTTTTGGGTTTGCGATGTTCCTCATGGTGTGGCAAATATATGATATATCCATACACGAAAAGAATCCCAAGAAAAATTTCGTGCAAAAACTTGAAAAATGGCAACTTGGGAAAAAATTAGATTATTATTATTATTATTATTGAACGGTGAAATTTTATTAGAGGGAAAAACCTAAAAGAGGAAACAGCAGTACACAAATGGTCCAAGCTGACCATAAGACGCGGCTGTCCAAGACGATGATATAACCGCAAAAAAAAAAAAACTGAAAACAAAACATCGTGGTTGACATTAAAATAGATCGCGGTGATCCATAATGAGAGATACACCACGAAAACCACTAGCAACAACTTCGTGCCTTAGCACAATGAAAAATTACAGTCAACCAAGACGACGGCTAGGCTGTGAAAACCCCTGTTCGCGATCATTGAAAAACCATGTTCGCGTGCGTCCATGACGACAAAAGTGCTACCAACATCACTGGAAAAGCAACAAACAACCTTCAAATGCAAAACACATAGCACGAAAATGACTAAGAACCTAGCAAACCAGCCTCTAAATCACCTATGCCAACCCTTTCTTCTTCCTTTTATCATCTGCATCAGATTCACCCAACTCCTTTTCTTTGTCACTAAAGGCAAAACCCACAACCTCCTTTGACTCTATACCTTTTACGATCTCTTCTTCAGAAGTCCAAGGTATTTTATCCCACACCATTGAAGACTTCATCTTCATACTAATGTCTTATGGGAGCTAGACAATTTTTCCTTCCCCTCCTACTAAAAGCCGAGTTCAAAGAACTTCTCTCCTCACCATCCTTCACCACAGAGACCTTGCCCCTTAAATCAACAAAGACTTCAATGGATGTAACTCCATCATTATAATTTGCTAGACCATTCCCATTCCTAGTTGGCCCTTCCAAGAATTTACTACTTTTTAGTGTTAATTTGGTTGAGGTTAGAACCTTCAAAAGTCACTTTAGATAAAGCTAAATCCTTCTCCCTAGGCCCATTACCTAAACCACCCTTATAAAGATCACCCCTAGACCTCAAAATCTCAACACTTCTCAGATCGATACCACCAATCAAGGAAGAGCAACCAATATAATTAAACACCCTCTCACCTTCACCAAACAAAGAACCACTAGAGCTAAGTCTATTTACACACCCCTCAAACCCTTACTTGAAGTCAGAAACATCTTGCTACCTTGATCACCCTGCCTAATAAAAGCATCAGACAAAGACAAACTGTCCTTGCCATCCTTAACCATGCTGCTCTCAAGGCATTTGTTTCTTTCAAGGTCCAAATTAAAGAGCCTAGAAGAACACACCTAAGCTTATCTTCTCCGATTTGGCCACAACACTCTTCACTTTTATTAGAAAAGCAGTTTAAGACAACTTTATCACCACTTATCGCCTTCAACCCCTTAGAATATGGAATTTCTCCACTCATCCTCTTTTCTTTACTGCCTTTGATACCATCAAGAGTCAAAAACACATCAACTCTATCATTGACATCCTTGCTCTTTTTGTGAGCTATACCTCTACCACCACTCTCTTCAATAGACCTCTCATGACATTGAATGCTAACAGAGGCAACTGCACCAGCACCATACACAAAGACCATATCACACCTTCCTTTAATAGACGAAGGATTGGATGCCAACTTCAATCCTAGAAATTGATTCACCTAAGGAGAGTCCATCAGAGCACCATCTTCATAGACCTTCATGGTGAAAGAACTTTCACCAAGATCAACCTTAATCTTACCAGGGCGAAGCCTATTTTGAGGGATTAACACTAGAATTCTACCTTTATCGAATCTTCTTCTTAATACAGTGTCCTCTTCAATCAAAAAAGGCTCTCCGATAATCCACCTTACCCTTTTGAAGAAAGAAGGGTTACAACAACTTAAAGGAATCCTCATACAATTGATCCAAGTGAGTCTACAACTTGGATATAACGAATCGGACCACTTCACCAAAGCTGAAAAACAATCATCCTAGTAAAATCTATTGGTAATGAACCTATCCTTTTCCTTCTTCGACTTAAAGCTCCAAAGAAATCTTTTGTTCCCTAAATAGCACGAGGAAAAGGAGACACCCTTATCATGTAACTATTTATTCATGCTGGTCACGCACAAGAAATCCTTTAGAATCCCCACCGCACATGACAACCAATCCAAATCACCCTTCTGGATATTCCATGACATAGATACCTCCTTCTCCGTCGAATTTACACCCCCATTAGATTTACTCCTCCTATTCCCTTTCATTACTTCGAAGAACAAACAATTAAAATGAAGTATAAGAAACTGGACTCCACCACCCCCTTCATCTACACATCCATTTTTTTTTTTGAAACGACAATTTTATTATAAGGGAAAAAGTCCCAAAAACTTACATATAGCATGTAAAGCAAGACCCTAACACACTACCGAACTACAACATGCAACCGATTAATACACCACAACACACCCCTGCACATCCAACATCTCCTGAAATCCCTCGATTAGAAACCTCTACAACTTTAGACGCCACCTTCAGATCGAGGCCAGCCGACTTTCGATTCCTCCATCCAAATGCAACCACTTTCGACCAAATAGGCCACCTATAAATCAACATTCTGTTCATCAGCCTTGCCACTTTAGATGCCTCCTCCAACGAAACAACATGAATGAAAGCGAAAGTTTTCTCCTCAAGCTAGCTTTGAAAGAGATATAAACATCTCTCACAACCCCAAGAGACTTGAAAATACTCTGACAAGTGTCATTTTTGCATGTTAAAATATTTATATTTCAAGTTCACCTTGTTATTACAAGTGACTAGAGACTAGTATAGCAACAAGCAAGGGTATCATCCACAGGGAGATGTCATCCGTCAACCGTTTTGAGTTTTAGAGTTTATTGAAAGTATGTAAATAGAATGTGGATGTGATGAGAATGTTGTGTGTTAGGTGTATGCATATTGCGCTGTGATGTGTGTAGGAATGTAAATGAAAGGAATGCAAATAAAAACAAAAAGAATATGGAATGGTGAGAATGGTGTTTAAATATACAAATAATAAAATGGTGGCTTGGAAACATGCATGATAATGATCACACAAGGTTCAATAGGTTTACCATACATAAGTGCACAAATAGTGGTTGTTAGGCTTTAAGGACATCCAATTCAAGTTATGGGCTTATTCTCTCAATTAAGAGATTCACAAACACGAATCACTCCCCAAAGGTCATGGCTAGAGCAATTGTGCTTGTAATCTCAACTAAGGGATTCGAGACACGAATCACTCCCCAAAGGTCATGGCTAGAGTAATTGTGCATCAAGTCCCTACCATTAAGCATATGAACATGTAGCCAAAACCTATTATAGCACGGCCATGCATAAAACAAGTTCCATCCATTCTTTTAAAGCTTAGTGGTCAAGACTATACCCGGAAGGTCATCCATGGAGGTACAATCCCAACCCACATACACTTAAACCCATCAAAACAAGGCATTTCGACCTTCAAAAGACATACATACACACATGGGATATTTGATTACAACTACTCCTACATTTAAGTTAATCTACTCCTAATCCCATCCATGAACACATATCAATTTCTAATCTCCTTACACAAGCATATCAAGATAAGAGATTAATCAATAATAGCAAGAACAAATCAAAACCCAAATGAATATGAAAACAACCAACATATATTGAGCACAAATAAGGTTTACAATATTTCCCAAGTGGGGATTACATAATCAGGAAAACATGAAATACAAAGAGAATGAGTTTTAAGAAGACAACCCTTGAAGAAATCCCTCCAAGAGCTCCATGAATCACTAGCTTGAAATTGGTCACAGACCACTCTTATCTCCTTGCAATCAACTCCTAAATGTGGTGGAGGATATGTAGGAAATGGTGGTGGTGAGCTTCCCATGGAGGAGAACCTCCATGGGAGCTTTGAAAGCCTCTCTCTCTCTCTCTTGATTTGGTGAGAAAACAAAAATGGGGCTGCTGTGTGTGTTTTTCTGGTTTTTGGTGGCTGGTTTGTTGTTGAAGAGAAGAGAGGAAAGAGTGTTTATATAGTTAGGGAAAGTTTAGGGACGAATTGGTGTGTGAAAGGACACATTTGCCCCTAAAAAATGGCTTGCCGCGGTCTTGGCATCAGGTGTGCCATGGTTGGGCACGACGGCACACTTGCGACAGTGATTTTCGTGGTTGAAGTGCCGTTGCTACGGTCTTGCCGCGGGCAGGCTTCCAGCCTCGCGCACCATTACGAAAATGCCCATATCTCCCTCTAGAAAACCTGGAATCGTATTCCGTAAAAACCACTGGAAATTAGACTTCCAGGGATTTCTGAATATATATAGAGCTCAATGTGGTTCGATCTAAGGAGGGAGATATGCCCCCTAAAAGCTGGGTGTTCTGCACAAAGTTCTCTGCTGTGGACGTGTTTCCAGCCTCGTGCACCGTTACGGAAACGAGCATAACTCCCTCTAGAAAGCCCAGAATCATGATCCATAAAAACCACTAGAAAGTCGACTTCTGAGGCTTTCCGAAAATATATGGTACAAAACCCAGTTCTCAATGAGGAGAGAGATATGGACCCCAAAATTTATGTGTTCTGCATGGGCATTTGCAATGTCAGCCCATTAACCTTTGAAAAACAGAGTTGACCAGTGCCGCGGTCTCAATGTCGCGTTCTAGCTCAACGGTGGATCCACCACGGAAACATGGTTTTGCTTGCCATGGTTGACCATGAATCACACCGCAGTTTGGGTTAACGCCGAGGCCGCGACAACTCTGAATGGCTTCGAATTCTCATTGTTTGCTCGGTTTGGCCTCCCAATCTTAACTTTAAGCTCAAACACCAAATGTAGGGAACATGTACCTACACATGGCTCACAAAACACATCATAAACAAAAATGTGCTCGAAAATGAGAACAAAAGCTAGGAAATGGGGACCACAATTAGGTACATTTATCATCTGATCATACTCCAAAGACAAACCAAATCCACCTTTAGGCCTTAAAGATGGAGTCACGGTGTTGGTGCCATTCTATTGGACCGCAACGTTCTTCAGACAAGACAACGACATAAAAAACCAGAGATGTTCGCAGTCCATCCGCTGTTCTAGTAGACTGTGATGCTCTTTAGTCTAGACCGCGTCATTGAAGCACATAGACTTCCACGGTGCAATTGCCGCTATTAGGGTTAGGTGGGTCAAACTGTTCCAGAGGTTTTCACGATCATGCAGCCGTCTCAGCAAGCCGTAGCTCTTCCAAGCGACAACTTCCACAGAGATTTCCGCGGTCCTCATGTCGTTGACTCTGACCACGGCAACGTGCCAGCTCAGCATCTTAGGCTGCAATTTTGCCTTAAATGGAAACCCATGTATAATCCCATCTTTTTTTCAGAACCCTTACATTAGCCACATGAAGAGATCTTACCCAGTGATAACTCTTATTTCTACACGTTGTGTAACCCCTTACTTTTATCTTTTATGCTTGTTTTCCGGGTAAAACCGGGTATTTAACGTTTTAAATAAGTGTTTCAGGATATTTTTCATCACAGGGGCTAAAGTGCAAAAATAGAGAAATATTGGGGCAAAAGTGTAATTTTTGAAAGTTGGTTTTGCGCCCTTGTTCTGCGTTAAGGGGCAGCAAAAATGGGCACAGAAAGGGACCAGAACTTCATTTTTTTTGTAATTCTGCGCCCTAGGGCGTAGAATAGGGCGCAAAAGCCAAGGCGGAATTTTGACGAAAGTTTTCTACAGATTGCTCATCTTGCGGGGCCCATATCTCTCTCCTCCGATCTAACTGGGTTTTGTGCTACATATGGTTGGAAAGATCCAGAAGTCTTCTTTCCAACGGTTCTTCAAGATCACGATTCCAATGTTTGTGGAGAGAGTTATGCCCGTTTCCGTAACGGTGCGCGCTGCTGGAAAGTCACCCGTGAGACCCCCCAAAAATCTGCCACTTAAGGGCATTTTCATCTTTTCCCCTCAATTTTGACCTAAACCCTTCTCCCCACTATATATATCCCCTCTTCTCATCAGTTTACACAGAACCCCTTCACTCCCTCTCTCTCTCTCTTCCGCCCCACTCTCTCTCTCTACCATTTTCTTCACATTCTTCACTAAATAAGGAGGATCCAAGCTCCCATGGAGGTTTTTCCTCCATGGGAGCTCCCCATACATCTCCACAACCCTATTTTACACTTCCTCCATCCATTTTAGGGCAGTTTGCAAGGAATAGGAGTGGTCTCTTGACCAATTTCGAGCTAGGAAAGCTAGGAGCTTCTTTGGAGGGTTTGTCTTCAAAGGTTGTCTCCTTTTTACTCATTTCTTTGTATTTTCTGTTTCTTTGATGTGTAACCCAGATTTGGGGAATATTGTAAACCCTACACTTGTGTAATATATGTTGTTTGTGCTTAAATTCTTTTGGGTTTTGTTTCACTCTTTGTTAATTTCATGAATTTAGCTTTAATTGCAATATCCATGTGTGTGGAGGCCTGAAATTGATATGTGTCCATGATTGGGATTAGGAGTAGAGTAATTTAATATAGGAGTAGTGTAATTTAACTTCCCATGATTGTTGATTGATTGATGGATGACCAAAATGCCATGTTTAGAGTAATTGGAGTGTTAGAGATTTAGCTCCAAAGAGTGGGAAAGGTTTCAGTTCAGGCATTTAGTTGCTAAATTGGCCTGGGTTCCAATTCTTGTGCTTAATGGGTCTTGTTATCAAGACACAATTGCTCATCCTTGGCCGGATTGGGTAATAAATTGATTTAGGGAAAATTCCTAAGTCAAGAGAATGAACCCTTAACCTATATTGAATGGTCTTAATGAACAACAACCAACTTATTTGCACATTGTTGTTTGGTAAACTTGTTTCTCATGTCTAGCCATCCTAGGGAGATTGATAAAACCGAATCCGTATCTAGAGTAAAGACAAATTGAACTCCTCTTGTGCTTGTGTAGTTATATGGCATTTCATTGCTTAATGCTTTCACTCGGTTAGCCACCTTATGGATGATATTTAGGCTATGTGTTATATATTGCGTGGTTCACATTAACATGTCCAGCGTGATATCCTCTACATTTGACCAGACAGTGAGAGATACACTAGGCTGGCGTGTAGAGCTCGTGTGTGTGTCCCACAATCCTTAATGAATCCAAGCATTTATGCATGGATGTAATCTCTAAGACATCGAGAGAGATTAGAGATTAATTAAGGGGACACGAGCATATAACATACGTGTTGTATGGGTATCTCGTATTCTTAATGCTTTCACTTGGTTGCCATCCCGTATTTGGTTAGCCATTGTGAATGAATTATTGGCTGTAGTATGGCCTATGCGGTTGCGCATTACATGCCCAACGAAATAACCACTGTATATGACCAGACAGTGAGAGATACACTAGGCTGGCATACAGGGCTCTTGTGTGTGTGCCACGACACTTAATGAATCCATGCACTGTGTGGATGTGATTTCTAAGACTCGAGAGATATTAGAAATCAATTAAGGGGACACGAGCCTATGATATACTTGCATATTGAGGGACTAAGTGAGTCTAGAGCTTAATTAGGTGGATTGTTACGGTTGAATCGTTTCTCTAGTGTACACCACATTTCATGCATCTCTCCATTCCATTCTATCCATGTATATATTATGTTAGTTAGTTTATTTATTTATAGTATTATTTACACTTTTCCGCAACCGCAACACACGAGTTCTCTCGGAGTGTTGTAACAATAGCTAGAACCGGTGACGGTCGGCGGATCCCACCTCCCTGTGGAACGATACCCTCACTTGCCGCTGTGCTAGTCCCTGTGACTCGCGCGCTAGCGAGGTCGAACTTAAATGTTCATCTTTTGACCGACATCGCAACGACCTGTCGTCACCCAGAACTAAAAACCTTCCTTTTACCATTCATTTCATTATCTTTTTCACACATCTCTCACCTTACATCATCAATCACCCATTTTTGGAGAATATTCAAGAAAGGAGAAGAAGGATCACAAGCAAAGAAAGGAAGCTCACATGGCCTTGATGGGTTTTCTCTACACATCTTCTTTCTTTGTTTACTTTTCATTGATGTGTAACTAAATCATAAGCTTGGTGATTGATGTAACCATATTGGACTACTTTATGTAATTATTTGTCTATTTCTCTTGATTCAATTCAGTTTTAGTTTCATTTACTTGATTAATTGTTCTATTGTACTACTCATATTATTTTGTGGCCTCAACTGCTGTGGGTGGGTAGTTTAGATTATTTATGAGATTGAGTTTTAGGTGTGAATGACCTTTCCACTTGAATCTCAATCATAAGCTTAGTAAATGGGTATGTTGATGTGTGCATGGCCTTGCTACGTTAACTTGGCCTAGAGTTTTGTGAAAACAAGGGTTCCAATTATTCCTTGTCACATGGCCTTATGTGAGTAATGGAAAGAACTCTAGATCTTAATTCTAACATCTTAAAACAAGCCCTAAAATTGAATTGAAATGCTTGATGAGACTGATTTAATGCATTGATTGGTCCGAGAAAGGTTGCATCGATTCCCTAATCCCTATCATATATTTCATTCCTTGTGTGAGCTTTGCTTAGTTTTAGTTTCTAGTTACAAATTAGCTTTTAATTCATTTTCAAGCAATTATTTGTTTTCCATCAAGCGTTATACATTTTAATATTTTGCATTTAGAGTAGATTTCCTAGATTAATTAGCCTTGACCGATAAAGATCCCGATCCTAGCGAACGAACTTATATTTAATTGAAAAATACTGCAATCAATAGTTTGAGCTGAGTTATTCGGTTTAATAAAATACAATCCACAAACCAACTCAAACTAATGAGTTGCTTAAAATCAAACCGATGGGTTTATTTCAAGTTGTATTGCTCAAATTTATGGATTCAAATTGTATTCTTCTTCTTAAATTTCAATTTTATATTTAAACAAAAAAATACTGAATTAAGTCAAGTAGTCACATGGAAAGGAAAGTTTTTATGTTTTTGTTTTTTTTAGTTGATCACGTGGGAAGCAAAGTTGTCTTTAATGTACCTTGTGATTATAATTAAAAAAAATTACATTACAAGATTAGATCTGGAAAATTGGAAGACTTGGACTTTTGAAGTCAAATCCCAGATCCAAGTGATTAGAAATTAAAATTACATTACAAAATTAGATCTGGAAAATTGGACCAGAAGTACAGGACTTTTGAAGTCAATGATAACTCGATTAGCTAAGTAAAACTAATTTAATATAAATAAAGGGAATTATATTTACAATCAAGTCTTTTTAAGAAATAATTTAAACAGTCATGTGGTCATGTGGGTAAGTGATGCTCAAATTGGCATTTAATTAAGAGTTAGATTTAGGGGTCGTTTGTTTGTTTGTTTGTTTTTTTTTACTTAAGATTTAATGAGTCTAAATTGATTTTTGAGAGCTTCTTTTAACAATCCAATTTTTTCTATTTACACTTCTTTTCTAAAGATACTTCATTCTCAAAATTTAAATTTTAAAAAATCTTAAAGACATTTCATTTTGTTCCAAGATTATCCTTTTTATCTTTTGGTACTCATATTCTAAAGACACTCCATTTTAAAAAATAAATTTCTAAAGATACTCCATTTTATTTTAATAAAAGTTTGGACGAACCATCGTAGCTTTTGAATTCATCCGAGATTAATCTTTTTTGAATTAAATTATTAAAAAAGAAATTATCTCTCATAAATCATTAGATTAAATATTACATATTAAACACTCTTTCCCAATTTTTTAAGGGTTAATATTAAAAACCTCCCCTCACCTACTATTATTGGATGTACAGTTACAGATGTTTTTATTTTAGAAACCTCCTCTATGGACTAACACCGTTAGCATTCCGTTTGTATTGACTGAGTTTGACCATTAAAACGTCTAAAATATCCTATTTAAGCTTCAATTGTATGAATTGACTATTATACCCTCATACTTTTACCAAATAAATTAATAAAATGATACAAAAGGCGGGAATGTTAACTTGCAAAGGAAAAATTATTTTGTGGACAATTTTATCCCTAAAAATAACAAAATTACAAATGAACCAAAAACATTGAAAATAAACTAGAATATCTATTTATTTATGCATTTATTTGTCTTTTTTTTTTTTTTTTTTTTAATAAATCCAAGCAAATACTCATTTTCAATGCTTTTAGTTCATTTATAATTTTGTTATTTTTAGGGATAAAATTGTCAACAAAATAACTTATCCTTTGCAAGTTAACATTTCCGCCTTTTGTATAATTTTATTAATTTATTTGGTTAAATTATGAGGGTATAATGGTCAATTCATACATTGAAACTCAAATATGGACATTTTAGACTTTTTAATAGTCAAACTTAGTTAATATAAACGGAAAACTAACGGTGTTAGTTCATAGGGGAGGTTTCTAAAATAAAAACATTTGTAACTATACATCCAATAATAGTTCAATGGTGAGGGGAGGTTTTTAATATTAACCCATTTTTTAATTACCATATTAAACACTCTCTTCTCCAATACATATCTCTAATTTTCTATCTCCATTCTTTCTCAAGCAAGACTAATGTTAAGAAAATAAGCTTGATTTTTAGAAACCATATATATGTATATATTACAAAAAAAAAAAAAAAAAAAAAAAAAAAACCCTCAAAACTCAAAAAACAAGCTACCCTATTTTTCAAAAAAAAAAAAAAAAAAAATGAAATATGAATATGCTTTTTGTTGCTAAATATTTCGTATTTAAACTTCTAGCTAAATATTTTTGGAATCACCAACAAATTAAAGCTTGTGATATCAGTTTCTTTCTATTGTGACGACAAACTAAAGCCATGCCAAACTTTATTCTGCATTTTCTCACTGAAACGTTTAAGAGATCACTCAGAGGAAACCCTAAAATATAGATACCATAATATCAGCCCTTTTTATCTGACATTAATTAATGTATTGCGATGATGAAATGATATTAGAGAGATTTAAGGGTCAAAATTAAACAATGCTAAAATAAAATCAGAGAGTAATAATCTAATGATTTAGAAGAGAGAATTTATTTTTTTATAATTTAATTAGTTTTTAGTGTCTTTAGATTTTTTTTTTTTTTTTTGTCTTGTTTAGTAATTTTATCTCAAGTTAAAATTGTTATTAATTAAAAAAAAAAATTAAATTGGAGTGTAAATAGATAATTTGTGGATTGTAAGGAGAAGCTCTCTTGATTTTATTAATTTTTTCTGTTTGTTTCTTTAAGTGGTTAAACAACTTCAAAATACCAAAAAACACTAGATTGCATTTAAAATATTTACTACCAAAATTATCCTCCTATAGTTAACATATTTCCAATATTATCATAATTTCATATTATACAACATTATTTATGTTAACCTATTATAACTACTATAAATAAATAAATAAATAATCGAAATCATGTTGTCACTTTCAACTCCACCGTCAAACCTTCAGTTTTTTAATTTTTTAATGAATAAAAAACATTTATATATCACATATTAATCATGAATAATATCTTATCATTATTTACATAAACACGATTTAAGATTTGTTTTTAATTTTCTTTTATTTAGTTGATTTTATCATATCAAATTAAGGTACATGACACATTACGATTTTTAAGTTAAAAAATATATTTTTAAAAAAGTCTGTGAGAGGAAAGAGAAAAACTTTTAAATGTTATATGTCATATTTAAAATATCAGAAATTCTATTATCAGTTCGAACTGACAAAAGTTATATCAGTTCCTTGCATGTGGGCCACTGGATTTAAATACTTTGACTTGGCTATATGCACTTGTCAGTCAAAGTATTTAAATCCAGTGGCCCACATACAAGGAACTGATATAACTTTTGTCAGTTCGAACTGATAATAGAAAGACTGTTTAATATATATATATATATATATATATATATATATATATATATTTATATATATTTGTATTCGAGGGCAGAGATACATGGGGCCGACGGGGGCCATGCCCCCAACAATTTTTTTTATTTTTTATTTACAAATTTTCTAAGTTTGATTAGTATAATGGTGCAATATAATATATCTAATGAATTATGTGACCCACTATTATATTTTAGTTAAAAACATAATTGTTACATTAAATAAAGAAAAAGTATGGCCTCACCAATTATAACAAATTTCATGTATTTCTATTTATAGTGTGTTTACTAATCGGAAATGAAATAAAAGGAAATCAAATTCTATAAGAAAGAGAACCAGGAAAGAGAAGTTTATTCCCTATATGAGAAGATGAATCAAATTCTCTTTCTAGCAAGACCTTAATTTACGATTTCCTTGTGGGGTAATGAATGTGATAAAATTCGTCGAGCTTATATTAAAGTTAGTCATACCAATACTATATTTACAATTGTGTGTTTTTAACTCGGAAAAAGACAACAATCATACCAATACATATGTGACTAACGATATTACATTCGATTTTTTAAACAATAGTAGTACATTTATCTTGACCCCCAAAACCAAAATCCTGGCATCGTTCATGCACTGTCAAATGTTTAGTTGCCCAGTGCAACAGTTCCACTCAGCTGGTGCACCAAAGATTCTCGTTCAACCTACATATAACAAGGTATTAGAAAAAATAAACACGGTATTAGAAAAAATAAACACGGTTTGAGTGTTTGACGGTACTAGTTAGTGGGTCGGTGGGTTCCACTTGAGCTCCTTTTAAAATTCTCACCTAAATTTCCATCATTGGACATCTTCAGGATCATGCCTCACCCAGCCAGACAGACAGACGTGCTTCAGTCAAGTAAGCTGGAGTGAAGAAGGCAGTACTTTGTTTTCCCAGTGAAGCATCTAGCAAATCACACAATGTTACAACAAGAAGCTGAGAGTACTGGAGGTGTACAACCACCAAACCACGGCAAGAACATGCCAAGTAATCTAGGAGAAACTTCTCATCAACCGCAGTTGTCGGAAGCCCAAATTGCTGTTGCAGACTTCTGTAAGTAGCCAATTTAATTACTTGGGGTGCATATATAAGTTGTGTGTTAGTGTGTGCAGTGGCAAACCCATAAATTTTAACGAGAGGGGCACTTGAATAAAACTACAATTTTTATTTTTTTTATTTATTTTTTTATTTTTTAAGAGTAATAGTTAGACACTAGTCGGGCGGTAGCCCAGCGCCTGGCGCCTAGGTGAATTAGGCGGTGCCATGAAACTTTTATTTCGTTTTTTTTTTTCTCTTTTTTTCAAAGACTTTTAATTAATTAAAAATATGTGGTGGGATGTGATTATTCAGTGCACTAAACTCCTCCCTAAAAGACTTTTTAATACAATAAAATAAAATGTGGTGTACACAAAGTCACAAAGGTTCAGATCGCATCTCTCTTTTCAAAGACTTTTTGTCTTTTTCAGACCTCATCAGTTATCTCTCTCACTTTCTCCTTCTGGATTCTTCTCGTTTCTTCTACTTTGCTTCACACTTGAAATCTAGCATCACGACTCCATTTCCACCACCATCACCTGTAAATCTTGTCTTGCAAAAGGCCACAAAGCCATTGTGATTTGTCAATCCCGACGGCGGTGGATGCGGCGATGATGGCTGCTATTGGGACCTCTTGTTTCGCAGCTAATGGTGTCGGATCTGGACACCGAGCACCTGGTTTTGTGCTTAGGCGCCTCCTGAAGCTTCTAGACGGGGTGGTGACAACCCACTCGTCGGTGGTGGCGAATGGCGATGTTTGGAATGACTAGGCGGAGTCAATGACTTTGACTCCACGTAGCTAGATTTTTGGGCCAAATCGACTGATTTTTCTAGTCATATTGGCCGATTTTCTTCCGGTTGCCTAATATGGCCGTTTTGGCCGAAATGGGACGGCTGGCGTCCACCTACTGAATAGGTGGCCCCTAGTCGACCGTTTTTTTCCGATATTTCGAGATATTTCGAACACTGGGTAATAC
This sequence comes from Acer saccharum, assembly GCA_030490815.1. Lineage (NCBI taxonomy): Eukaryota > Viridiplantae > Streptophyta > Magnoliopsida > Sapindales > Sapindaceae > Acer > Acer saccharum. Next base: position 7,563,372 of record CM059866.1, read on the forward strand.
TATACAACCCAAATAATTAATTCAAAATTTAACCCAAATGATGTGGCAAGTGAGTTGTTTTAATCACACAAATCATGAGATGAAGTGGATAATGAACAAATCACTTGTCACATAATTTGGGTTGGGTTTTGGGTTTTTTTTTTTTTTTCTTGGTCGTCGTCGTCGTCGTGTAGCATTACTGTTTTTTTTTTTTTTTTTATAATTTTTTTTATATATAATAACAAATTAATAGTATAATGAAGTTTAGATAAAACAAATAGAGCACTTATGAAGATGAGCTAGTCTTCCACTAAAAAATAAATAAAAACAAGAAACACAATATTAAAAAATAAATAATAACAAAACAAAAAACACCACAAACAATGCAAAGTTGCAGTATTTATTCTTAAAAAGCATTTATAATTGATTCACTTTGAATGAATTTATACAAAAACAATTGAATAATAAATATTACTATACATATTTTTCAATTTTTTATTTTTAATTATTGGTAAATTATTGCTTTATTGATTCTAAATAAATTAAAACTATAAAATAAATAAAATTACTAATGATAAAATAAAATGAAGCACATATAATAATAGATAGACCATTTTAATACAATAAATTAAAATTTGATATTTTAGGGTTTATTGATGATGTGTCAGGAATACCAAACTAAAACTAGTAAAAATAATAAAGGTTGAAAATAATAATATGTAATTTAATATAAAATAAATTGAAATAATTAACCAGAAATTGAGAGTAGAAAAGAAGTTGACAATAACTATTGCAAAAGGAAGTGAATTGTTTTGGTGCGGAAGAAGATGAAAATTTGAAAAAGGAATTAAAAAAAGAGTGCAAAATAAAAGACATTAAAAATATATAAATAAAATGTGAGGATAAAATTGAATTCTTAATTTTTTTATGATTTTTTTTTTTTTTTGTTTTGTTTATTTGTTTCTCTGTATTCCTCTTATTGACTGTTATTTAATTTATATATATGTGAATATACAGATTTTTTATTATCAGTTCGTCTTGACAATAAATATATAGGACGAAGAATGTGGATCACTAGATTTACATACTTTGACTCAAAGTGTATGCACTTGTCAAAACTTCTCCATAATCTATGGTCCACATTCATCGTCCTAATATATTTATTGTCAGGACGAACTGACAATAGAAAGACTATATATATATATAATACTTCTCCAATCAGGACTGTCCTGACTTTGTAATTTCCGGACGTCCAACCACAGCCACACATTCATAGTGGGCCCACAGCCCCACATTAACAAATATCCACACCCAATATGAATGTGTAGTTGTGGTTGGACATCTTTAACTTATAATTTAAGAACGTCCTTACTAGAAAATCACTATATATATATATATATATATATCAATTTTTTTTTTTTGAAACTTTAAGGTGTGTCACGTGCCTCACGGTCCCATACTGGTCCGCCACTACCAGTGCGTGACAATTTAATTACATATTTATTTCATCTGGAAGTTGCAATGATGATTTGATTGTGATAGCTAGCTAGTAGTAGTGAGTGTTGGGTTCGGAAACATGAATCAGTTTTGTTGGGTTTTTATTGCTTAACCATTGTAAACCATGATTTCACAGTGGAAGTTGAGCTTTCATGATGACCAACAGTGGAAATCTTGTCTCTCTTAATTGTATAATTGCTTTGTTTTGTTTGATTATTACCCTGAGTTTTCGTATTTTGTAACCGTGAGTAATGGTGAAAATCACCATCACCATCATCATCACTCATGATCAACTATTAACAAGATCTTAACAGAGAAAAGATGTAAACCATTGGCACCTTGTGTTGAAAAGATCTTAATAGATAATAACTATATATATGTATTAGAAATTTGCATTGCTTTATAGAGTAATCTAACCAAAAAAAGTGTATTGTTGATTGAAAAGGGACAGGAGAGCGTCTCAATTATTACCGGCCATTGTACCTTGCTGCACAAAGAGGTGACTGGAAAAGCGCTAAAAGTTTCATCGAGCATGATCTGAATGCATTGACTGCTACAATATCACCCAGCAATTCACAAACAGTAGTGCACGTTGCAGCATTATGTTGCCAATGGGAATTCGTCCTAAAACTTTTGGAATTTCTATCTCCAGAATCAATTGCAGTGCAAGATTCAACTGGATGCACAGTCCTTCACTATGTTGCACAAGGTGGAAGCTTAATGACTGCAAAGGCGCTGGTTCAAAAGAACTCTTTTTTATCACAAATGGTTAACAATCAACAGGAGCTGCCACTTCTCCATTCTATCTGGAGTGAAAGTAAGGAGATGGTGTGGTACCTTAGTTTGATAACCAGAGTTGACTCTCCTACCTTTCCCTTCTTCATTCCTACATTACCTAGGATCCTTCGTCATCTAGTTAAATCGGGTTTTCATGGTAAGAACTAAGAACTAACAATAAAAGCCCATACAATTTCCACTAGGTATATATAATCTTTTTTTTTTTTTTTTTTCCTTTTGAAATATTACAATAATTCAGGGGTTGTTGGGAAGGGGATGAGAGATTCGAACCCACAACCTCTTGGTATAGGTGCCACTAGACCAACCTCAATTCGTCGTATATATAATCTTAATTATTTTTCATCTTTTTGTGTGTTACAATTTCAACAGATATAGCCTTGCATTTCGTCCAAAGATATCCTAACTTGGCTCTTGCTGAAGATGAATATAAGCATTCTTTGCTCCGGTGGTTGGCATATGAGCCTGCACACTTTTTTAGCGGGAGTAATCTTGGATTTATTGAAAGATGGATCTATAAATGTAAGTATCATGTCCTTGAACAACTAATAAATCAAATATGTATTTATCTTTTGTTTTATATTGCAAAATTTTTTAATGCTTTCTTCTTGTTGGTTCAAGTTGTTCGTGTGGAAATAAAAAATGCACCAACTCAATTAGAAGTGAAAAATATGAGAGATATCCTAGAAAACACGCAACACTTCCCAGCATTACAATCAAGAAGCTTTGCGACTCGAGGTCTGCAAATTTTGTATTTATTTCAAAGTTAACTCTTCAAATTCTTTAAATCAACAAACTCACATTAATCATATTCATTACCATGCATTTCTTGTTCTTCTGTACAGTGCTTCGATTATTCAAAACATTACTCTGGAAAGCAAGTGCACAACTGGGTAAGCAACCCTATGTAGAATTTTCACCATATATTTAGAACATGGCTTATAAGTGAGGTGAATGAAATTTAATCAATATTTTATCATTGGAAATATTTTATCTCCTACTAATTTATAAAACATTTTATCTGATTTTCACTTGCAGCACCATCTATAAAAATGGTTCGAGATGCGAAGTTGAAATATGAATGTGCTGTTGAGTTGGTAAATCATGTTTGCATGAAACTTCATAGCATGAGATATCATCAAATCATGTATTTTTTTCAAAATCCAGAACCCATCCTGGGTAATCCCGTTACAGGTGGGATTGAAGAGATTGTAAGTACCCTTTTACAACATTTTCCATATCTGATTGACTACGATGTATTACCTGAACGAAACATATTAAAAGTTGCTATTGAATGTCGACAAGAAAAGATAGTCAATATAGTAAAAGAGATCTCTCCCATTACTACCAAGAATTTGTGTTCACCTCTGCCGGATTCGGGAAACTCCGCTTTGCACTTGGGAGGGAAGTTGGCCCCTCCTTTTAAACTGTTTTCGGTTTCAGGCGCAGCTTTACAAATGCAAAGAGAATTGCAGTGGTTTAAGGTATCGATTATGCATGTTCAATTAGTTTAAAACTACTCATGTTAAGCAAAGCTGGCTATAGGCGAGTACAATTAGTATTCTCTATCTGTGATTTTGAAATTAATATTTATACATATAGTAATTGATGAGAGTTATATGATGCTATATATATTTAATTTCGTTTTATGTACTTGTAGGAGGTGGAGAAAATTACACTCCCTGCTGACAGGGACCGGAAAAATTTTGACAATGAAACAGCAAAAGATGTTTTTAGGAAGGAGCATAAGGAGTTGGCGGAGCAAGGAGAGAAATGGATGAAGGATACTGCCAATTCTTGCATGCTTGTTTCCACCCTTATTGCCACCGTATTGTTTGCTGCAGTTTTTACAGTACCTGGAGGCAACAATAATGATAAGGGGATTCCAATTTTTTTACGGATGAACGCATTCACAATATTTATCATTTCGGATGCGCTAGGTTTGTTTTCTTCTTTGACTTCCCTATTAATGTTCTTGGCTATCCTAACTGCACGATATGGGGTGGAGGACTTCCTCGAATCACTACCAAAAAAATTGATTATAGGCCTTGGCTCTCTCTTCGTTGCCATAGCCGCTATGATAATAGCTTTTGTAGCAACTCTAACTATTGTACTCAGCGAGAGATGGCATTTGGTTTTTGTGCCAATTACTTTAGTGGCTTCTTTCCCTGTGGCAATATTTGTAATGTTGCAGCTTCCCTTGTTCGTCCAAATGGTTCAGACAACTTACGGAGCGAGCATCTTTTGCCCTTGGCCATCAAGAGTTTGAATAACTTTGAATGTGTTGTTATTGCAAGTTAATGGCATTTGAGCCCTAATAAATAATTTTGTTGTATATATTTCCGGATTCATAATATTACTATGTGCAATCTTAAAAGCTCATGTAAAGTATTTATTTAAAGGGTGTAAAGGAGTTTGAGAGTATCTTATGATTGATTTTACTTTCTCATTTAATAGACCAACATGGAATATTCTCTTAAACAATTTTTATTTTTCTTAGGAAATTTTACACTTGAAAACTTCTGTCTCTCCCTTCTCATAAATGTTGCATGGCTAGTGGCGGACCTAGGAATTTTAACCAGGTAGGACACTTGAATATATATAAAAAAAATACTGAAAAACTAAAATCATAGTAAAATGAGTTTTTATTTTTTTTATAAACAAAAATGAGTTTTTTTTAGATAAAATAAAACAAATAGAACACTTACTCAGATGAATTAAATAATCTTACAATCAAAAAACAAGAAAAAAAATGTTAAAAAATAAATAATAACAAGAAAAACAACATAAATAATGAAAAAAAAATTAAAAGAATAAATTACAATCTAATTTTATAATAATTATTATTTTATTTTATTTTTTTGCATTTATAATGAATTCAATTTAAATTTATACAAAATATTTTATTTATAAATATTACTAGACATGTTTTTTAATTTTTTATTCTTCAAATATTTGGTAAATTATTGATTCTAAATAAATTAAAACTATAAAATAAAGAAAAATACTAAGGATAAAAGAAGATGAATCATAATAATAGATTGACTATTTTAATCAATTAAAGTAAAATTTGAGATTTTATGATTTATTGATTGGACGTGTTAGGTATGTCAAACTAAAACTTTTTTTTTTTTTTTTGAAAAGCACACTTTATTCAAAAGCCAAAAGGCCAAGCAACACCACAGAATCAAGGGAAACAAAAGCACCCAAACCCAACAGCATCAAAGAGATGCAACAGGGGCAGCAAGCAAACACCCCTGTCGCTAAGCTTTGACGCAGGCAGCACAAAACAGAGAAAAAACAAAAACAACCAGAGTAACCCCTCGCTCACAAGAAACCACAAAACAAGAGAGGCACCAAACTAACAAAAAACGCTACCAAAGCACACCACATAAACATGACAGCACCCAGAAACACATGAAAAAACACAAGCTTGACAAAAAATTACAATGAAACAAAAGGAGGCTGCTCCGAATGTCAAGTACCATCTGAAACTTGGTTCACCCCATCCAAACTATACCAAACAATACCATCATCCTCACCACTTGACCCTTTTTTTGCCAACGAATCGGCAAAAAAGTTTGTAGAGCGAGAGCTGAACTCCATGCTAGCTTGCCCTAAGCAATTCAAAGCATTGCGAATATCATAAATTAAGTGAGTAAAACTGTTGTTACCCAAATCATTGCTGTTAATCCAAGTAACCGCAATCGTCGAATCACTATTGATAACAATCTTGCTACTAGACAACTCTGTTCTAGAGAGGCAGAGGTCGCATGCTTTGGTGATTGCCATGAGCTCAGCAGTGATCACATCATGCCAGCCAATATTTAGAGAGAAGTGACACAGAACTTTCCTTTCATTATCGCGAAGAACCCCTCCAAAACCAGCTTGGCCCAGGGATCCCCTTACCAACAGGGCCGGCCCTGGGCCTGGATTTTAGGGGCAACTGCCCAGGGCCCATTATTTGGAGGGCCAAGTTTTATATAAGTTAGTTATTAGTTAAATGTACATAGGTCCAATAATTTTTTTGTTGACAATTAAAAAGGCCCAACTTGATGTTGTTTTAATACTAAGTCCAACAATACTTTAAAAAAAATGGCTCAGCTTGATGTTATTTTAATACTAAGTCCAACAACACTTTTAAAAAAGGCCCCAATGTCAATAATTCCAATATCATTAAATTTCTTTCGGTCCCTTTTTTTTTTTTAGGGTAATCAATCCCTTTTTTTTTTTTTTTTTTTTTTTAGGGTAATATGTATTCAATTATCATCTAGCATTCAGTTCTTATTCCTCCACCAAATGCATAGCCGCTCGTCTCTCTCTCCCTCCGACTCTCTAATCTCTCTAAAGTCTAAAATCGAACAATTTTAGGGTAGTCTATGTTTTTAATTTTGTAAGTAATTAGCAACAATTTTGATGTATAACATAGATATTAATATATTATTCAGAACTTCTACTCACATTTTGTTCGACTTATATGATAAATTTATTTGTTTATATAATAAATGTATTTGTCATATGATTTTATTTTATCTTTAATTAAATTATTATTTTCGGACTAAATATATGAAAACATATTATTTATATGTATATATGTTGAAAAAACTACAAAAATGAATAAGGGCCTCATTTTAGAGATTCGCCCCGGGACTTCAAAAAGTCAGGGCCGGCCCTGCTTACCAAGCCATCCACATTGAACCTAAATACATTTGGAGGTGGCGGAATCCAATCACTCAACTTCGGGAGCTTGACTTTCTTCAAATCAGTACAATGAGCTGCTATATCCAGCAAAATAAGAGTAATGTGATCAGTTGAGCCTTTGCCATAGTTCTTAAACCACCAAGCAACTCTAAACTTCACCATATCCATAGCTCTAGTTAAGGAAGCTTCTTCATCTTTAAAAACCTTCCCATTTCTCACCTCCCAAATCGTCCAAGTAACTGCAAAAAAAAAAAAAAAAAAAAAAAAAAAAAAAAAAAAAAAAAAACAGAAATCAATGCTCTTTGCGAAGTCTTCCTAGGACAAAGCCCAATCCATCCACACCACCAATCCACCAAAGAAGAGGAGGCACAAAAGCTGATATCCCACCAACTCATACAGTACCTCTATAGGTTCCAAGACCAATAGCAATGCAAGAAAAGAGGATCAGAGGATTCAATCTCCTTATTACACAGAGGGCAGCCCAAATCCGACCCTTGGCACATTCTGAATTTTAACAAAATCTCTTTGACCATGATACGATCTTGCACAAGATGCCACACAAACATTTCAATCTTGTAAGGAACAAAGCCTTGCCACACTCCACTACAGACCGCATCAGAGGCTAAAGACACATCAACTAAGTTCTTCCAAAAAGAATTAACAGTAAAAATCCCATTAGAGCAGTAATTGCATCCTAAAGAGTTTAGATATGATGGAGAAAATGGGTTTTAGTTTGAAATGGCGTAATTGGATCGGTTGGTGTATTTCTTCTCCATCTCTTTTGGTATTAGTTAACGAGAGTCCTACAAAGCAATTTACTCTTGAGCGTGGATTACGGTAAGGAGACCCGTTGTCTCCGTTCCTTTTCATCATAGTTGTGGAAAGTTTGAGCAGAATGTTGGGCAAAGCTACAAGCATGAACTTGATAAAAGGTGCGGTTTTTGGTAACAATGGTACTCATATCACTCATTTACAGTTTGCAGATGACACTTTATTGTTCATTGAACCTAGTATGGAGTACCTCCTTAACATTAAGAGAATCTTGAGATGCTTCGATTGAGTTGGTCTCGGGACTGAAGATTAATTTTCACAAGTCATGTATGGTTAAAGTAGGGAAAAAGTACTGCACAGAGGCTCCGAAGAAAAGGGTTCAAAGGACGATTAGTTGGATTCCTCCCCATTTTAACGCTTGAAATTCCCTTAAGCAATATAGTGTAAAATATACCTAGAGGGGGGTGAATAGGTATTTACTCAAATTCTCCCACTATTAAAAATGATGCGGAATATAACAAAGAAAATGCACACTTGATAAGATTTAGCAAATGGATTGATTTCACTAATACAAGAGTTAATCAATTTACAAGATATGCAATCAATGTAAGATATGGAAGATAAAGAAATGTAAAACAAAAATGAACACAAGTATTTTTACGTGGTAAAACCTCAAAGAGGAAACATCCACGGGTTGATACCACAACCACCGGCAAAGCAATCCACTATAAGAAAAGGACTTACACACTCAAGCTATCAACACATGATATCCGCTCAAGCTATCACCTCCTAATCTACCCTCGGGCAAGTGAACTACCAAGCCTACTTCCTATCCGAGATGTATCCTACACCTCTAGAAAGCAACTTCCTATCCAAGACGCTCACGTCTCTAGGAAGATTTCTTGCTTGCCTATCCGGATCCTCCCGACCCTAGACAAGTCTTCCTTGCTTGATTATCCGAGTCCTCCCGACTCTAATCAAGACTTCCTTGCTCTATCCACAAAGCTTCACTCACTTTGCTAGAGATTTCAACCTAATGCAAGGCTATGATCTACGTGATGCAAATGATGCACACACAATCAAATTAAGCTTAATGATCAATCAAGCTCAATGTACATGTTCAATGATAATCTAGAATAAGCTTTCAACAATCAATTCACAAAAATATCTAGAAATCATGACATGTAAATCAATAAGAACAAGGTATGAATATTCAATATATCACACTAAAAACCTAGTTCTTAGATCATGAAATTAAACATAGAAAATAACATGAAGCACATCAAATATTCACTTTCTAGAATCAATTTCATGTTGAATCAAGTTTAGCACAAATATGTTCAAGAGAAATCAAATGGCTAAAACTTAACAATCAATAGATCAACCACCCCTAGAATATGATCTAACAACATTCTAAACACATATCATCTATCAATTAGAAAGATTAAAAGAAATGATCAAAAGATGAAGTGAGAAGAATATGTTACACATACAAATGTAGAATTTCGGACTGAAATATGCTTGCTGCGAAAAATCAAAAAATCCTTTGACTCTAAAAATGCTTGGGGTTTGTTCCTCTCATCAAGACCAACATTTTTGGCTTTTGAATCAAGTGAATCGGAGTTGAGATGAGAGAGATATGGTGAAATTAAGATTTGAAAAATTGTAAGAAAAAAATTCTGCACACAAAAATTGTTCTTCTTTTTCACACATACTTTTGAATTACCGTGAGAGAGGGAATAAATTGAGTGAGACCATGTTCAGGTGAGGTAAGCTCATGTGAGTAACATATCATATGACCAATAGGAAGAAAGACCAAAGACACCACATGCTATGATTGACCATGCACACCAAACACCATATGCATGCAATACATATGACAAAAACCCATTAATTCATGAAATGAATTTGCAATCAGCTATACATGGCCGTTTGCTACACGGGGACAGAGGCCATGTTATGGCGTGTGCCTCACGTGGCCCCAATGGCCAAGGGGGGCAAATGGCAATTTGCCACCTTTTATCCTATAGCACCCTTTTGCACATCTCTCACATTTTTTAACCGTTCTCCGATCTCCGAACTCCGAATTCAAATCCATTTTCGGATTACGAACCGTAACTCCCTCACGAACATAGGCAAAAACAAAACTTTCATAAAAAAAATGGAAATCGAAAAGACGAAAACCATGTACGATAAAAGAACGGAAAGTTTCGTAACTTCCAACTCGGAACTCGAAAACAAATGAGTGAGTAACCGAAACGACCGAAACTCAACAAGGAATCATTTGAGAACATATTCAAGTCCAAAACATAAAATACACAAACAAATAAACACATATTCACACAAGCATGCCATATCAAAGAGATAGTCACAAAGCATGCAATTCTACAATGTTTATCTATTAAAGAACAATGCATGAGCATACTATGAAGTGTGTGAAAGTGTTATACAAAATGTTTGAACCACGATGCAGGGACACACATGTATGAATTGTGTGTGTGTGCGCTAACGCCTTGCAAGAGGATGGAAGTCAAGATATACCTTTGACGCTTTTCACCTCTTGAAGACAACTTTTGCACTAGACGTTGCTCTTCACTTTTTAAGCTTCCTTTCTTCAAATAATGTCCTAAGCAACAACTAATACAAACATAGAGTGTTTTGCAATGGAATCAAGCCAATACAAATAGTAAACCTTACAACGCTTTAAAATTTAACGTTGACGGCTCGACGAAAGGTAGTCCAGGTTAGTCGGGCATGGGAGGGGTTCTAAGAGATCATATGGGTAAAGTTCAATGTCTTTTCTCTTCTTATACGGGAATCCAAGACGCAATATCGGTGGAGTTATTAGCGATTTTGAAAGCTTGTGAGTTGTTTGGGTCCAAGTCTGAGTTGATTTCAAGACCTCTCATCATCATGAGTGATTCGTCAACTGCTGTGCGTTGGATTTTGATTGGATGATTTACATACCTATTTGAGGTCCTCATTTTCTAGATTTTGTACTCGTTGTCGAGTGTGTTTTTGTATATAATGCATTTTGTGAGCATTGTGTAGGTTATATGCTCTAAAATAAGGTGTTGAGCATAATTGAAGAGTTTTGGAGGTTAAAGGGCTGACATTGGAAATTTTAGTGCAGAGCTTTCAACTTTTGGGGGCCATATCTCTCTCCTCAGATTGAAATACGTTTCATATAACCTATTTTCGGAAAGCCCCACGAGTCTACTTTTCAACGCTTTTTACGGATCACGATTCTGAGTTCTCTAGCGAAAGATATGGTCATTTTCGTGACGGTGCGCGAAGCTGGAAAACTTCACCCGAGAGAGATGCGAGCCCAAGGCGAGCTCAAGCAGCTCGCCCCTCAAGGTCGCTAATCTCTTGGGTTTTCAACAGTTTTCTTCAACCAAGAGCATCCAAATCACCCCCAGGTTGCCCCAAGCTCGTCCTTTTACCCAAAATATGTTAAAAATCAAGATTTTACCTCCTTGCCCTTGCCCTAATTCATTCATCTATATAAACCTTTGATATTTTTAAACCAAAAGGGAACTCTCTCACCAAAAAGAACCCAAGACACCATTTTTACTCTCACCTTCCATCTTCCACAACCCATCTAACATCTAAATCTCCTTAACATCCAAACACAAACTTCACTCCCACTTTTCCACATCCACCATCACCCCACCTTTTTAGGCAAGAGAGAGTTGAAGAAAGATAGGAGGAGAAGAAGATCCAAAGAAGAAGAGGAAGCTCTCCATTAGTTTTCTCTACATCCTTTCTCCTTTACTCTTTTTCATAGCCATGTATTTATTTGATTTTATCTATGTTATGGCTATTCTTTGTAATATGAGCTAAATAAATATTGCTATGATTTGATGAAACCCCACCCATGACTATATATTTATATTGATTCTTGTTTATCCATTTATGTGCAACTTGTGGTTTGTATGAGTATTTTTGTGTGCTTAAAGCTTTCAAGTGATTGATCTCCATTTGAATGAATTATTGTGGTGTGTTATGTACTGACCGGAGACGCACACCACGTGTTCGATAAAATGCCCTCTATGCATGTCTAGAAAAGTACACCCACTTAGGCTAGCGTATAGGATTCGTTTAGTGCGCCAACAAACTTAATGAACTCAATTCGTATATTCCGGGTAATCGAGAGATAGGCTTGGGTACGTTTCGTGTGTAATTTACTTTGCTTGACCAAGATTGTAGGTTAATATTTGGGTGCATGAATCTACAAATTGCATGAGTATATTTTGGGTGAATAATTGAGTCTAAAACGGAAGTCAATTGAGGGTGGGGTGTAGTCAAGTCCTAGCATGTTTTTCTTCGATATTACACTTGAGTTTATTTTAGTGTTATTTTATTTCTTGCATTAGCATTAGTCATTAGATTAAATTAGTTTAATTTACTTAATTTAAATATCCTTTTTTGCTTGTTTGAATAGCATCTAGGCTAATCAATTTCGGTAATCGATCACTCGATCCCTGTGGGAACGAATCTTATTCATCGTTGTGCTACTCTCCGACCTCGTTCTATTGCGAGAGTCATAAAAGAGACTAGCCAGATTTCAGGCAGTGCCTCGGTAAATTGTAATCATGAGAGTATGATCTCTGCTATTCGCAGCTGGCTCAAAGTTTCGATCAGGTGGTGGTGGATTTTTGTCCTAGAAATTCCAACTCCTTTGCGAATTCTCTTGCCAAGAATGGTTCGGAACCTAGTAAAGACGTCCTTGTTTGGAGTGATTGCTGATTTGCCTTTTGTTTTGGGGGCTTCTGTTCTGTTTTGTGGTGCCTTTGCCAGGCCTTCCTTTGGTTTTTTGCAGCTGTTAGCTTTTGTGCTTTTGGGTTTGGCGTTTTTGTTGGCTGGGGTCTTGAGGTGCTATGGGGTTTTTTGGTATTCTTGTTGTTTTTTTTGGTTTGTTTTGCTGGCCTACCAAAGTTCAGCAACAGAGTTTGATGTGTTGTTTCCTCTGTCGCGGTCTTTTGATGCTGCTTTGCTTCTTCTTTTGTGCTGTTTGTGTTGCTCGGTCTCTTGGCATTTGGAATAAAGTTTGCCTTTAAAAAAAAAAGTGAGGAAAAAGGGTCAGCGGATATGTATGGGCTACTACGTTTGGTTGTGCTAGATCGTTGCTACCGATTAACTATCTTGGTCTTCCACTTGGTAGAAATCCTAGAAAAATAGCTGCATGGAATGTAGTTTTAAGTAAGATACAACAACGTGTGGCGCCTTGGAAGAGAAGTTTTATTTCCAAGGGTGGTAGACTTGTCTTGATCAAGGCGGTGCTATCGAGTTTGCCGACTTATTTCATGTCAGTGTTCAGTATTCCAAGTGGTGTGGCGAGGAAAATTGAGAGGCTTCTCCGTGGCTTTTTTTGGGATGATAGGATCGTTAAAAGGAAAATACACACGGTGGATTGGGATTCTTTATGCAAAAGTAAACGTAATGAAGGGCTCGGGATTGGAAGGGTGGCAGATAAAGGAGTTAGCTTATTAGCAAAGTGGACTTGGACGTTTAAGAGAGAAGAATCTTCATTGTGGAAACAAGTTATATGTGCTAAGTATGGTTTGGACCAAAAAGATCTAATTTGGAATTGGCAATGCTCTAATTCATATTTAGCTTTTGTTCAGTTAGTTAGTAAGTTGTTTATGGCTGGTTCCAATTCTAGAAAGATAATTGAAGATGGTTTTCAAGTGATTTTGGGTAGTGGAAGGAGAGAGAAGCTTTAGGAGGATGTTAAAGGGGACAATATTACGTTAAAAAGTGCTTTCCCAAGAATCTTTGCGTTGGCCTCTTGCAAGAAGGGGGTGGTCAAGGAGTTTGGTCGTTGGGAGAATTCAAAGTGGGTGTGGGATGTAAGGTTAAGAAGATGTCTGTTTGATTGGGAGGTGGATTAGTGGAATTGTTTTTTACTCTTTTTGGATTGTATTTCAGTTAGGAACTTTTTTTGTGATGCTTTGGCGTGGCATTTTTGTCATAATGGTCTCTTTAAAGTGGGTTCCTTCAGGAGATGTTTAGAAGTTGAAAATGATATTGTTAGCATAAATGTTAAGTTTAATTGGCAAGGCTTATGTCCTCCGAAGGTTGAAGTTTTTGTTTGGCAACTTCAAAAAGGTAGGATCCCTGTTAGGGAGGTGTTAAAGAGGTTTGGTTGCAGTCAAATTTTGTGTGATGAATGTCCTTTATGTAGGTTGGTTGAGGAAACTATGGATCACTTGTTCCTCTTGTGTCCTTGGTCGTGGATTTTATGGTCTAATTGTATGGATTGGTGGGGGGTTGATTCATGTCCCAATAAGTCTGTGAATGATTGTTTAAGTGGATAGATAGGTTTGTGTCCTGCTATGAATAGGAAAAGAATTTGGAACACCCTATTCTTTGTTGTGGTTTGGACAATTTGGGAGGTTAGGAATAAGCTAATTTTTTAGAACAAAGAGGCGAACCTGCTCATGTCGTTGGACTCAGTTAAGTTTCGTGTGGTTTGGTGGTTCAAAAATCTGGGCATTGTGAGCTTTGATACTATAACTTCTTTGCTTGAGGACAATCAAAACAGGTGTGTGGACGGGTCTTCTCAGATGGATATCAGGTCGGTAGAGTGGGTGCCTCCTCCTTGCAATGTTCATGGAAGGTTTTCAATTGGGTCTTTCCGCGAGTGCTTAGAAGATCGAAATCCGGGTGTGTTCTGTTGGGGATAATCCTCTAGTACCGATGAACGCGGAAACTCCTTGCCTAATATACGCCCATAACTCATAGCAAATAATAATGTCAATAAGTAGAAAAATAGATGAGAGAGAATAAAACAATGACAACACAAGATATATGTGGAAAACCCAAAAAGGGTAAAAAACCACGGGCTGTTAGGACGATAGAGAAAGTTCCACTATATGATAAATTGTTATAACCATATACTTCAGGATTCTCTTTCACATCTAACCCCAAACCCCACTCACAATATCCTCACCAAGTACCCCATCCCCTAGGTCTCCCCTAAATATCACCCACGGATCTCTAACTTGATCCACCGATATTCTCTTGGATCCCTCCTTGGATATTCCCATTAGGTCTCCCTGGATCTCACTCACACTCTCTGATGTTTACATGGTGTTCTTTTTGCTCCATAGCCTTTGGTGTTTTAACACACACATCAACCTAATTATAAGGTTCTATTTATACTAGTTACAGGGAGTTTAAGATAAAAGGAAATCCTACTCCTAAACGTACAAGACTTACTTGTTCCACATAAATACTATTTCCTTTTATGACAAGTCTTCTTGTAGGGAGTAAATCCTTTTCCTTCAAGCACAAGAACTTCCAGAAGAATACATTTTCTTATTATGCGCAACATTCCCGATCTCAGCAGTACATCGTCTCTGCCGTATTGGTTACGGTGTGCACCCCGCTTCCAACACCAAGAAACAATTTTGCTCCTGATCGTTCTTGCCACTGCTGTCCAGCCACGACCGCTGCCATTACCGCTGCCGAATCCCACAGCGTTCTTCACTGGAATTGGACCGCTCTCGTTGTGCTGTAGAAATTCGCAGCAGTGTGGTACCGGTGCCATTACCGTTGCTAAAGCCACAGCGGTAGCGGTTTGAGCTGTTCTTCGTTTCTTCTGTTCTTCAACCTCCCACAAACACCATAATTCAACTTCCAAACGTATCCCACGTCTCCAAGAAGCTCCACATCAGTTGAGTCTTGTTTGGTTCACATTGGGTTCATTTGAGAATACGAGCCAAAACCTAACATGTTCTTGGATTCAAAATGCATTTGGCAAGGCATATATTTGTCCTCTAAAGATTGAGGTGTTTGTATAGCAACTCCTCCAGGGAAAAGTTTTGGTTAGAGAGGTCCCTATTAATTTCAGTTTAAGTGTGGCGTCAGGTCTAGAGTGTCCTCTTTGCAGTGGAAATGTTGAATCTATAGGTCACCTCTTCCTTCATTGCAGTTGGACTTAGAAGCTGTGATCAAATTACATGGATTGGTGGGATGTCAAATGTTGCTCTTTTCCATCTTTGAAGGACTGGTGGGCAGGATGGTTAGGCCTATGTCTAAAGAAGAAGTATGGAAGAGCTTGGAGCTATTTATTCTTTGTTGTGGTTTGGTCTACGTGGGAGCTAGAAATAGTATAGTCTTCAAAGGAAATATTGCTACAATAACTCATTCAATTGATATGGTAAAGGTTAGAGTGGCATGGTGGTTCAAACACTATGGTAGCTATTCCTTGGATGGCATATCTACTATCCTCTTGAACTTAAAGAGAGTTGTAACGATGCAAGGATGATGAAGATTTTGAGAACTGAGAATTGAATCCCTCTACTTTTTGATTCTTTTAAGTTCAATGTGGATGGATCGGCGACGGGGTCTTCCGGTCCGACAGGCATAGACAGAGTGTTAAGGGACTATAGTGGGAGAATTTTATGCACGTTTTTCGGACCATATTGGGATTCATGATGCCAACACAGCTGAGATATTGGCAATTGCTTTGGGCATGTGAGCTTTATGTCTCTAGACTAGAGCTGGTTGGTCGGGACATAGCTATAGTTAGTGATTCCAAAGTGGCAGTGTTCTGGGTTAACAACGACGGGATTAGAAGTCTTAAACATGTGCAAACTATTTATGACATTCGTAATCTCTTGAGAGGTCTTGGTTGAGCATCAGTTATCTACAATTCCAGAGCTACGAACTCTGTGGCAGACTCACTTGCTAAGAAAGATTCTGATGGAGGAGAGGTTTTGCTAACTTTGGGGAGATCCTAATGTTTGTAGCTCTCCTCTGTTTTTTGTTTATGATGTCTTTTTGTTTTGGTGTCCTGAGGGTTGCTGTTGTTCCCTTGCTGTTTTGTTGTTTTGTTTTTGGTGTTATCGGTTTGCTCTGTTTTTAGTTGGGTGACCTGTGCCTTGGGGTTGTTCACTTTTGTTGTAAAGTTTCTCTGATTGTTTGTTGTTTGGTGTGCCTCACCTTATGAATAAAATTACTGTTAAAAATAAAATAAAATAAATAAAAAACATGTAACCAAGATGCTTTCAATATTTTTTGGTAAAATTAATTTCTATCATATCCTCACTTAGGACTTTGTTTGTCTTTATCTCTTGATGTTAACTTTCGATACTTGTGATATATATATTTTTTTTGATGTGTTTATGAGAAGTGGTGTATGTAATGATGGATAGTCTTACAACCAAAAAACTAGTTTTTTGGGTTGAGACATTCATGAGCTTCACATTCACATGTGGGATTCATTCCATCTTTTTTAACTTCACATTTCAAATGCGGGATCTCTAACACGAAGAATTTATCAATTATTGATTAATAAATTATTGTGGATATTCTTTTTGCTTCTTCAATAAGATATAAAGACATTGGAAGAGCATTGTGTAAAACGTTAATTGTAAACCCATCTATTGCCATTATTTGGAGTGGGAGATTAAATCGGGAATGGCAAATTAATACTGCATTATATATATATATATATATATATATATATATAGTCATTCTATTATCAGTTCGAACTGACAAAAGTTATATCAGTTCCTTGTATGTCGGCCACTAGATTTAAATACTTTAACTGACAAGTGCATACAGCCAAGTCAAAGTATTTAAATCCAGTGGCCTACATGCAAGGAACTGATATAACTTTTGTCAGTTCGAACTGATAATAGAATTTCTGTATATATATATCACTTACAATGACGATAACTCGAATTGAGACATTATCAGGCTGAATGAACACTTATCATTGAGCCATGTACATTTGGTGGTGGTTACATTGCTCCTTTATTTAGTGAATTATTGTATTCATTTGCTAATGCATCTGTATTATGCAACATGAATTCATTTTTGCTCACCCCCCTTAACTAGGGGTGAGTATTACCCCCCTCCCTATGCCAACTGTCCAAAAATAAACTCAGAAGTTAACCAGGGTTAACAAATTAATTATTACATATTTTATACAGTGTTATACCAATTTTAACCCTATCATCGTCTTCTTCACCATCATTTCCAACACCCAAACAATAACCTAAATTCAAACATAAAACCCTAGCCACCATTAAAATCACACCAACCGCTACCATTACAAGCGCCAATATCCCTCCAACAAAGAAGATCAGTTCTCGATCTCCTCCCAGCCGCAACATCTTCTCTCAATGACTCCATCTTCCCCCTCTTCCTCCTGCCTCTTTCTTTCCATCTCTCTCTCTCTACACATCGGGTCGAACAACTCGGTTCTAGTTAGATCCTAGCTCTGGTTCAAACATGGCTCTAGTTCGATTCCAGTTGCGTGTGAGAGCGTGAGAGAGAGAGATATATGTGTTGGTTTGGTGGTGGTGGTGGTTGTGTGAGAGATGTCAGTTTGGTGTATGATAGAGTGGAGAGATTTCGATTTTCCAGTGGTTGAAAACGTTAAATATATATATATATATATATATATATATATATATATATATATATGGATGGTGTTGAACCCAGATCTATTTTGTTTTTTTTTAATTGAATTTGGTGATGATGTTGCTGTTCATGGTGTGTTTTATGTTTTTTTTTTTTTTTTTGTTTTTTTTTTTTTGTTATATATATATATATATATATATATTTATATATTTGAATCTAGGAGTTCTTCTGTTCAAAAAATAAATTTGAGAGTTACTTAACATAGGGGCAAAATTCATAAAACAATATATAAAATAAATAATAATTAATTTATTAATCTTGGGTTAATTTTGGGACACTAGTCGATTTTTTGGAAGGGGTAAAGCTCACCCCAGTTAAGGGGGTGAGCAAAAATGAACTCTATGCAACATAGTCTTCGCAATGAAAATCTCTCTTGTTTACATTATTTAATAAAATTCCGTTTGACTGGCATACCATCTAGCAAAATTTTTACCATATGCTGTTTACATAAATTCATCCACATTCCCATCACCTCGAAGAAACCATCTACTTTTCTTGTTTCCAAATATAACTCCAAACACATCGTTGTTACTTATAACTTTAGACAAACCTTTTGCAACTGCAATGAAAAAAAAAAATGAAAAAAAAAAAAAAAGGAAAATGTAAATGTAAAAAATAAATAAATATAGGAAAAATTAATAGTTGAAAAAAAGAAGCAGTTCATAGTACAAAGAAAAAATAAAATACATCATAAGAAGATACATACATGAAAAATGAATATTTTATAAAACTCCTCACAAATGCATGAATCAGAGATCTGTATAGTGACAAGTAAAGATCGTCTACAGAGATTGGGAAGAATATTGATCAAAACTAAAATTCTATAACTACTCTATTCTAAGTGCGTAAAAGTAAATTTGCATATCACATTTGGATTTTTGAGAAATTAATTAATTTGTAATTGCAAAATTAATGAAATAACAATTAATAAACTACTTGTAACAAACTAAGAACTAGCAAGGGAGTGTGTGTTTGTGAAAATATATAGATGATGTGAGGACTAGGGAACCAATGGAGTCAAGTTATGAACAACGGGTATCACCAAATCAACCTCATTAACACTCATTCATTCAAGTTAGGATCCAATCATCACTTAGTGTGATTGATTCAATTACTCAAAACTAATGATATGAGGCATGCCACCATTTTTTGTTTTAATTTTATATTCTTTTTTAACATAGCTAAATGTGTTTTTGTTTGTCGTTTTATATATTCTAATGAAAAATAAATTAGGAGTTAATGATTTGTGATTAAAAATATTGTTTAAAATTGAATATGTAAGTACAGGATTTAAAAAATGACATTGAATACAAATTGAAAAAAAAAAAAAAAAAATCCAATCAAACACTTTCGGTTTCTTTTAATTTTTGTATCTATTATTTTGATAAACATAAATTGTGTTCAAATCATGAATCAAATTATTTCCGGCTAAGTCACTAGTAAAAAACTTTTTCAAGACCATCGAAAAGTTATACATTATAAGATTGCATTTGTTTCTTTTGATTGAAAATTGAAAATTGAAAATTGAATAATATTTTTTATTTTTTATTATCACTAAACACTGAATAGTGAATACAAAGTATTACGTTGTTTGTTTTTTTAAAACATAATTATCTTTAAAAATTACTTTTATATTTATGTCCTTTTAACATGTAATTTTTATATATTTACATTTTAATATATTAATTAAATACAACTAAAAAGAAACCATTCAATAAATTTTACAACAAAATATTATAGTTATTAAAAATTTCCAAAATTTAATTTTACAACTAATAATGTTAACTAAAATATTATAACTATTTTTTTAAAAAAAATAATCTTCATATTATAAGGATGATCACAAAGGGAGAATAATAAAAACCTCCGAAAATTGTCAGCAATTGACCCAACATTACATTACACGAATACGATAATCCTGCCTCCGACAGTCAGGAGTATGCTCCGACGGCTGACCTCCACCGGCTTGTTGCTAATGCTGCCTCCCACTCTAGCTTCTGCCATTAACAGAAATAATCCAGACATTATTCGTATCACTGCTGACACAAACAGTTGAATGAAATGGCATGAAAATCCATCTCAGCACATTCAAGAATTTACAATTACACATAATTCAAACTACCAATGGATTATTGAGGAGGTTTTAACGATGAATGTACGTACCTTCTTTCTATCCTTCACTTCAGAATCATCATCATCTTCTTCTTCTTCTTCTTCGTAATAATCTTCTCACTATCGTCCCCTTCAGCCTCCCCCATAAACCACGATACAGCATGAGGAATAATTTTATTGCGAATAGTAGCACTGCAAGAAAATACATCATGTCATTTCATCCAATTAGCTAATACGTACATAACTAGACATAATGAAGAAAGGGAATTTAATTAATTCCTTAGGTGGGAGCGTGCCTGGAATTAAGTTATCTTTCCGGTAGGAACTTAATTCGTGATTTGTGTGTCGGTGTTACGTAAATTAATTCTCAAAAGTTTTAATAAACAAAATAATCACAAATAAAAAATTCAGTTCTCTTTCCCTCATTAGAATTCTCCATTAAACAAGTTACCCGACAGTGTAGTCTTGATCCATTTGATCCTCAAGTTCTTCAGCCTGTTTGTAAGAACAGCAAAAGGAATTAGAAAAAACCAGCTTTTACACAATTAAGAAGTGCGCCTAGCTGTTTTATGCATAATAAAACTAAACTAACCATATCTTGATCAATTTCATCGGCATCCTCGGGAAATACAGGAGGTTTAAAGAAGTTGAAGAAACTTGCACATTTCTCTGTTTTTATAACATGTTTTGCATCCTTTGATCCTTTTCCCGGCTTCTTCTTTAAGAGCTTCAATGTTAAGCACTTCCCCGGATACCATTCAACCTCCGTCCTACAAAGTAACCTAGCATAGGATGAGGTACATTGAGACAATTTAAGTGTGTTTGGATCCATTTTTAAAAATTGTTTTTTATTTTTTTTTTTCAAAACAAACAAAACAAAAATGAAAAAAATGTTGTTTGTCTACATGTTCTCAAAAAATTGTTTTCGAAAGAAAAAAAAAAAACGCTTTTAAACCTATAACTAAAAAGTAAAATGCATTTTTTTTTTTTTTTAAAACAACCTTGTTTTCAATTTTAATAATATTATTTAAAACATCGTTACAAAATCGATACCGAACACATAACTTCTTTGACAATCTACCCGTTTGCTTTCTCCATAACAAGCTCATCATCATCAATAATGTGGTATGTCTTTGTGAGGACAGAATTTTTGAAATAAGGATTCAGATCGAAGAAAAACTCCAGCTTGAAACCCTTCGGATCATCAATTGTACACCACTTTATATCTTTAAGATACTTGAGACCCTCTTCATCACGTTCAACGATCTATGTCGGCAGATAGATAGACAATAGTCATTCTATATAATCAATGAACAACCAGAAAATTTATGTGTAAACGAATCCCTAGTTTTATGTAACCTCTGTACCTCATCAGCCACTATTACATTATTCTTCATTGCTGTGAGCCAGAAGCCTGGCACTCCTTTCTCTACAAAAAAGATGAAATTTTTACGGATCAAAGTTCACAAACAGAGTTCAGATTATCTCCTGGTCTGGATTTTTGTTCGGTTTTTCCTAATCAATAAGTGACACCTAATTCAAACTTAATTACCGTTAAAAAAACAGCTTGGAAAAAGTCAGACCGGGAAAGGATTCGAACTCTCATGAAAATGTATTATTTAATGAAGCTTTGAATTTCAAAAGGTACCCTGATCAGTGTCTTTATTCACTTCTTTGTCGGTAACATCTCCATTTACAACTCCTTCAACCTCTTGTAGACCATTCACAATTTCATATCTCTGAAATTCACCATCAATACACAAACTTGATTAACCAAAAGGGGTGTGTATGCATGTCATACTCACAAATCATCAGCACAAAGATGAAATATGGAAACCGTTAGGATGTAGTGACTGACTCACGTTGAAAATCGCAAACAAACAATTGAAAAGTGTGAAAATTCCAGCATATAAATATATACCTTGGATTAAAACGGTTGATAAAGCTTCTGATATTTAGCCTCCAAAGCTGCTCTCTCCTCAAAAAACTTCTGCACCATCCCATCATGTTGGCTCTGAAAGTTGAGAATTTGTGAAGAAGATGCTTGTAATCTCTAAATTTGAGACAAAATTTAAAGCTAACGCACAAAGAAACATGACATAAAGTAATTAAAGTGAGTCTGCGAATCAATACAAACTGCTTGTTGGAAGCTGAATAATATCATATCAACCAAAAAAGAATGACACAAACGTTAAAAGGATGATATTTGATAGACAAACCTGAATTTCTTTCAGGACCTCAACACCTGACATTGGATGAAAGAGTTTCCATAAAATATGAATGCTGATCAGCAAAAATCTGGAGTTTGTGCTGCAAAAACATTAAAATTACTCATGAAAAACATATCGAAAAGGATGGTATTCCCAAATCTCCAACCCTTTCTAGAAACAAATAGTTAAATAACAGTTTCAATTACAACAACCGATAAATGGGACACATCGGCTATTCTGCTGTCATGCTGTTCAATTTGTTGTTAAGCGTTAATGAGCTCTGCCTCCATTGGAAACACAGAAACAGAACTTGCCTTAAGTGCATTCACAAGCCCAGCACGATCTTCTGCACTAAGCGCTGTAATCAAACAACCAAATCAACTTCAAATCATGAATTAACATGCATAATGCAACGACATATGAAAATCAAAACAGACTGGTTTTCCTATAAACTTAACATTACATTAACTTGTCGCATAGAAATACGTGAAGCATAAACCATTCAATTTCAAAACACAGACATTTAAACAGGCTCAAAGATTTATCCTTTATCACAAACTAATACACTCTTTCAACAACGTTCAACATACAAAAACTAAATAACGATTCCAGGTTCAAAGTCATCGGATTTCGACAATAATTCGATATAAAATCATATTCTTTTTATATGATTTCATCAGGATCAATCATCACTTCAGTTCAATGTAATAATTCTAATCTCAAAATCACGAATTAAAATTCCAACCTTAAGGGTTTCTCAAACTGATTATTCTACAAAAAATTAAAATTGAAACAAGTAATTTGAGCCTGACACTTGAAATTCAATTTAACAATCTCAAATCACATCAACCAATAACATTATCTATCTATCTATCTATCTATATATATATATATATATATATATATATATTAACATTTGGGAATATTATATGATCAGACGTGTAACATATTCAATTTTCAAGATTCTCATCGAAATACAGAGTTAGAAAATTGTGATACCGGCGGCGGCGGCGGGGAGGGCGACGTCGACGTCATCGTTGCTGTTGTTGTTGTTTTTGGTCTTTTTTTTTTTTTTTCTTTTTTTTTTAGGGAAGAGGGAGGTGTTTGTGCGTCGTGAAAATTCAGCGAGAATCCGGAGGAAAACGAGGGAAAAATGAGAGAATGTATGTGTTGTGTACTTTTGATTGTGGGTTGGTGGCATGCAGAGAAGAGTGACGAGGTCACGTGAGAGATAGGGCGCGTGGAGGATACGGACCAATTGGGTGGAGCCGAAGTGGAGGTTATCAGTTATAGAGATCTCTACCTACTTGACAGGTATTGTTATTCTGAGCTAAAGGGGCTTTGCGGGAATGACGTTGATTTTGGAAGGGTAACACTGTCTTTTAGTTTGACAATTCAGTTAGATTTGTGATTTTGTATACATCAAAAGAGTGGTGATATGGGTACACCTCTACTAATCTATTTATGCCCCACTTATTTAAATTTTGATTTAATTGAATAAAGTTAAGAGAGATTCTCCTTAGAATCCACAAAATATCTATTCACACTCCAATTTAATTTTTTTATTAATGACAATTTTAACCTAAATTAAAATTACTAAACAAGACAAAAAAAAAAAAAAAAAATTAAGACACTTCAAACTAATTAAATTATTAAAAAAAAAAATTCTCTCATAAATCATTAGATTAAATATTATGTATTAAACTCTCTTTCATAAATCTATTATTACTATATTAAACACTCTCTCCTAATTAATCTCTCCATTAAAATAAATAAATCATATTTCCATACTTTCTCGATCAATCACTGATTAATATTTAAAGAATAAAAAAAACTTATGAATATTTTAGTTTTTTACTAACAGTAATATATATATATATATATTAAAAAGTCAATTTTTTTAAAAAAAAATATATGAAAGCTTGAATTGTTTCAAATAGAATCGATTAAACTCAGAATTTATAAGACTGATGAAAGAATTAAAGTTCTTTATGCAATCACATACCAACAAGAGTAACAAAAAACATTTTCATATTTCGATTTTTTTTTTTTAAAAAAAAAAACAAGGTACTTGTTTTATGTTTTTTTTTTCCATAACTAATAGTCTTGCTTAAGAAATAATGAAGATAGAAAATTAGAGATATGTATTGGAGGAGAGAGAGTTTAATATGGTAATTAAAAATTTAAGAGAGTGTATTTAATATGTAATAATTAATCTAATGATTTATGAGAGATAATTTCTTTTTTTTAATAATTTAATTCAAAAAAGATAAAAAGGATAATCTTGTAACAAAATGAAGTGTCTTTAGAATTTTTTAAAATTTAAATTTTAAGAATGGAGTGTTTTTAGAAAAGAAGTGTAAAAAGAAAAAATTGGATTGTCAAAAGAAGCTCTCTAAAGTTAAATGTTTTTACTAATTTATTTTATTTATTTCCAAAACTACCCTTTTACTTATTTTTTTCAAACTTAATAAACTCATCTCTAATATCTCTATCTATCTCAGATCTTTTTATCCCTGATCTCGTCTTTCTCTCACCTCTCATGAACGTTTTTTTTTTTCTTCTTATTTCTTTTTTTTAGTGTTTTTTTTTTTTAACATCTAGCTTCATTAAGTGATCTTATGCACCACCTCCATCACAAATCCATCTCTCTTTATCACTCAAACTCGAAGAACCCAACACGGGCACGATAATAGGAATAGCGAGGATTGCGGGAACGATCTCAACTAGGTGGGGATCAGGTCATGGGCATTGATTAATAGTTTCCTAACCTTCCAATAGTTGTGATGATAAGCTTATAATCATTTCTAACGTTCCATTAATCTTTCCATATAATTTCAATTTAGTTTTTGCAGTTTGTTTAGGGTTCTTCACCATGAACAATTTGGAACCAAACAATTTCAATTTCATTAATAACCTGATCAAAATCCCAACTACCTTAATTAACCCAACCATAAATTTTATCACAACCCAGTAGTGAAATCAAAGTCTTCGTGTATGTATACATAGATATACTTTGATATCCTAGAAAACTGGACAAAAGAGAAGACACAAGACAAAAAAAAAGTTTAAATATACTTTGATATCCTATTATCCTATATAACTGCACAAAAGAGAAGGCACAAGAATATTCCACAAAAAAAACAAAAACAAAAACAAAAACAAAAACAAAAACAAAAACAAAAAAAACAAAAAATATTTTTTGGTTTACAATCGCATGTTATAGAGCACAATAAAAACCATAAAATTTATAATAAAACAAAACAAGAAGCAAATAGCAAGTATTTGTTTTGGTTATCATCATTTCACTTTCAGATTCTAAAAGAGTAATGAGATTATATAATAATCAATATCTCATCTGTGTCATGCACCCTAAGTGTTTGATTTATTGTTTAAATAAGATCCAGTACAAGTATTTTTAGGGTTTAAGAGTTCTGAAAAAAAAAATATATATATATATTTCAAGAAAAGGATTAAAAGAACATTTTTTTTTTGGGGTTTCTATTATCAGTCAAAACTTTTTCATAATCTGTGGTCCACATTCTTCGTCCTGATATATTTATTGTCAGTTTGAACTGACAATAAATATATCAGGACGAAGAATATGGACCACAGATTATGAAGAAGTTTTGACAAGTATATACACTTTGAGTCAAAGTATGTAAATCTAGTGGTCCACATTCTTCGTCATGATATATTTATTGTCAGTTCGAACTGATAATAGAAAATTTGTATGTATATATATATATATAAGGCAAACTTTAGCTCCGCCCTAATCCTGTGGTCATGGCTCTCAATCTTGACGGCTGACTCACGTTTTTCTTTCAATTAAACAACAATTTTACAAATTTTACATAGAAATAATGGTTAATTTGGTTTTGCTCCTCTAAATCATGTCTTTCTATCTATCTATCTATCTATCTATATATATATATATATATATATATTATTGTTCCTCCCAATCTTATAATTGGTAGTCAAGCATTCTTATTTTCTAGCATATAGATATATTCTTGTAATCTCACTCTCTCTGTATATTTGTGTTTTTCAAAGAAACATGTTGATAGATGTGCATGACCATGGCATTGCTTCTCCTGACGAGAAAAATAAAGTAGCATGCAATTACTGTGGAAAAGAGGTCAGTGGCTTCTATCGTCTCAAGTGCCACTTAGGTCACCTACGAGGAGATGTTAAGCCTTGTGAACAAGTTCCCTCAAATGTCAAGGACCTCATGATAACCCAATTACGTGAGAACAAAAGAAGAAAACTTGCCAAAGAAGCTGATCAATCGTGCCATACAGATATTCCTTTGAAAAGGAATTGTAGTGCTTCTGCAAAAAATACAAGTAAGCAAGCTGATTTGGAACAAATAGAGGAGTATGTGAGCAAGGTTAAAGATTCTTGGGCAGTGACTGGTTGTAGCATTGTGATCGACGAATGGGAAGATGACAAGAGAAGACACCTTATTAATTTCTTGGCAGATTCCCCAGGGGGTACTATCTAAATTGGATCATTTGACATTTCTTCACATGTTGGCTGTTTGGGTATCTTGCAAAAGCTATTAGAATCATTGTAACGGATACAGTATCCTGGATGTGGCCTGCGACTAGACAGATTGTGTTCAAACATAAAAACGTGTGCTGGTCATTGGGGGCGTCTCACTACATAGGGCTTATGTTGTATAACATTGGGATGATGGAACCCTGTAGAGAGATATTAAACTAGGCCAAGATGCTTACGGAGTTCGTTCATGGACATACAGATGTGTTGAAGATGTTTAGATCGTATTTCCATGGACATGATTTGGTAGCAAAGCCATACAAGATTAGGTCACTAATGCATTTTTTCAATCTGACAAATATTTTTTTTTTGAAAAAGCAATTTATTCAAGGCCTGGGCAGCGAGCCAACAGGCAAACAGAAACAACCAGACCAGAACACAGGGCACAAAGCCAGCCGGCCACAACAGAACCAGAAGGACCGCAAAGGCAAAAGACAGGAGCGCCACAAGCACAACAAAAAGGAAACAAAAACCAAAAAGAAAACAAAGAAAAAGGAAAAAAACAGGAAACCCGCACGGAAAGGAGAAGCCAAAGCCCCCAGCCCACGCAACAGAAACAGGGGAAGCAGAGGAAAACAAACATGTTTATTGTGACACAGAAGAACAACTTGAAGAACATGGTTGCTTCATCTGAGTGGACCGACTCCGATTGGGCTTCTACAACACAAGGGAAATGGGTTGCTGATTTGCTAAGAGATATTACTTTCTGGGAAAAAACCCGTATACTATTGGCAGCTACTGCACCACTTGTACGTATTCTCGTTCCTATCGACGGGGTTTCTAAACTCCAAATTGGCCTCATCTATTATAGCATTATACAAGCTAAGGAGGAAATAAAAAAACAGCTTGGAAACGAGGCCTTCCATTACATGCCAATTTGGAATGTAATTGAATGTGTATGGGATCAATATCTCTACAGACCTCTTTATGGTGTTGGCTATTACTTAAACCCTGCCCTCCTTTACACTGAAAAAATGTATCTTAATGGTGAGGTTGAACATGGTCTTAAGTCTTGCATCTTTGGAATGTTTGAAGGTCGTCATGTTCAAGATTTGATATCTCAACAGCTTCAAAAGTATGAACAAGGCGAAGGTGCTTTTAAAGATGGGAGTACCTTGCAAGGACTAAAAGATGCTTCTCCAAGTAAGAGATCACTTTTAATTTGTCTTTGTTTTTGTCTTGTGGGTCTTAATACTAATTTTCATTTCAATTCTACAGCCGAGTGGTGGTCTCGCTATGACGCTATGGAGCGCAATGCCCTGAGCTGCAGAAGCTTGCCATTCGCATACTGAGCCAAACATGCGATGGTATTTTAGGATTTGATCTCAAAAGGAGTTTAGCCGAGGAGCTTCTCTCAAGAAAAAAAACATCAAATCCAATCGATTATGAATATCTGTTGGATATAACATATGTTCAATGCAATATCCAGTTACAAAATACAAAATCGAAGGCATTGAGCGACTTATATGTGAGTACGGAAGTGGTTGATCCAATGGATGATTAGAGCGCGGTTGGTACGTGCACCTCAGTAAAGTTCTTAATATGTGCGTGACTACTGCATACAAGTATACATTTTGGGATCGTGGCATTAGATCAAAGGTATATATGTATGTGAACCTATACAAAAATGATTTGTTTACGCTTCATAATAGTTCAACATGATGCAGACCAAGAGTGTATTCATTTGTAGTGTGGCTTATTGGAAGCGTTGTCTAGTAGATGCTTGTGACTATTAAATAAGCTTAACTTTCTGTTAGAACCGCTGATGACAATTATTTTGCGTGCGGAATTGCCAAATATTATTAGCCATTAGTGATGCAAATCGTAAGATATATTTATTTTGTTGACAGAATGCAGAATTTATACTAAAGCAGCATCTGGAATCTATATTAGAGAATTTGAATCGGCCTCCGTACATGTCAAAAACAATTATGAAGCATAAGTGTCATGCTGTTAGTGCACTACAGGTAATTTTCTTATTTCATTTTATGACAATAGTTTGTATTCCAATGTTTTATAAGTTTATTTGGAATCCTAAGGAAAATGAAGAAATGGCCGGTTAACCTTTGTCATATTGGAGAAAATATTTGGTGCACCCGTTGAGTGGTGCATCAACAATGCTTCAATTATTTGTCTCGGTTTTCACACATTCTCTTTGTCCTGTTTTTCACTTCCTTTTTCCTCCTAATGGGTTTTTTATTTATTATTATTTTTTTAAGTTATTGATATGTCAATTATTTGTCTTGGTTTTCACACATCATCTTTCCTGGTTCTCACTCTCTTTTGTCCTAATGAGTTATTTATTTATTTTTAGTTATTATTGTTGATGTGTCAATTTTTCTGCGGCCAGGTGCACTGTAGATTGTCACATTGACATAGGAGATTTGGCATTGACCATTTAGTTATTTGTATCGAGCCAAATGAAATTTTGTAATTTTTAAAATTTTATTTATCAAATATTGAAACTTTGTAATTTTTAAAATTTTCAACGTTCTTTAATTTCAATCCCCTTTGAGGCTTTGACCTATCAAATAAGAACATTTCCATTTTGACTTTTGAACTTTTGCTACAAGGTTTTAACTTTTAAGTAGCCTTTGTTACTTTGACATTTGGTAGGGGGTACTTGGATTGTACAAACAAGATGGTAGAAGAGGATTAGGATTGAACATAGGTGGATATTGCACAAATCCATCTTCATGGATGCAGATGGATGCTAAAATGGATGCTAAAAATGCCCTCACTTAAATCCCATCCTCTTGCTTAGACATATTCTTTTAATAATCACCATTAATCATACATTAAATTAGATATGTTTCTGAATACATACTTTTAATATTCATCATTAATCAGTGATCGAATTAGATATGTTTATGCTTTGAATTTTAAGAATTCAACAAGTGGTGGAATTCATAATGTGCTAATGGGTTTTTTTTTTTTTTTGGTATTATTGTTATTGATATAGATAAAGATGTTTCAACGGATACTGAATGAGGATGGGGATGAATTTTTATGTAAATTTATTATTATTACATCTTTATATTTTCTGCACTTTAGGTTTTAAGTTTGTAGGTTTATAAGTTTCTCTATAGATATAATACACTAGATCTAGGTAAATCGTTGAAAACAACTCACATTTGATCTAAAGGTTGTGGCCGATAAAAATTAAACCATAGACTCGTCAAAACCCTCAAATGTTAATTCCACTGCGCAATCAAGTTCTTCATATGAAACTTCTCTTTTTACCAAATCATTCAGTTTATTGATTAAACTTGAAAGCAACAATTTCTTTTATAGAAAAATCAAGGTTCTCTAATTCTAGAAGCTTATGAATTATGATCTTGAGAAGTTTGCTTTTTGATTTGAAACACACCCTTGTCTAACAAAATATCTCGTATCAAACAATGATGTTATTAATCTGGAATATCAAGTATGAAACAAGGTAAAGTTTGCTTTTGACAAAACTATCCGAGGGATGGAGATTAATTTTTATGTAAATTTATTATCATTATGTCTCCATATTTTATGCTTCTTAGGTTTTAGTTTGTCGGCTTATAAGTTTCTTTATAGATACAATACACTAGATCTAGGTAAATTGTTGAAAACAACTCACATTTTATCATATGTCGGGGCCGACAAAAGTTCAACCATAGATTCATCAAAACCCTCAATTGTTAATTCCACGTAACGATTAAACTTGAAAGCAACAATTTCTTTTATAGAAAAATCAAGATTTTCTAATTTTAGAAGCTTATGAATTATGATTTATGATCTTGAGAAGTTTGTTTTCGGAAACAATGTTATTAATTTGGAATATCAAGCATGAAGCAAGTAAATTACTTTTAAGTTTGCTTTTGAAAAAACTATCTAAGGGAGTTAAACACAAATAGAGAAAATATTCATGTCTATTATTGAAGCAGGAGATGTTAATCTTTTCGCTGAACTATAAACAACAAAAAATGGGGCACTATCAATGAATGAATATCTAAAACAGAAAAAATGAAGACAATGTTTGACAACTTGACAACAATTGGTGAACCATACACGGAAAAATAACTTAGTCAACATGTTCTTTGAGGTTTGGGATTCAAAGTATGATGCCATAGTAGCTAATGCCACCTCTCAATCAATAACTTACGAGGATTTGTGTGGTTTTCCTTTACATTAATGCTAGTCAACCAAAAAATTTAGTCCAAAAATCAATCCAAATGATGTGGTGTCCTTGTTATATTATTAACCACATCACCTCATGATTTGTGTGGTGATGACAACTCATTCGTCACATGGGTTGAATTTTGGGTTACTTTTTTGGGTTGTAATGTATTACTATTTCTTTAAAGGGATATGGATCCCCTCTTTACCTTAATTGTCCCCACCTTATCCTCACCTTAGTTGTGGGGTTCAAATGCAACAGAGGCGGGCCAGCGATTTCTTATTTATTCTTCGTGGACGACAGCCTTTTGTTCTCTAAGGCTAATGATGTGAACCATACAACAATGAGGAAGGTTTTAGATTCTTATGCTAAGGCATCCGGCGAGGTAGTTAATTTCAACAATCAGCCATGTGTATTAGCCCTTCCTTCTTGGTTAATGAGGCTAGGAGATTGGCAGTGATCGTTGCCACGAAAGATATTTGGGCATCCTGTGCTTCACAGGTAGGAGCAAAAGGAAATTATTTACATAAATTATTGACCGGGTTTGTGGGAAAATTAAAGGTTGGGGGGACAAACTTTTATCGGTGGGTGGGAAATAAATTCTTATTAAAGCAATGATCCAATCCATTCCTACCTACTCCATGAGCCTGTTTCGGCTCTCTAAAAGTCTGATTTTTGAAATTCAACATCTTTGTGTGCGGTTTTGGTGGGGTAGTAACGATAAGAGTAGAAAGATACATCGGCACACATGGGAGCATCTCTGTAAAGCTAAATCAGATGGCGGTTTGGGGTTTTAGGACCTAGAGACTTTCAACAAAGCCCTCTTGGCCACACAGTGCTGGAGAATCTTAAGAAATCCCGAGTCCCTTGCTTCTAGAATGCACAAGGGATGATATTTCAAGAACATAAATTTTCTGGCAGCATCTAAAAAGGCTTCCTCCTCATTTGTTTGGAATAGCCTAATATGGGGAAAAGGAATTCTGGATGAGGGTGTGCGTTGGAGAGTAGGGCTTGGTAACCCCATTCACATCTACAAATGGATACCTAGACCTTCGACATTCAAAATTCTGTCTCCGTCTAATATGCCAGGGTGTAGAGGTTAATGTCCTCGTTGGGTGGGTGGAATACATAGCTCAGTAAGTGGAATTTCTCTAGTGAGGACGTTGCAACCATCCTTCAAATCCCTATTGGTAGTGGTAGAGCGGAAGATACTATCTTATGACACTTTGAGGATAATATGAATTATACCATGAAAAGTGGTTACTGGATTGGTCGTGGTTTGGATTCTAATCCTATTCCATCCAGAACCTGTCCAGCTTTGCCTTGGTGGAAGTCTCTGTGGAAATTAGCGATTCCCTTAAAAATCAAAATATTCATATGGAAGGTCTACTATGACTGGATCCCAGCTATCTCTAACTTAGCTCGTTGTGGGTTTCCGATGGAGGATCATTGCCCCATCTGTAGAAGCCGCAATGAGTCGACTTTGCATGCGTTGTGGGATGGTCGTAAGTTGAAATATGCTCGTACGAATTGGCTCCCATGAAGGATCAGGGTGAAAGGTAATTATGCACAAAAAAAAAAAAAAAATTGACCT
Organism: Acer saccharum; assembly: GCA_030490815.1. NCBI lineage: Eukaryota > Viridiplantae > Streptophyta > Magnoliopsida > Sapindales > Sapindaceae > Acer > Acer saccharum. The sequence goes on from CM059866.1 coordinate 7,596,184, forward strand.
TATTCTTGATTGCTTTTCTTTGGTGAATGGGGAGGAGTTGGGGCTGTTTTATGTTATCGTTTGGAGGGTGTGGTCTCTGCGTAACTCGGTGCTTCAAGGGAGGTCAAGGCAGGAGGTTTTCGAGGTGTTTGAGTGGGGTAAAAAGTTTTTGTCAGAGTTTACTGTGATATTGGCAATGTTGTCACTCTAGTTCGATGCTATCAGGCGGGGAATCTCTGGAGGCCGCCAGAGAGTGGGCATTTCAAGGTCAATTGCGATGCCGTGGTGGATCGTGTTGGGGGTCGTATTGGTATTGGAGGGGTGATTAGAGACTACTGGCTTTGTTATGGCCTCTAGCTCTAAAGGTTTGGATGCTTTTTACAATGCTCAAATGGCTGAGACAATAGCCATTCAATTCAGTATAGACTGCAGCTTGGCTCCGTGTATGATTGAGTCTGACACGGAAGTTGTTGTGAATTGGATCAAGGAAACCGCAAAGACTCGGTTTGTGGTGTGATTCTTGATGACTTTTCGAACTTGATTGCGAACCTAGGAAACATTCCAATCAATCATATCCCAAGAGTGGCGAATCAAATAGCGCATGGCCTTCTAAGAATGCTTTGAAAGAAAATAAAGACAAATTCTGGATGGAGGAATTTCCTGTGTGTGTTAGGAGATCTGTTATGGCTGATATGCCTTTGATGCCCGTGTAATTTTCCTTTTATATGTTGTTTTGTGTCAAAAACAAAACAACTAGCCTTACCCAATTTCTTAAATATTTATTAAGAGTATTTTTTTTTTTCTTCTCAAAAGTCAAACCTAACATTATAATAAGGAATGCAAAAAGTAAAGAATTTTACTTTTATTTTAGTTATTTTGCACAATTTAGTGACTAAATTAGTACACCCTTTGAAAACGAAGGAACATTTTTTATTAGATTAACAACCGCGAACAACAAAACAATATTTCGTTACAATTAATTTCGTTCCAATCCAACCCAACCCGGCTAACAAGGCCTAATTATTTTTATCCATCATTATCAAATACAAATCCAATGAAGGCACTCTTATAACAATAAATGATTTAAATTACAATAATTTCTCTTTATCCACCTACATGCATCCATAAAGATGCAATTGGGTAAAATCCACTACCATTCATTCGAAATCATCGGAATCATTGGAATCATTGGAATCCTCCCTCTCCTCATCTCCATCGGAATCATCGGAATCATCGGAATCCTCCCTCTCCTCGTTTTCATCCAAATCTACAAGGGTGTTAAACACATCTAGGCTCGTCTGTTGAATGTCAAAATAAAAATATAAGTGAGACTTAAATTCAAAGGCGACTTTGAAACAAATTGAAAAAGTGTCAAAAAGTAAAAACAAAAAATATTCTCAATTTGAACACTCGAGTTTGAAATTAAACAAGGTCCAAAATTTTGTATCAAATCAACAAATAAATTTTAAACCTACCCAAGTTTTACATTAGCTCAATTTATAAAAAGTTAAATTTGTCAATAAGAAGAGAAGTGTTAATTTGCCATTTATTAAGTAGTTTCCCTTTGGATTCAAAACAAACTCATAAAACATTAAAGGGTGCGGATATTGACACCCATAAATATGATAAACACACAAATATATATAAATACACCAATGTCTAAAATTTAAAATTAAAACATTACTATAAACCAATCTTTCTATTGTCAGTTCGAACCGATATCAAATATATCAGTTCCTTACATGTGGACTATTGGATTTAAAAGATGCTTTGACAAGTACATGCAGTCAAGTCAAAGTATTTAAATCTAATGGCCCACAAGTAAGGAACTGATATATCAGTTCGAACTAACAATAGAAAAATTGTACTATAAACACCCATCTTAATGTCAATAGTACCCTTACCTAAATGAATGTTTTAATTTTAATACAATTTATTTATAAACTCTCTTAAGTTATTAAGACGCTCAATTTTATAAATGATAAATTCTTAAGTTCTTCAGACTTGAAAACACAGTCTCGAGAATTTTTAAATTTTGAGAAACTCTACTTCAGGAAATGAAAACGGGGAGAACTCAACTTTGTCAAGTTGCTGATATATATTACAACAAATTTCACATCCTCATACCACCGTTAATCTCCTGGATACACAACAATGCTTAAAGTTTCCGATGCGTGCAACCTTGATTAAATCCATTTTTTTTTTTATTATTTTGAGAAAAACATATATAAAACAACATTTATTTTTTTACTAAATTCCATATCCATATAATAACGAACCACACAACAAAAGCAATTTAAGTCACTAAATGCATCCTTAACATTATCTATTCAAAACCCCAAACAAAAATTAAACACAGACACATAGTAAAAAATAAAGACCAACTAAACATTCTGACGATGTTGAAACAACAAACTTATAAAGTCCTGATCGTTTTCTTTTCTTTAATTCTTTTTGATCCTCAGGTTTGTTTGTTTGTTTTTTTTTTCCCTCTTGTATCGGTCGTATTAAATATGAAAACTTTTGCTTAGAAGTTAGATTAATGATGATGAAAGATTTGATACTTGAAATATAATTATGGTTTATTTTATTTTATTTTTTTAATAAAGTGATATAGTTGAAAATATGTGTATAATTAATGGGTATACATAGTATTTTGTTTATTTTTAATTAAACTATTTTGTTCTTATTGATAAATTCCTATTGGGATATTTTTGTAATTAATTTTTTTTATTAAAATATGGGTGTGCGTATCATATTTATGGGTGTCAATATCAATACCCAACATTAAAACACAAAATACTGTATCCCATAATAATAAAATAATCAAATATTGCACATGGAATGAGAAGACGTACCTGTAGCATATGTACAGCTGAAGATACAGCAATGAGGTCCTGATTAGAGTGCTCAATGGGAAATGTCATCCCGCTAAAAAAGGACGCGAATTGGGCACATTTATATTCTGCATACTGTCCACACAATGACAAAGACACTGTAATTTGTATAACAAAAATAATGGCTAATTATTATGAATTGCAAAATAACAAGATTTCTTACACTTACAATGACAAATGAGACAAACAGAATTAAGATTACTAAAACAAACACACGTACAGATGATGTAAAGTTGTCTCTCCAATATGTATACTTTAAACTTTCAAGCTTTCCGTTTTTGCATAGGTCGTTCATAAGATTATGAATATACACGGGTGAAGCCTAATAAGATAAAAAGTAAGGTAATAAATATAAAAAGATAACAGCGGGAATGAATGAATGAATAATAGAACCATGAAAACTCACAACGGAATTATTGCTGGCAACAATTATGCCTTCCAATTCATAATCCTTAACCAAAACATAATCGACATGAGACATATATATGTATATATATATATATATGCGAAATTAAGGCAAAAGTGTAAGGCAAAAGTGATACAGAGAAATTAAAAAACTTACAGTATCTTTTTTTAGGCTTTGAACCCTATCTACCAACAGATCCAAAAAGGTTTCGTTTCTGTGGAATAAACTGCATTCAAAAAAACAAAACATAAATAGGTAAATACAATATAATATATAAAGATTTAAGAAATAGTTACTAGTATATGCATATACCCATATGTACGTGTGGTCAAATAGCGATCGTCAGAGATCGCCAAGCCCGCAAACTTATCGGTAACACTCAAACCTAGAAACACAGCCGATGGCATATAATAAGTCCTCTTCATAGTTTCCCGAAACAATTCCAACGGCTTCAGGTACTTGATCATCTACGTACCAGCCAATTCAACTGTTAGAATTGAATCTATACATGAAACAAAGAAAACAGTACAGTTGAAGAATTACCTTGTGCTCTGCCTCTGCTCTGCTGCGTGAGGGATGAGAGTCAATTCAACTGTTAGAATTGAATCTAAACATGAAACAAAGAAAACAGTACAGTTGAAGAATTACCTTGTGCTCTGCCTCTGCTCTGCTGCGTGAGGGATGAGAAGTTGAAATTATATATATATATATATATTAGGGGTGGGCGTTTAATGGATCGGTTCACTTTTCAAGTGAACCGATAAAAAACCGATAATATCCGGTTTTTGAAAAAGTGAACCGATCCGATTAAATGTAAAAGTGCGAACCGATCAAAAACCAATTAAATCGGTTCGGTTCGGTTCGGTTCAGTTTTTTCGGTTTTTGGCCCTAGTGGGCCAAATTATTGGGCTTTAATTTTTAAAATTTACCATGGTTAGAAAATTTGAAAAAACACAAATTTTGAATTTTGAATGTTTTTCTAGAAAGATTAACATCAAATTCTTACAAAAGATAAAAATTTCTTCAAACATGCACTTATGATCACAGTGGTTTTGTTAAATCAATCTTGCTTACAACATAAATTCTTATACATCAAGGAAAACAGGTCAGGTTGCTTTATTGCCAAACAAAATATTACTAAAATGACCCCAACTACATTACTTTATAATGTCTCAATCTATAACCTTGAATACCCAGACAAGGTTTGTCTTAGAATAACATATAACATGGTTTGACGAGACCTTTCTTCTCTATTTTGGAGACAAGTCGTTGGCATCATCTTTCATCAATTCTACTTTTCTTTGAAAGTTCTTGGAATTCATGGACATATCAAAATGAAATTTGAAATAAATATCAAAACTCCACTAATCTTCATATAAATGAAATTTGAGGGTCCTGTTGGACGCATCATCTTGTTATAATTAAATAACAATAATATAAATTAAACAAAAAACAAAAGAAACCATTCAGTGAAAAACTAAAGACAATAACATAGCTCAGAGCAAAGGAATACCAACAGCTCAGAGCAGAGGAAGTAAATAGAGAGAGAGAGATGTAAAGAGGCAGAGCAGAGAAAAAATTTAGGGATTTTTGATTATATACACCGGTTCTTGGTTCGGTTCACTGGTTCGAACCCTAGAACTGGAAACCGAACCGGAAATACCGGTTTTTTAAAAAACAAACCGAACCGAACCGGTTAACAATAAAAAACCGGAAAAAAAACCGATTGGACCGGTTCGGTTCGGTTTAATGGTTTTTTGCCCACCCCTAAAATATATATATATATATATGGAGAGGCTGCAATGAAATATAGGGTTGAACTTGAATTAAATGCTTGCGGGCCGAGACTCAACCTTGAGCCCAAGCTAGTGCAAACTGATAGGCCCTAAATAAATACAAAAAATTGATAAGGTGTGAATAGGTTGAAGAGATCCAAAAAGTGGCAACGTTATTCCATTAATTGTTGAAATGGTTTGATTTAAACCATCAATCCCACATTGACAAAAAAAAACAAAGTCTTTTTCTTACATATAAATGATTATGAGATTATTATAATTTGAATGACCAACATGTTTGGATTTGAGCCCAAGCTTGTTGGAGCTCCCACAAATAGAAAATACATGGATGATGGGCTCTTGGGCTCGGGACCTCTTCCGGTGGTGCCTGTGCCTTGGAGGGCCATGGCCCAAAGATATCTATTTTTGTTTTTAAAAAATAATTTTTTAAATTCAAATTCAAGTTTGTCAGGAAGAGTTGTATCTCTTTTTTCAATAAACGTTACTTTCTTTCGGAAGTTATACTTGTTTTGAACAGACATCTCATTTCTTTAAATTCAGAAACAAGTTACTTTGGAAATTACTTACTTAGGGTATGTTTGGTTGGGCTTTTGAAAATCCTCTGTTCGTAAAAGATCTACTTGTAGTGGATCTAATTGAAATAGAGCTTTTGAAAAAAAAAAAAATTCAGTTGTTTGGTTGGTAATTAAAAAATCACTTTTATAGCAGTATACCGTTTGGTTGTAAAATCTCAAAAAGTCTACAAAGATATTAAATTACTAAAAAAGACATATTATTTACTCACTCTAAAAAAAAATTTGAACTTAAAAGATTTCTACATTTTAACTACATTTTCTATTGCCCAATAAGAATAAAATATCAAAACTTTCACCAAATAAACTTAAAAGATTAAAAAAAAAAAAACAGAAAAATATTAAATTGTACAGAAGAAAACACAAGTCTCAAAAATTCAAGTTACTATGTGATAAACCCTAATAAAATAATCCCGAAAAAAAAAAAAAACTGAAAAGGAAATTCAAATCTCAAAACTTCATGGGACATTAATCAAACAACTTGGTAATGAATATACAAAAACATGACAGTATTGTAAAACTTTTGACAAAAAATTAAAGTAATCAAAAGCATTAAAAAGAAAAAAAAATTGAATCAAAGCCAGTATACATACTGTTCTTCCAGTATGTGTAGAGTAAAGAAATAACCTATTTGTAGAGAACAGTGAATAAAGAATATAAAAAAGTTCCAGGGTTTTATTTTAATAAAGGTATTCCATGTCAATAATAATATATTAGGGATATATAGGTTATATACTTCTTTTTTTAAAAGGTCTATTTCGAAAAGCTCCTAGGGAGGTGCTTTTTCCTAGTAGAGGTTTAAACTCTACTAGCCTCTACTAAATTTAAAATAGATAATTTCAAAAGCCCAACCAAATAACTCTAAAAAACTGAAGTAGAGGTTCCGAGACCTTTTGAGCCAGCAGAAAGCTCAACCAAACAAACACTTACTTTTCTTTTATCTATCTGTCTTCCAAATTTTGATAGAAAAAAAGAAAAAATACTGTAGTTTGCTAGACTTCTGGGTTGAGTGCTTCAACACAGAAGATAGATAGTTGAATCCTAGGGGCAGTCTCCATTCGTCCTTCAAGCACCGGAAGGGGAGAAATTCTGTCTTAGGACATTGCAAGTCACTGAAAGTCTCTATCTCCAAATTACCAAATTAGTTTATTAATTATTATTATTATTTTTTTATATATAAACGGTTTGCAAATATTCTATATATATATATATATATATATATATATGAGTAATGCTACATTGCCCAAATTTGGTGTCCAAATCTGGTGGCCAAATGATGTGGCAACACTTTGGGCCATTCATTTAAATTATATTAGATTTGCATGAATTAAATGAATGGCCCTTTAAATGAATGACTCAGAGTGTTGCCACATCATTTGGGCACCAGATTTGGACACCAAATTTGGGCAATGTAGCATTACTCATATATATATATATATATATATATATATATATATATTCATAAACATCACATTCTTCTTGTTCTATATATATATATATTTTTTTTTTGGTTATGCTAGTTTCTTTATATTGATTGATTGTCTGTTTCCAACATTAATTACTCCCTTTCTTCTCATTTACTCTCTTATTTTTTGTTATTGGGTTAATTGCAATAACTTGCCCTGAGTTTTACCATTAAAGTTTAATATTCAACAAATGGTATTAATTAATGTAGGCCCCCAAACCATTAGTCAAACTCTGTTAGAGATAATAGTTGACTAAAGTTTTAAGGGCAAAATCGTCATTTTGAATAGAAATAAAACAATAACAATAAAATAATCATTAATTTTTTTATTTAAAAAACAAAAACAAAAGAAAAAATCAGATGAAAGATCCAATCCTTCCATTTGATCGATGGTGGACCTAGAAAACATAGGATCAGAAGAAGACGCGCCTGTTCGGAGGGAAATAGAGGAGCCACTGGAAGGGTATCGTCTTCGTCGGCGCAAATCTCGGTGGCGACGGCAGAGATTAACGTGATGGTGAGGTTGTGGATGGTTGAGATTGGGCCGAGGAAGACCCGGCGGCTTCGACGAAGGCGGACACCTGATAGTCTCTTGCTTGATTGGTCTACTTCATTGGTTTGATTGGCTTGTTGATTTTTTTTTTTTTTTTTGAAACAGGTTTGTTGATTCTACTGAATTCAATTTTTTTTTCTGGTCAACTGATGATGGGTTTGAAGAAAATCCATATCAGCTTATAACTTATTTTGGATGGTTTGAGGAATAACACCCTCTTGATTTCAAGGCTCTTGATTCACTTTTGAAGAAGAAGAAAGATTAATAGTAGAAGAAGCAGATTCAAACACCAAATTTTGAAGAGTGCTTTTAGTATAAGTAGTAGTTGTTGTTTCACCAAAGAAAAGAATTTTTTTTAGGCTTTTCATGAGCAGAAAAACATGTATTAGAAGAACAAGAAAAAAATATTGGTAATAAAGATCATCTGTTGACTGTTGATGATGATAATCCAAATCAAGACATACAACAACACCATCATCTGAGAACAACAGTTGAGAGAAACTGATGGTAGTGCCTTGCTCACGTCCCCTTCAATTCCACTATTAAAGAACTAGACCCAAATCAACAAAACCCAACAATAATGCTAGAGCACTCAAAAAAATGACCTAAATTTGGACCCAAATCTATGTGGCAACATCATACACAACATGGGCCCACGTCACACTTCCCAAAGATCCCATATGATATTGCCACATAGGTTTGAGTCTAAAATTTGGGTCGCTTTTTTGGTCCTCTGGCATTACTCAAAACCCAAAGCACTTTTATTCACAGTTTGTTTTTTTTTTTTTTTTTTTTTTTTGTTTTTTTGTTTTTTTTTTTCTTTTTGATTGTTCAAAGTAGATGCGAGTTATGTGACTTCTCTTTTTTCATTCTTGACTTTTCAATCGAAATCTTACTCAATGGTTAGATTGGATGGAAGTCAATTATTGATAGGGGGCTCTACTGTAATTAAGGCTATTAGTTGAATATTAAGCCTTTTTAAAAAACCTCCGGGTAAGTTCTTGCAATTAACCCTTTGTTATTTGCATGTATAGAATGATGCCTTTAATTGAAGTGATTCATTTCAGGAATATTAGCACACTAGCCAAATACTACACGGTTTATGCCATTGACCTTGTTGGATTCGGTGCCTACATATACTATGATAGGTATATGAGTATGAATCATGCTTACATACAAAGATAGAGCTGTATTAGAATTGATTTATGGGTTAAATTCATTTTAGTCCCTCTAGTTTGACCTATTATACAAATTGGTCCCCCGGTTTTCAGTATTATCTAGTTTAGTCCTACTGTTAACATTTCCGTCCAAAAAGTTGGTTCTGACAGGTTCAGAGGGTCAAATGACCCTGCTGCTCCTGATTAAAAAATAAAACAATAAAAATTAAAAATTAAATTCAAACAAACATAAGAAATTATAAATTAATGGTACTACCCCTAATTAAAAAAATAAAACGAACAAAATAGATTTAAAAAAAAAAAAAAAAATCTTCATAACTCATCAGTTCATCATCTTCACCAAATAAAAAATAAAAAAAATTCCAGAAAAATGCTCACTTCATCGATCATCACTTCATCATATTCACCCAACTCCCTACCATCTCCCATACACCACCACAACTACCACCCACTAGAACCCAAACCTCATCAACGCCAAATACAACATAATCCCTCATCACCCAAGAAGATCATACCCATGTCTGTCAAAAAAAAAAAAAATCAAACCAAAATCCCCAATTGGAAACCCTAAAAGAAAATTCAAACCGAAATCCCCAATTCAAACCAAAACCCAACCACCATTATCATCATCAAATTCCAGTGACCAAAACCCAAACCACCATTATCAAATTCAAGTCTCCAACACCCAATTTAGTCTCCAACACCAAACCATTATATCATCAGTTATCACCTCTTTATTCCCTCCCTTGTTTGACTATCTAAGAAAACCACTGGTACTACCTACTCTACTGCTGAAGGAAGATAATTCATTGATTAGGTGAGCACCAATGTTGTCTATAGTTCAAGTGTCAACCCCATTCGTTAGAACAACAAACAGCTTCCATTGAGTCTCTAAATGAAAATGAATGAGTCTCCCTCACTCAATGCGAAGAACCCTCCGCCCAATGCTTTCCCGGAGCGAGCCCTATCCGGAGCAGACAACTCAAGACTGCCAACGGAATTCGTGGCACCTGGGCCTTCGATCGATCTTTTGTGGGAGAAGGCTGTTAGTACGGGATAGAAGGGGCAACCGATCGATCTGCAGTAGACCTTGGGATGCTCGATCTACACTAGATCATGGGTCTTCAATGAAGGCGATGAGATTCGGTTGCGAGAAATCGAGAGAGAGAGAAGAGAGAGATCGAGAAAGGAGAAAGAATGGTGCGGGCTAGGGTGTGGTATTTGGGTGGCTGTAGTGGCTAGGGTTAGGGTTTGGTGAGTTGTGGTGTGTTTAAGAGGATGAAGAGAAGGAGGTGATGAAGAAGAAGAGAGAGAGAGAGCTGCGGGAGATTAGAGAGAGAAAGAATTGAGATTAGGTTTTGTTTGTTTGTTTTTAAAAGGATCTAATGCTTTTTTGTTATTTTTGTTGTTTTTAATTTCTATAATTATGTATTATTTAATATTTTAATATTTATCATTTTATTATTTAATAATATTTATTATTTAATTTAATATTTATCAATCTGATTTTGTTTTACCCTTTTACCCTCGTTGACCACACGGAATTCTGAGAAACCCTAACGGAATTGGACGGTAGGGACTGAAATACGTATTTTTTGAAACTAGCGGGACCTGTCAAGATAATTCTTAAAACTGGGGGACCAGTTTGTGTAATAGGTCAAACTAGAGGGACTAAAATGAATTTAACCCTTGATTTATTTGGGTGGCAATTAGAGAAGTACATTTTTCTCTGGAGCTCCAATTCCAGCGTCCCCATCCCCATTTGGAGATTTTTTTTATTAGGGGAGGGGAGGAATGGGGGAAACGGGAAAATGGGGAAAAACGAAGAAAAACGAGAAAAATGAGGAATTAAGGATGGGGATGGATATAGTTCCCTCCAAAATTCCCCATCCCCATCAACAAACAAACCATGCTTACATACAAAGGTTATAGGAAGATCACTTGCTAATTTTCTTTCCTTATTTAAGATTCTTTCTTTGGAAACAAGTGAGTTATTACTTTAAAAGTTTCTATACATATATTATGGTCATGTTGCTGGTCACCGGTAGTTGGATGACGTGAGATTTGTCTAGTCTTGTGTTATGTGCCCCACCCAAATAAATCAATGGCTGCTTATTGCATTGCCACTAGAGATGTACATTCCCCACTTCCAGACATGGCAGGATTTGGTTGGAGCAAAAGTCAATTAAAGAGATTGATTGGTTTGACAAATTGGCAGCCTTATTAGCAAGGTGAAAGAGGGAATGTGGCATCTATTATTATAGTCAGGTTGGATGACACAAACTCCCACGTTTGCAAGTAACCAAATCTCTCTTCTGTCGGTGGTAGGTTCGGTGCCATTTTCCTTTCTTGCTCTTATTATATTACTATAGATAATCTATTTTTCCTTCCAAGGATTAGAGATTTTCATTTTGATTGACAACCAAAAACATAATCTTTCATTATTTGCCTCAGGTTTCCTATATGTTAAATTTGTTTTGTATATGTTTTCTTTTGGATCATAAGATCAAATCAAATCAGGGGACCATAACTTTGATTTAGAGCTGATATCTAACCAATCCCAATTTGTCTCACTCGAAACCTAACAAAACAAAAACAATTGGTATGATTAGTGAATAAATAACCTTTGATTTTGAACCACCAAGGAAATAAAAAGGATAGTTTTAATAAATTTTCTCTATAGAGAGAGACCGACACACATGTTTGCTAGTTATATTATTAATAATAGGAAAATATTGTAAGACAAGGCATTGACAAGGCCATCATGAAAGATGGCAAAACAGGACCATGCATGCAGGTTACAGCATGGTTGGTTGTCATCTGGCTGCTTAAGTGCAGGCAGAACCTTAACTATATATGATTTGGAACTTATCATCATCATGTATTCCCAACCGTATATCTAACACTTATTTTGATTACGAATGTCGTAAATATAATTCACGTGATTCAGGCTTCCGAAATCCGACCCATTCACCCAGGACACAGCCACCTTGGAATCGCTAATGATAGAAATTTTCTTGCCAATTAAAGATGGCGAGTTTACACACAGAAAACAAGCCTGATGGATCGCCAAAATCTCAGCCGAGTTAGCGTCCATGACTCCCACATATTTTGAGAAGGAACCTAGGACTTTACCAGTAAAATCCCGCAACACACCACCAATACCCGCAGCTCCAGGATTACCCCTCGCCGAACCATCCACGTTAAATTTGAGGGCCCCTTGCAAGGGGGGGGGACCACACAACAGCCGAGACAAGCTTCCTGGGCTTCGAAACAAGGCATCTTTCAGCCACATTCTGAATCAAAACGGTAACCGAATCTGAACAGCCATTGGCGTGGTACTTGAACCACCAAGCGACTCTAAATTTAATGATGTCGATTGCATGAGAGACGACCAAATCAGAATTCCTAAAGACCATGTTGTTTCTAGATTCCCAAATGGTCCAAATGATGGCAAAGAAAAGGGTATTCCAAGCCCTTCCTTGTCTAACATTAGGACATAACCCAAACCACCCAGCAGCCCAATCCGGAAGGCAGTTGCTAACACACCAAGACACTCCCCACCAAGCCATACAAATACTCCAGATTTCAGCAGCCCTTTTACAATGGAGGAACAAGTGATCAATAGACTCCTCATCACTCTTACACAACGGGCACTCGAGGGTCATACCAGGAGAAAAACCGAAAGAGTTCATCACTTTTCTTACCATAATTCTGCCTCTTAGCAGCTGCCAAGTGAAAATCTCAACTTTGGGAGGGCAAATACCTTGCCAAATCAAAGAAGACTCTGCCGTATCAGCCACCACATCAGAATCCTCCAGACAGCGACGAAACGAACCCACTGAGAAGATCCCATCAGAGCTAAAAGACCACGCAAGAGCATCCGCAATAAATTTACGAGGTTTGAAATCCTCCAACCTGCAAAGAAAAGCATTCCACTGGTCCTTTTCCCAATCAAACACCTGTCTTCTCAAAGGCACATTCCAAACCCATAACTGACCTTGCCAAGAGCCGAAGGATCCAACCATACCAGACTTCAAAGAGGAGAGAGCAAAAATCCTAGGAAAAGCATTCATAAGAGGGAGATTATCCGCATTATCAGATTCAAATACCAGGTAACACACTAACGAGGCCATCTGCCTTTTCGATGAGCTCATCTACCGAAAGAGCTTCATGTTCATCTTTTTACATACTTGCAATGGCTAACTGATCACCTATATTAGCACATAAAATAAAGCATTAGATTTTAACTTCAATGATGCTGCTACCCAAGGCACTCATTGGGGATTAATTGCCACAAATTGTACCCAATACAGAGGATGACATCTCTTTTCATGAGTCATGAGATTCTAAGAAAGACAATTCAATTAAATGTCATTACTAGCATCAAGATTTTGAATTACACGGAGATATGCAGGTTAATTATGGAGGGTTGACGATAAACGGCTTGCCAATGACTGTAAAGTGTAAAGGTATCTGGCCAGCTGTTTTTCAGTCTGGAGATGCACCTAAATGTGATGTTAAACTCTTCTCTTTAGAGTAAAATTCCCCTAGTTAGACAAATCAACTCTGTATTCCCTTACGTAATGTTTTGTATTTTTCGTTGACGACTTCCCGTTCAAGAGAGGTTTTTGATGAATTCTAATAAACTTCTAAGTAGATTTATAGTGAATCATACAAGAAGTTTATATCTCAAAACTTTTAAAGGAAGTTATCAATGGAAAATGTAAATTTTAGGAATCCTCTGATTGTATTTAAATCAAACCCCAAGGGACGTCTAAATTTTTCCAATGTCTACCGTGACTAGAGAGAAGTGCAACATGTATGAATATGGATCACCCAATTTTAATTTTGTTAATTTTTTTATGTACTCTTTATCTATTCGAGCTTTATTGCTACCAATGTTGTATTATTAATTAACCCATTAAGATTTCTTGAGTTATTATAAAATGATTCTAATGGGCTAATGATAACAATGAAGATTTTGTTCAAGCTTACAAATTGTTTTTATAAATGGATTCGGGAGGCAGACTGAGTTACTGAAATATTGACAAAGTTAAAAGACAGCAACAAATCATCATATCACAATTTGACACTTCATATGCCACATGTATTGAGTTGAAAAGTTGAGATTTTAGGTGAGATGTTTAGTATTATTCTTTTATTAACTTTATTTAACTACCGTCTTTAATGAATTTTCAAAAATTAAAAATAAACCTAAACAAACAAGCGTAGATAAAATAATGTATATATAAATAAAAAGTATAGAAGTTATTAATTTATTACATACTAATGGTTAATGTTGCATGTATATACATTCCAAACTAAATTTGTCTTTTAATTTAATGAATTACGATTTGAGGATGATTTTTTTTTTAACCCAAGTGAAGTTGGTTCTAGATTATATATATATATATACACACACGATCACATGTAACTCACATTTAACTAAAGATATATATAGTTTCTCACTTTCTCCCTTCAAGATATGTATGATTTCAGTACTTTTATTGTTTTTGTTACCACAATGACAACAATCGAACTAATATGATTATCTTTAAGCCTTACCAAGGGGCGTAAAGATCAAAATTGAATCAACTTGACTCAAATTAAGATTGCATGTTTGAATTTATATATTATACATAATTTTGAAAAGCTTAGCAATTTTATATATCTGTTATATTTTGTTTTGATAAAAGTTTTTTAAAATAAAATCATATCTTTTAATAGCATAAAAATTTGAAAATTGGATTCCTTGTGTTTTTTTGACAACAATAAAAAATATTTATTTTCTTTGGGAAGAAAATTAACTAATATTATGTAATTGTGTAAAAAAAAAAAAAAAAAAGTTTACAAAATAAAAACTAATTTTATAAAAAAAAAAAAGCCATGCATTAAAATAGATATCATAAGCATATCTTTGAATCAAAGAATTTTATTTTGTTTTTTTGAAATATTTGGGTCAAAAATTTTGAATGGTACTGTTAATATTATATGGTACAGTCAATAAATATCGTATAATGTTTTATTTTTCATTTTCTTAACATTTTTTTGTTAAGGGCTTAAAGCAATTAGTTTGCTCTTATGTTATTGGCTCACCTGGTATTGTTAAAAATGCTTTAAACGAAAATCTTAACTCTATAAAATGAAGTCATTTACATATTCCTTTATTACTTTCACTATCAAATTTTCTTTTAAAACGTTAAAAATGAGCAACCAATAATATACACAGGTTCGAAGTTTATGGAGATTTGGGAGTTAATGACATGATTTTTAAAATAAAAAGTTACGATAATAAAACGACTTTTTATTTTATTTTATTTTTTTATAGATATTATTATGGTAAGTGTAATACAAAAGCAAACTAAAAAGTCACTTACTTTTTGGAATCAAATTGATTCTTAGTTTAAGATCATACCACCAAGTATAACAGAATACAATGACATGGGTTGTAATTTATTATTTTTCAAAAAATAGGGTCGATACGGTCTTGATTAATGTTTCGTGGTCTTGACGGTTTGATCAACAAAATTATGAAAACTTCACTACAAGAAAAAGTGATATTAATAAGCTTTAAAAAATGCCGCAAAAACCCTTTTACAGCATTTAATAAAATGTCATTACGAAGGGGGTCGCAAAAGAATATTAATCTATTATAATATGTAAAAAATGCTGTATAAGATATGTTTTAGAGCAGCCAAAAAATACCGTAAAATAAATATTTTAGGACAGCTAAAAAATGCCGCATGAGAGACAATTTGGGGCAACAAAAAAATGTCGCATAAGAGATGTTTTGGGATAACAAAAAAATGCTACGTAAAAGACATTTAGGGACAGCCAAAAAATGCCGTGTAAATAAATGTTTAGACCAAAAAAAAAAAAATGCTGCAAATATAAGAATTATTACCTATGAAACATTATTTAAACTAATTAATAACAAATAAAATTGAATCATGCGATTACAATTAAAAACTATTATAATATCAAATTGAATATTCAAAACGTAATATTAAATTGTCATAAAGTCTACTACAAAATCTACTTCCACACCATTTTTATTCAACTACCCTAAAACATATCTGCACCAAACTGCCTCCGATAGATCATCAGATATAAGCATGGCGGAGTTCCAAGTAGCAATGTAATCTAACCCTTGTTCGACAGTCTGCTCTCAGCTTCTCAACAACACTGCTTTCATCCCAGTTACCGCCAGGGGAGATTTTGCAGCTATACCTGCCAAAAGCAGCCTATGTTAGGACAATTTGAAAAATTGTAAACAGTGAAGAAATTCGCCAATCAAATTCAATATATGATCCTAGAAAGTAATTGTCTCTCAAAACAACTACACACAATCTCAGTTTCCTAGCGTCACCTGATTTTCTTCAAAAGTATCCAAACTCATTTCAATCTAGTTCTAAGCAATTCTTATGGTGCTACAAGAGCCAAATATGAGCAAAAGGCCAACTACAAGTCTATAATACTACGTGATTATCCTAAACCACAACTTAAGGAACATATTAAACAACCATAACTAATAAACACAATGATTAAGCAACAGATTATATGCTACAATAGAATATGAAGTCTCGAATTTGTCTCGAGTCAATTAATCCCAAACTCAATGATAAAAAGATCCTACAGAACTCCTCCAAACATGATAGATTATCCAAACACAGCAACTTTTCTAAAATTTAGCATTTAAAATTGTAAAGTAAAAGCTAAGGTGAAAATTTACCCTCTGCAACAACTCTCACACCCTCCTCCAATCCTTCTTTGGACACGAAAACCCGAGAAACCCAACTCCTTTGCCTCCGAACCCGAGAACCTATACGGTTCAGATATGCTTATAAAAATAGTAATATTCTTGATGCAGTTTGGTTCTTAATTATAAACTATAAATAGTAGGAAAAAAAAAAAACCATAACATACCAAAAAGAAAAATAGTCTGGCAACATGAACACAAAGCAAACCGAAACATAAAATAAACCAAGTTGAGCTCTAAGAGCCTACTTAAAACAAAAATACAGACATAATTTCATAGAATTTGAACAAACCAAGGATTGAAAAACCTGAAATCAAATCTAGAGTTCTTCTCCCCGGTTTTAGGCTATTGAATAAAAAGATATCCATCCAAATTCACAAATAAATAGCAGACAACAGTGAAAAACAGGGAAAATTAAAAAAATATAAGTATACCTGTCAAATTAGCAAGCCCTTTATCACCAATATTATAGGAATCCAAGTTCAAACTCTACAAATTTGGTTAAATCTGCAAGAAACAAGTGTACAAACAAACAACCATGTTTACAAGCTTTATACCACAAACATGTGAATAGGCAAAAAGTAAGCAAGCACCAGATCTTGCACCAAATTAATACAAAGCAAAAGGGAATCGTGTCTAGAAAACATGAAAACAGACAACATATCAAGAAAATGGACAAACAAACAAAAAAGTCAAAGTCATTAGAATCAGAAACAGTTAAGAAACAAATAATACAGAGAATTAACCACAAAAAGTGAATTTCAGGGAATAATCAGAAAGACAAAATAAGAAAAATGACGAGTCAATCTACTGAGCAAAACAAAAGAAAAACCACACACAAGAAACAAAAGAGAAAGAGATGAAGAGGAGAGAAATACCTGATTTCAAATAGCGATTCATCAAATGGAAACTTGTTCACGAGATCTAAACCAAAATTGAACGCAATATTAACACGATCAGATTTTTGATACCTGATTTGGACATGATTTGTATATGATTGAACGCATATATAATCTGAGTTTAGAAATCTTAAAAAATTTAGTAAAAATTGAGATTAAAAAATCTGAGATTGAGAGAACTAACCTCTGAAATTATTGAGAGAATCAGAGATTGAATGCATTTCAAGAAGATGGATCAGCTAATTATCGAGAGAATAAGAGATTTGAGTTTGGGAAATTTGGTGAATAAGAAGGTGGATCTGCTAATTATCGAGAGAATAAGAGAATAAGAAAATAAGAAATTTATATATATATATATATATATTAAAAAAGAAATTATTAAATATTTTAATAAAAAAATCTGGATGATGAGTCACCTTTAAAAAGGTGGATGTAGAAGGAACTAAAAAATGTTGTTAATCTATTAAAGGATTTTAAAAAGGGTTAATATTATAAACCTCCCCTCACCTTTGAACTATTATTGGGTGTATAGTTATAAATACTTTTATTTTAGAAACCTCCCCTATAGACTAACACCGTTAGCATCCCGTTTGTATTGACTGAGTTTGACCGTTAAAAAAGTCCAAAACTATCTCTATTTAAACTTCAATTGTATGAATTGACCATTATACCCTCATAATTTTACCAAATAAATTAGTTTATAGGGGAGGTTTCTAAAATAAAAGCATTTGTAACTATACATCCAATAATAGTTCAAAGGTGAGGGGAGGTTTTTAATATTAACCCTTTTAAAAATGCCGTTAAAGTAACTAATAAGAGCATTTTTTAAATGTTGTAAAAAATCACATGGACATACATTTTACAGCTTTTTTCATTACAAATCCTGTAATTGAAATCAATTACAACTTTTTTAAAAAAATGCAGTAAAATGAGTGCTGTAAAAGCTATAATTTCTTGTAGTGCTTTGATCATGAGTTTACATTAATTATTCTGAATCACAATTTACTCATAACTTATAAGAGTGCAGGTGTGAAAAGTTTTTATTGCTTTGGTGGAAATAGCTATCTCTTTGTTTATAGGAGCCGATATTCGAACAATGTTCATCATTACGATACTTGATTTATGTAAATCTCAACAGACTCCTAACCTTAGTGTCATTAAAAAAAAGAAAAAGAAAAAGAGTTTTACATATTTGTAGGAGGAAGGTATATATTAGAAACTTGTCAAATTTAATATTTACCTTTTGGAGAATAAATTACTCAAATAAAACGTAATGATACAAGTGTGAGGGGCTTGGCGCTAGCAAATTTCATTGTAACAGAGAGATGCAATCGGCAGTGCTTTAATGCAGACTAGGTGAGGTTGAGGCCCAACTTCCAAATATCAGTCCAATTTAACTCTATACAGAGTTGAATTTGGGTCAAGAGAAAAAATGGGTCATGGTTTGGCCTATTGGATTCAATCTGGTCCAACTTCAATTAAACCATGAAATGGAAGTCATAGACCTAGTCCAGCTGACTTGAGTTAGAAGAGCTTCGAATAAATCAGGAAGCTGAAATACTTTGGATCATGTCTTTATACATGAGTCTTTCATTCAAAACAAATCCTTATAAGATAAAATGCCAAAAAGGTTTAGGGTTATTTAGAAACAAAAGCTTTTAATGAGGTAGGTGAAGCATAAACTCACAAGTTCATTTTTGCGTACTTCTGAATAATCATCTTCTCTCTCTTTTCAACTACTTAGAGTCAGACGTGTTCAACTAATGATTCATGTTTTCTTGTTTTTAATTAAAAAAAAAAACCCTTTTATTTATTTTATGCTGTACATTATAACATATTTTCTATTATCAGTTCGAACTGACGATAAATATATCATGACGAATAATGTGGACCACTAGATTTATATACTTTGACTCAAAGTGTATGCACTTTTCAAAACTTCTCCATAATCTGTGGTCCACATTTCGTCATAATATATTTATTGTTAGTTCAAACTGATAATAGAAAGACTGTACATTATAGAGCCAAATTTTTTTGCATTCATTCATATTTAATCCGGCTTAATTTTGTCCTTCCTAATGAATTCTTCAAAGAAGAATATTTTAGAACACAACTCCGGAATCAATATTCCAGTCCTTTTCCTTTTATTATTGATATTATTTTTGTTCACATACTTCATGTATATATATATATATATATATATATATTTTTCTATTATCAGTCCGTCCTGACAATAAATGTATCAAGACGAAGAATGTAGACCACTAGATTTACATACTTTGACTCAAAGTGTATGCATTCGTCAAAACTTCTTCATAATCTGTGATTCACATTTTTCGTCCTGATATATTTATTGTCAGAACGAACTGACAATAAAAAGAGTATATAAGTATATATATATATATATATATATATATATAGGAGGAGCTCAGCCCAGCCAAAATTTGGGAAAAAAAAATTATATATGTAAAATATTTAGGAAAAAATCAACATTTATTTGATTTAGTAATAAAAGTGAATAATATTATTGAATATTAATGACATATATATTCAATATAAAAATTTTAAATTATTTTATTATCTGATAAACATGGGAGAAATGAATGCTTAAAATTCACATATATAAAATTAGCGATTGACCATAGTCAATGTTTCAATTTTTTTTTCCATGTTATTCCAGTATCTTTTATCAAAGATGAACAAAAGGCCTCCATCATTATACAGAGAATTCTACATTTCAAAATTCACAATCAAAACAACAAACTTGAATAGCAAATTTATTAAAAGGCAAAAAAAGTACACAAAAAATGGAAAAAAATTAACAATTTGTTTATAATATTCCTGAATCCATCAACAAACATCTCTTGGGCTTAAGAACTTGCAATGGAAGCAACCGGTGAAGAACAAATCTACCATATTTATATTCACCGGGTGGAACAGAGGAATCTCGCTTCAGCACCATGGTCTTTAGAATCATCTCATTTCGAGCAAAGTTTTTCAACAATGAGTACAGATTCTAAGAAGGGTACCCATTCTGCAACAAATCGTTAATGACCATCTAATTTAAAGATGAGCATCCATTCGTTGACAAGGTAAATTACTTTGTTCATATGGGCTCAACCTGGAACCCAATCTAGTGCAAAACTGCAAACTGATAGGCCCTAAATAAATACAAAAAATTGACAAGGTGTGGAATAGGTTGAAGAGATCCAAAAAGTGGCAACGTTATTCCATTAATTACTCCCTCTCTTCTCATTTACTCTCTGATTTTTTGTTATTTGCATGTAACTTTAATTGATGTGACTCATTTCACACGGTTTATGCCATTGACCTTGTTGGATTCGGTGCCTACATATACTATGTGTATGAATCTACTGTATATGTGTATGTGTATCTACAGTATATACTGTATTTGAAATAAATAAATAAAAGTATACTTTCCTTAAAAAAAAAAACGTGTAAATATGGAAAGACAGAGTATTAGAATTGATTTATTTGGGTGGCAGTGCAATAAGCAGCCATTGATTTATTTGAGTAGGGCACATAACTCATATCATCCTACTTTTGGACTGTTGTTTTACCTTTGGAAAGGAGAAGGACCACCATCAGAGCAACATTACCGTATATTTATAGAAACTTTTAAAGTAATAACTCACTTGTTTCCAAAGAAAGAATCTTAAATAAGGAAAGAAAATTAGCAAGTGATCCTCCTAAGTCCTAACCTTTGTAGGTAAGCATGGTTTGTTTGTTGATTACCGGTTTATGTAAAGTCATTAACAATGACATGGCAGGATTTGGTTGGACCAAAAGTCAATTAAAGAGATTGATTGGTTGACAAATTGGCAGTCTTATTAGTAAGGTGAAAGAGGGAATGTGGACCAATCATGTGTTGGTGTGAGTGGTTCGGCGCTCTCATCTTTTAAGCAAGGTTGTGGGTTCAACTCCCCTTGTGAACGGAGCTACACATATTGGGAGCACTTTACCCTTTAGTGGGCCGACCCGGTGCGAGTCCGAATTAGTCGGGGTGTGATCTGGGCTGATTGCACCGTATGGTGGATCCGCCCCACCCGGAAACCAGATGGTTTAAACCAAAAAAAGAGGGAATGTGGCATCTATTATATAGACAGGTTGGCTGTCACAAAATCCCACGTTTGCAAGTAACCAAATCTCTCTTCTGTCGGTGGTAGGTTCGGTGCCATTTTCCTTTCTTGCTCTTATTATATTACTATAGATAATCTATTTTTCCTTCCAAGGATTAGAGATTTTCATTTTGATTGACAACCAAAAACATAATCTTTCATTATTTGTCTAAGGTTTCCTATATGTTAAATTTGTTTTGTATATGTTTTCTTTTGGATCATAACGTCAAATCAAATCGGGGGGCGGAATGGGGGGGAGACCATAACTTTGATTTAGAGCTGATATCTAACCAAACCCAATTTGTCTCACTCAAAACCTAACAAAACAAAAACAATTTGTATGATTAGTAAATAAATAACCCTTGATTTTGAACCACCAAGGAAATGAAAAGGATGGTTTTAATAATTTTTCCCTATAGAGAGAGATTGACACATGTTTGCTAGTTATATTATTATTATTAGGAAAATGTTGCAAGAATGAATACAATAACAAGCCAGAAGCACCAAAATATATGCATTGACAAGGCCATCTTGAAAGATGGCAAAACAGGACCATGAATGCATGTTACAGCTGCAATGTGGAAGACTGGAAGATGGGGGGCTAAGGACAGCACCTGCAGCAACAAAGACTCACCTGAGACAGAAAGAACAAGTTTTGAGTTGTCGTGTCAATCAAAGCTTTGTGAAAAAACAATAAAGTGGACAGAACAAAGGAGAACAGCCTTTTGGGATTTCATTTATTGTTCATTACTTAGATACTTGTATCAATTCTTCGATGATTCACTTATCAAAGTCATTCATATTTCATACAACAAACAAATTCATACTTCCTTATTACGTCAATCACAGTCAATAAATTGGTAACAATTTGCATCTCAAACATAGTAGAAGCTTAACAACAGAAAAATGGTATACCTCAGAATATTGGAGACAAAAAATGACCATAAAAATGAACTGAAAAAAACACAATTGGCTGCTCAAGTGCAGGCAGAACCTTAACAAGATATGATTTGGAACTTATCATCATCATGTATTCCCAACAGTATATCTAACACTTTTATCACATTAACCTCTTGAGTCCTAATAGTTCACTTTCAATCGATTGATATAAAAGAGTAGAGCACAGATGCCTTGTTGTATAGATTGAGTGTGCACCAATCTCATTATATGAAATCTAATACATTAGCTGTCTTTGGGGTCCATAGCAAGACAGCAGTTGCATAATCCAATCCTTTCATAAAACCCCCAAATCATCATAAATTTCTTTCAACCAAACACAAAGAAGGTTGTAAATAAAATTAAGAAAAAAAAAAAGAAGAGGAAATCTCAAGATTAATTTCCTTTCCGCTCAACACAATGGAAGTTATAAAGAAAATTAAAAAAATGAAAAAAAAAAAAGGGGTAGTTCATTAAACCTAAAATATCAGATTTCTCTAAGTTACTCTTTTGTTACACTTGTGTTTTCATCTTCAAATTTGCAATTGAAACTAAACAAATAAAGTATCATTGAAACTTTAATTCAGTAAGCATAGTTATCAGCTTCAAATACCAGGTAACACACTAACGAGGCCATCTGCCTTTTCGATGAGCTCATCTACCGAAAGAGCTTCATGTTCATCTTTTTACATACTTGCAATGGCTAACTGATCACCTATATTAGGCTTATTAGCACATAAAATAAAGCATTAGATTTTAACTTCAATGATGCTGCTACCCAAGGCACTCATTGGGTATTAAATGCTAAAAATTGTACCCAATAAAAAGGATGACATCTCTTTTCATGAGATTCTAAGAAAGACAATTCAATTAAATGTCATTACTAGTACAAGATTTTGAATTACACAGAGATATGAAGATTAATTATGGAGGGTTGATGATAAACGGCTTGCCGATGACTTTAAAGTGTAAAGGTATCTGGCCAGCTGTTTTTCAGTCTGGAGATGCACCTAAATGTGATGTTAAACTCTTCTCTTTAGAGTAAAATTCCCCTAGTTAGACAAACCAACTCTGTATTCCTTTTTTTTTTTTTTTTTTTTTCATAATGTTTTGTATTTTTTGTTGACGACTTCCCGCTCAAGAGAGGTTTATGATGAATTCTAATAAACATCTAAGTAGATTTATAGTGAATCATACAAGGGACGTCTAAATTTTTCCAACGTCTACCGTGACTAGAGAGAAGTGCAACATGTATGAATATGGATCGCCCAATTTTAATTTTGTTTATTTTTTTATGTACTCTTTATCTATTCGAGCTTTATTGCTACCAATGTTGTATTATTAACACATAAAGATTTCTTGAGTTATTATAAAAAGATTCAAGGGGCTAACGATAACAATGAAGATCTTGTTCAAGCTTACAAATTGTTATTATAAATGGACTGAGTTACTGAAATATTGACAAAGTTAAAGACATAGCAACATATTGACAGTCAAAATAACAAAGAAAATTCAGATCTTTACACGCAAATTCAGTCAACATCATTTACCAATTTCAACAGCAGAACAAGCAACAGCTATACTAACAACTAATCCATTTGGCTATTTAAAAAAAACGAAACCTGCAATTGACAACAATAGATCTCTGGGTGAAGAAGCCTTCACATGACGTCAAAACCAAGTTTGAAATTCTTCGTCTTCTCGTCTCTTCATCGCCGACGCCACCAATTTTCCTAACCGAGTTCCGGTAAGTTTTCTAGTTTGATGGGAAAACAATCATGAAAGTGATAATAATGGAACTAAACGGTGTCGTTTCGAAACTATACAAGTGAAGATATGACTTAGGTTGTTGGGTTGGGCTGCTTGTGATCCAATCCAAATCCATATCAGGAATTCCAGCAAACTTCAACTTTTACAGTAACACCAACACCATTTTTTTTACTTTCAAAACGTACACGCGTATTGAAATTTGAAGCCAATCAACTTGGTTTGAAGCCAACTTTTAATTTGAAGCCATTTTTTTGACTTTCAAAATGTACACGCGTATTTGACTTTCACACTTGGATGCATAGTTGTGCTACATGTGATTTTGTTTTCTACTTTTAGATTGCTTAGTGAACATCTTTAATTGATCTGACATCGGCATTCCAAATTTCCAATGCCATCAGCCTTTTGCTTGCTTTCGGTGTGAAGAAGATTCCAAATTTCCACTGCATGAGTTGTACGCGTGACCTCACCCTCAATGCCAACCTCTCTGGATTAATCTAGAACCTCTTCCTTGGTATGCTATGCAACTCATGTTTTTTTTTCTTACTTGTCTTTTTCATAACTATTGTTTTAGTGGAATGTTGGGAACACATGTATAATCTGTTGTGAGTTGACAATTATTATAGTTTTTGAATCAAATTGCAAACTTTCTATCACAAATTTAGTAACATGATCATGATTATGGGACTGTAAGCAAGGTGGTGATTCCACAGAGAGGCAATGATACTTTTATAAGTACAATTGGGCATTTAGATGGCCGAATAGACCTCTTCAGCGGCCACAACTTAAAAATAGAATTGGGAAACCGACTTCTCATGGACCTTTGTATGATGTCTTCTAAGTTAGCCTACGAGAATGATCAAGTTGTTAGAAATGTAGTTGTCAATCACTGGAAGGCAAGCTATTCTATCACTTCTAATTCATTTATCTTTTGTAATATATGATATGAACTTGTCATAATAAGACTACAATTTAGTGAAACACAGATGCATTTCGTGCACTTCTACAACTGGAGGAACGGTAAGAATTTCAGTTATATCAATTCTGAATAATATATTTCCGGCATTCCTTAATATGGATTATAACTTTCTTCAACTTGGGAAAACTCTGTACATTGTGTTGTTTTGGAATTTTTTTTTTTTTCTGAACGATAGAATTTATTAAAAAGAGCCCAAAGGCAGCAGCACACAGCAAAGCACAAACAAAACAGACACAACCACAACACAACAAAACAGGACCGCACTACAAGCCAAGCTGACCAAATGTTCCTGAAATTTTTGCAGCCAAGCACAGAAAACAAAAACAAGGAGAAAGGCCACAAGGCCACTGCAAAAACAGCCAGAACACAAGACAAATGGAACCATAGCAGAAGCCAAACCACCAGCTGAAAGACACTGCAAAAACGACCCAGGAGACTCACACCCCAATCCACTCTACTCTGTCAATGCCACCACTCGAGCTCTGCTTGGCAAGACTATCCGCAACCTCGATGGACGCGTGTTGTTTTGGAATATTATTTGACAGATTTCCACAAGGAGATGTCCACTCAAGTGTTCATACTTTGCGATAAGCCCAAAGATGCAACTTTGATTTTGATCAGCTTCAGGGGCACAGAACCTTTTGATGCTGATGATTGGATTACAGATTTTGATTTCTCTTGGTATGAGTTCCCGGAATTGGGAAAAGTCCACATGGGATTCTTAGAAGCCTTAGGTTTGGGCAACAGAGAAAAGGCTATAACCTTCCAACATCATCTTCAGATGAAAGATACAAACTCTTCAGAAAGCACTAAATCGATACCATCAAACACTGCTTCCGACTTTATAAAACAATCCAGTAAAAATGTTATGCCAGAAATGGGGGAGATGAGTGCATACTACACTGTAAAAGAAAAGCTCAAGGACTTACTCAAGGAGCACAAGAATGCAAAATTTGTTGTCACTGGTCATAGCTTAGGCAGTGCCCTTGCTATTTTGTTCCCGACTATACTGGTGGTACATGAGGAGAAGGAGGTAATACAGAGTTTATTGGGTGTGTATACGTTTGGGCAACCAAGGGTTGGGAACAGTCAGCTGAGGAGGTTCATGGAAGCTCATTTGGATTCTCCAATACCAAAGTACTTCAGGGTGGTTTACTGCAATGATATGGTGCCCAGGTTGCCTTATGATGACAGAACTTTCTTGTATAAGCATTTTGGGGTGTGCCTGTACTATACAGCTGCTACATCGAACAAGAACGTACATTTCCTTTATGTTTAAGCTTTTTCAAGTCATTCACTTATATTCTGTAAACTCATTTTTGTATGACGAAGCTTGACCACTACATTCTAAATGACATGGAATTTGTGAGTAGGCTACAAATATATTCATCTCAAATCATAGAATACATAGACTATGTCTAGAGATATCAGGATTCTTCTCAACCTTGTACATTTATACGCATTTCTGTTTAATGATATGCTATATTAGCCTGCATTTTTAGCGTTCTTTATAGTAATAAGTATGTTTTCCACTGCATGCATATTTGAAGAAAGTGGATGAGGAGCCAAACCCAAATTTCTTCAGGTTAAAGTATCTATTTCTGGAGTATCTGAATGCTGTTTAGGGGTTGATCCGAAGCTTCACAATGGGGTATAAGTATGGACCTGAGTATGAGGAAGGGTGGTTCTCTGTTTTAATGATGATAATGGGACTGGTACTCCCCGGTGCTTCTGCACAAAGCCCCACAGATTATGTCAATTCCATGAGACTTGGAAAGGAACGCGTTGTTCAGATGTCTTCTTTCTAGTGAGCTTCTTCTTACTAATTGTTTATATTCTTGCGTGAATTAAGTTCCTCCTCTTTTTGAAACATCACTTGAAGTTACTGTGACTGTGTGGTGTCTCAAGTCCAAATATTGAATTTTGTTGCTGAATAGAGTTTTTCGCTTTGTAATCCTGCTTAGGTATTTCTGCTTAGGTTTGTGATTGATGAGGAATGATTGCTATGTTTCTGTTTTGCTTAGCTAGCAGTGTTGTGGGATTTGATTTCTACAGGCATTATGTGCCTCTATGATTTAATTTATCGGCTTAATTTTATGCAAATGAATACAAGCAAAAGATTTCAAATCCAAAACAAGATGAAGTTAACAAATTTCAAAATGAAAATTCAACCTTTATTACATTGGGATTTTCCTGAATTTTACACGAACATCTCTGCCAACAAATTTAAGAATTCTCAAACCTCAAAATGCATAGTCCTCTTCTATTAGCTGAATTTACCTTTTGTAATACAATATTATTGTTGGAAATGTGAAATTTGTTTTTAAAAAACAATGGGTATAGATCAATGATTATGCATATTAATGGCTCATGGATCAAACTATAGGTGGCCCAATATGGCCCATTTTGTAACTATGGTTATGTTTTTAATTGTGGTTTATGTATGGTTTAGTTATTATGTAATGGATGATGTAATTGATGATGTCATTGATGATGTGCCATTACTTACTGTAGTGGCTAATGTCTTGAAAATTGCATTTACTTGAAGAACACACATCCGTTGGATGGAGTGATCATTGATGGCAATCCAATGGTTGTAAATTGTTATGTATTTTGTATTTAAACCATCCAATGTCATTGTAAAAAGATAGATACAGAGTGTGTATTTAGCCATCACCGAAAATGGCCAGTGATGTTAATATAAATGTCTCTCAAAATTTCTCTTATGTTTCTTATCTTTTAATTTTATGTTCATGTCTTTCTATTTATGTTTCTATATAATGTTTTTATAAATGTTTTTTTTTTTTTTTTGAAAAACACACTTTATTCAGGAGCCCAAGAACAAGGGACAAAAACACCAACCCAGCCAAGACAAAAGACCGCGACAGAGGCCGAACAACCACTGTCGTTGAATTTTGACAAGGCAGCCACAGAAGGCAAACGAAAAAACACAAAAAGGCAGAACGGCCAAGGCAAGAGAAAGACAGGCCAGCAAACCCGAAAAAGAAAAAAGCAACCAGAACTGCAGGACCCAAACAGGGCAAGCGACACAAGAACCAAACCACATCAAGAAAGACTCCACTCCAACAAATCACCTTCCCTGCCAACCCCTTTTTTGGCCAAAAGATCCGCATAAGAATTGTAGTCTCTTGAGTTGAACTCCACCGAAACCTGGCCCAATCTGCCTAACATACTTCTGATCTCCATAATCAGCTGCACAAATCTCCAATCCCCCACACCATTGTTGTTCACCCACATGATTTTATAAATGTTTATCAAAATATATTTTATGTAATGTTTTTATGGACACAGAGCAATGATCTCTGTGATGAAAAATGTTTATTTTGCCTACTGGTTCAGCTGTATGAAACCAGAAGACTTGAGCAACTTGCTTAGTTTCGTATGGTTGAAACCAGTGAAGTGCAACCAAATGGTCGCACGCTGACAGTTGGATGTGCAATGTAATGTGCAAGCAAATGGTCGCACATCCTTCCGTAGAATTTTCTAAATATATTTTCAACAATTATGACCTTCAGAGCGCAAAGAACTGAGAATTGAGAATATCGTAGCATAAATTACAAACGCCATTTCTGAACTTGGACAACAAATTCCAACTTCTTTTGCAGATGGTACCCAACTCAGGCTTGTAAGCAACTGAGATGAGGATTGCCTATGCCAGAAAACTGAACGGTAGAATATTCGTACAAACATCTCATTCCATATCTCGGTGATACATCTTCGGAGGGTGAGGAGGGGCCGAATTTGGGGTCGAATTCTTTTCAGCTGGGTGAGAATGATACAGGAGATATTATTGGAGATTTTCTTGAAGACTTTTTATTTTAAAAATGGTATTGTATTTAATATCTATTATTATGTTTCTTTTCATTGTATATTTAATTAGGTAGATAAATATTTTATGATTTGATTTTATTAAATAGATAATTTATAGATTGTAAGGAGAAGCTCTCTAATCGACGAGCCTTAATTATTTTTGTATGTAGAAAATGACGGTTTTACCCCTTCAACAACTCTAGACGTTTTACCCCTTGATCAACTCTAGTCCATTAAACTGGCCATTAATTATCAAAATGATAGTGATGGAAGGTTTGTGCAATTAAAGAAACAATTGAATATGCATTCAATTTCGCCTAAACTTAAGGGTATTTGTGCAATTATTCCAAATTTTAATTATCAACACAAAATTGAATACCAAAGAGTCAAACCCTAAACACCACTTCTCTTGTTGCAAACGAGACCCAATCTCCTTATCTTCGCACCAACCAGACCCAGGTTCGCAAACCAGAACTGGACTGAGAACTCCTCTTCGCCGCGAATCAGATCCAGGCTACTTCTTCGCAGAGACACGACCCTCCTCTTTGCTGTGACGCGGCCTCTTCTCCGCACGACACAGTTTCTCAGGTGAAAGATTATCTGGGCACTTTATATATATATGCGTAATGGAAAAATTATATATATATATATATGGGCAATGGAAAAATTACAATATGGAAAAAAAAAATTGTGCATAATGATGGAACAATAATAATTATATGAATAAAAAGTTATGATCTATGAGAACAAAATAAATGTATATGATATATGAAAAAATTCTATTCAACAGTATCGAATTGGCTGGAAATATCTGTGGGAAATATTGAATTTTTCGGTGTCTCTCGAGCTTTAAAATTTTATTTCTGGGTATCGTTTGAAACTGTTTGCTTTGTTTTAAAAATTCAATTTTTTTATTGTCAAAGCAAGGTTTCGTTTGGGAGAGCTTCTCAATTTGTTATTTTTGTAGTAGATCTTCTGGAGCTTTTAAACATAAAACAATTTTTTAATCATCCAAAAATCGACACAACAAAAATCGAAAAGAGCTCTTTTAAATTAAAAAATGCTCTTTTAACCGGTTGACAAGCTCTTCCAAGCTCCAAATTTCATTCTCTGCTTTCTCTGGAAATAAATTTGTTAAATTATGTCTTTAAACTAAAGAAAGTAAATGTACTAGAATAAATATTGAAGGCTTGTCTTCATGTATTCACTTATAGATGAAGTACCTGAAGCCTTTGAATTTCTACAAGGAAATTTTCAAGGATATTTTGATGAAGAAAGATTCGAAACATGGTCGGTTGCTAGGTCTGGATGTTAGTGACAAGTATGTGTCGTTGGCCGTGTCAGATTGGAAGAACTTAACTGCTGTGCCTTTAAGGTATGAAATCTCTTATTATATTATGTTTGTTATTATGTTCTCAATATGTTGTAATGTGAATTTTTTAAACATAGCAGAGCTTTGTGTAGGCAGGAAAATAATCTGAGTTCCACGGTTGCTGATATTTTTCAATCTTTGGTAAGTTTAACTAATATGTGAGTGTGTTTTGTTTCACCTACCAACACATGATCTTATATCTTAGAACATATCTAATGTGGTACTGTTAAAAATTTTGAGCTGTTTTCATGCTGTAGTCATTTTTTTTATCTTCTGTCTTTATGCAGATCCCAGAGCATAATATAGTGGGTTTCGTTGTTGGCACTAAATATGATAATCCCATTGTGAGTCTTTATGTCATGAATTTTCAAGATTATCTCATATTTGCTCTCAGACGTGATTATGTTATTTTCTTTTTATTTGATTAGGATGCACAAACGCAGAATTTTATTGACGACCTATGCAAAACAGAAAAAGTTGAAGGTTTAAAGTATACATTTTGGGATCGTGGCATTAGATCAAAGGTATATGTATGTGAACCTATACAAAAATGATTTGTTTACGCTTCATAATAGTTCAAATATGATGAAGGCCAAGAGTGTATTCATTTGTAGTGTGGCTTATTGGAAGCGTTGTCTAGTAGATGCTTGTGACTATTAAATAAGCTTAATTTTCTGTTAGAACTGTTGATGACAATTATTTTCGGTGCGGAATTGCCAAGTATTATTAGCCATTAGTGATGCAAATTGTAAGATCTATTTATTTTGTTGACAGAATGCAGAATTTGTGCTAAAGCAGCATCTGGAATCTATATTAGAGAATTTGAATCAGCCTCCGTACATGTCAAAAACAATTATGAAGCATAAGTGTCATGCTGTTAGTGCGCTACAGGTAATTGTCTTAGTTCATTTTATGACAATAGTTTGTATTCCAATGTTTTATGAGTTTATTTGGAATCCTAAGGAAAATGAAGAAATGGCCAGTTCACCCTTGTCATATTGGAGAAAATCTTTGGTGCACCCGTTGAGTGGTACATCAACAATGTTTCAATTATTTGTCTTGGTTTTCACACATTCTCTCTGTCCTTTTTTCACTTCCTTTTTCCTCCTAATGAGTTTTTTTATTTTTTATTTAAAGTTATTAATGTGTCAATTATTTGTTTTGGTTTTCACACATCAAATTTCCTGTTTCTCACTCTCTTTTGTCCTAATGAGTTTTATTTATTTATTTTTAGTTATTATTGTTGATGTGTCAATTTTTCTGCGGCCAGGTGCACTGCAGATCGTCACATTGACATAGGAGATTTGGCATTGACCATTTAGTTATTTATATCGAGCCAAATGAAAATTGTAAATTTAAAATTTTATTTATCAAATATTGAAATTTTTTAATTTTTAAAAATTTCAACATTCTTTAATTTCAATCCCCTTTGAGGCTTTGACCTATCAAATTAGAACATTTCCATTTTGACTTCTGAACTTTTGCTACAAGGTTTTAAGTAGCCTTTGTTACTTTGACATTTGGCAGGGGTACCTGGATTGTACAAACAAGATGGTAGAAGAGGATTGGGATTGAATATAGGTGGATATTGCACAAATCCATCTTCATGGATGCAGGTGGATGCTAAAAATGCCGTCACTTGAATCCCATCCTCTTGCTTAGACATATTCTTTTAATAATCACCATTAATCATACATTGAATTAGATATGTTTTTGGATACATACTTTTAATATTCATCTTTAATCGGTAATCGAATTAGATATGTTTTTGGATACATACTTTTAATATTCATCATTAATCGGTAATTGAATTAGATATGTTTATGCTTTGAATTTTAAGAATTCAACAAGCGGTGGAATTCATAATGTGCTAATGGTTTTTTTTTTTTTTTTTTTGGGTTGGTATTATTGTTATTGATAAAGAAAAAGATGTTTCAACGGATACCGAATGAGGATGGGGATGGATTTTTATGTAAATTTATTATTATTTTCATCTTTATATTTTCTGCTTTTTAGGTTTAAGTTTGTTGGTTTATAAGTTTCTCTATAGATATAATACACTAGATCTAAGTAAATCGTTGAAAACAGCTCACATTTGATCTAAAGGTTGTGGCTGATAAAAATTAAACCGTAGACTCATCAAAACCCTCAAATGTTAATTCCACTGTGCAATCAAGTTCTTCATATGAAACTTCTCCTTTAACCAAATCATTTAGTTTATCGATTAAACTTCTCCTTTTATCAAGTTCTTCATATGAAACTTCTCCTTTTACCAAATCATTTAGGGCTGAGGTAGCTCCTAGGTTCGATGTATTAGCTGGTCAGGAGAATAGGATTTTTGGAAATCTTTTTGACAAAAGCCAACATGTGGGGGATAGAGAGCTGACAGTATGCAGTCCTGTCAGACAATCCAAATTCAAAAATGTTTTTGCTTAAAAAAGTTGGAGATGGGCTAGGGAAGAGGGTTGCAGTGACAAATGGAAAAGGTTGGAAAATTAAAAGAAAGGGGAGGTGGGTCAGAAAAGTGAAGTAAAAGTATGACCCCACTCAAAATGGAAAGTTGACTATTGAAAAGTCTGGTGTAGGAAACTCAATTGGTGGTGGTTAATTCTTCTTCATCTAGTTCGGTTAGCTTGAAGGGGCATAAAGGGCATAGGCAATTTTTGTATGGGGAATGCTCTTCGAAGAATCAGAGGCATGTTACCTCCTCTTGTGGTGGGTCTTCCGACAAAGAAAGACAAAGCATGGATGTGATAAAAGATGGTGGGTCAATAACTTATAAAAGTGAGGGTACTAAAATCGGTTGTCTAGAAAAGAGAGGGAGCAAGTGTAACAATGATGTTGGTAAGAAGTGTATTAGTGAAAGTTTGGGTTGTAGTAAGAGCATCAAGGTCTTTGGTTCTCAAGATGGGTCAAGCGGGGTAGTTGCGGTTTCAGGTGATCGAGTTGTTTTTATTAATTTTGATAAGGACAAAGGTGTGTTAGGTTCCGGTTTAAGTTCCGTGGGGAATGGTCCGGCTATTGATCTTTTTGTTGATTTAGGGGACTTGAAACCTTTTTTTTCAGAATGGGAAGGCGGGGGCTAGTATAGCTAGACGGAAAGATGATGGCAAAGGCTAGTCACGATTGGTGCCTTTAGTTTTATCATGTTCTTTGCTTTTGGTTTTCCTGGGTGCTGCGTTGTCAGCTTGTTGCTTGTAATTTTGTGGCCTTCTTGGCCTTTTATGAATAAAATTGCTGTTCAAAAAAAAAAAACTTGAAAGCAACAATTTCTTTTATAGAAAAATCAAGGTTTTCTAATTTTAGAAGCTTATGAATTATGATCTTGAGAAGTTTGTTTTTTGATTTGAAACACACCCCTGTCTAACAAAATATCTCGTAACAAACAATGATGTTATTAATCTGGAATATCAAGTATGAAACAAGGTAAAGTTTGCTCTTGACAAAACCATCGAGGGATGGAGATTAATTTTTATGTAAATTTATTATCATTATGCCTCCATATTTTATGCTTCTTAGGTTTTAGTTTGTCGGCTTATGAGTTTCTCTATAGATACAATACACAAGATCTAGGTAAATTGTTGAAAACAAATCACATTTTATCATATGTCGGGGCCAATAAAAATTCAACCACACACTCATCAAAACCCTCAATTGTTAATTCCACGTATTCTTTTATAGAAAAATCAAGTTTTTCTAATCTTAAAAGCTTATGAATTATGATCTTGAGAAGTTTGTTTTCGGAAACAATGTTATTAATTTGGAATATCAAGTATGAAGCAAGTAAATTACTTTTAAGTTTGCTTTTGAAAAAACTATCTAAGGGAGTTAAACACAAATAGAGAAAATATTCATGTCTATTGTTGAAGCAGGAGATGTTAATCTTTTCTCTGAACTATAAACAACAAAAAATGGGGCACTGTCAATGAATGAATATCTAAAAAAGAAAAAATGAAGACCATGTTTGACAACTTTGACAACAATTGTTGAACCATACACGAAAAAATAACTTAGTCAACATGTTCTTTGAGGTTTGGGATTCAAAGTCTGATGCCATAGTAGTTAATGGCCTAATGCCACCTCTCAATCAATAACTTACGAGGATTTGTGTGGTTTTCAAATAGATATTTATTAAGGGTATTTTTTTTGTCTTATCAAAAGTCAAACCTAACATTATAATAAGGAATACAAAAAGTAAAGAATTTTACTTTTATTTTAGTTATTTTGCAAAATTTAGTGACTATATTAGTACACCCTTTGAAAACGAAGGAACATTTTTTATTAGATTAACAACCGCGAACAACAAAACAATATTTCATTCCAATCACATGAAATTAATTTCGTTCCAATCCAACCCAACTCGGCTAATGAGACCTAATTATTTTTATCCATCATTATCAAATACAAATCCAATGAAGGCACTCTTATAGCAATAAATGATTAAAATTACAATAATTTCTCTTTATCCACCTACATGCATCCATAAAGATGCAACTGGGCAAAATCCACTACCATTCATTCGAAATCATCGGAATCATTGGAATCCTCCCTCTCCTAATCTCCATCCGAATCATCAGAATCCTCCCTCTCAAAATCTTCATCCGAATCTACAAGGGCGTTAAACACATCTAGGCTCGTCTATTGAATGTCAAAATAAAAATACAAGTGAGACTTAAATTCAAAGACGACTTTGAAACAAATTGAAAAAGTGTCAAAAAGTAAAAACGAAAAATATTCTCAATTTGAACACTTGAGTTTGAAATTAAACAAGGTCGAAAATTTTGTGTCAAATCAACAAATAAATTTTAAACCTACCCAAGTTTTACATTAGCTCAATTTATAAAAAGTTAAACTTGTCAACAATAAGAGAAGTGTTAATTCACCATTTATTAAGTAGTTTCCCTTTGGATTCAAAACAAACTCATAAAACATTAAAGGGTGCGGATATTGACACCCATAAATATGATAAGCACACACATATTTATAAACACACCCATGTCTGAAATTTAAAATTAAAACATTACTATAAACCAAGTCTTTCTATTATCAGTTCGAACCGATATAAAATATATAAGTTCCTTACATGTGGACTATTGGATTTAAAAGATGCTTTGACAAGTCCATGCAGTCAAGTCAAAGTATTTAAATCTAATAACCTACAAGTAAAGAACTAATATCTCTTTTGTCAGTTTGAACTAACAATAGAAAAATTGTACTATAAACACCCATCTTAATGCCAATAGTACCCTTACTTAAATGAATGTTTTAATTTTAATACAAATTATTTATAAACTCTCTTAAGTTATTAAGACACTCAATTTTATAAATGATAAATTCTTAAGTTCTTCAGGCTTAAAAACACAGTTTCGAGAATTCTTAAATTTTGAGAAGCTCTACTTCGGGAAATGAAAACGGGGAGAACTCAACTCTATCAAGTTGCTGATATATATTACAACAGATTTCACATCCTCATACCACCATTAATCTCCTAGATACACAACAATGCTTAAAGTTTCCGATACGTGCAACCTTGATTAAATACTTTTTTTATTTTTTTTATTTTGAGAAAAAAACATATATAAAACAAAATTTATTTTTTTGCTAAATTCCACATCCATATTATAATGAACCGGACAACAAAAGCAATTTAAGTCACTAAATGCATCCTTAACATTATCTATTCAAAACTCCAAACAAAAATTAAACACAGACACATAGTAAAAAATAAAGACCAACTAAACATTATCATTTTCTTTTCTTTAATTCTTTTGGAAGATTTGATACTCGAAATATAATTAGGGTTTAATTAGAGTTTAGTTTTTTTTTTTTTTAATAAAGTGATATAGTTGAAGATATGTGTATAATTAATGAGTGTACATAGTATTTTATTTATTTTTAATTAAACTAATTTGTTCTTATTGATAAATTCTTATAGGGATATTTTTGTAATTAAATTTTTTATTAAAATATGGGTGTGTTTATCATATTTATGGATGTCAATATTAACACCCAACATTAAAACACAAAATACTGCATCCCATAATAATAAAATAATCAAATATTTCACATGGAATAAGAAGACGTACCTGTAGCATATGTATAGCTGAAGATATAGTAATGAGGTCCTGATCATAGTGCGTAATGGGAACTCTCATCTCGCTAAAAATGGACGCGAATTTAGCACATTTATATTTTGCATACTGTCCACACAATGACAAAGACACTGTAATTTGTATAACAAAAATAATGACTAATTATTATGAATTGCAAAATAACAAGATTTCTTATATTTACACACAATGACAAATGAGAGAAACAGAATTTTAAGACTACTAAAACAAACACGTACAGATGATGTAAAGTCGTCTCTCCAATATGTATACTTTAAACTTTCAAGTTTTCCGTTTTTGCATAGGTCGTTCATAAGATTATGAATATACATGGGTGAAGCCTAATAAGATAAAAAGTAAGGTAATAAATATAAAAATATAAGAGTGGGAATGAATGAATGAATAATAGAACCATGAAAACTCACAACGGAATTATTGCTGTCAACAATTATGCCTTCCAATTCACAAGCCTTAACCAAAACATAATCGACATGAGACATATATATATATATATATGCGAAATTAAGGCAAAAGTGTAAGGCAAAAGTGATACAGAGAAATTAAAAAACTTACAGTTTTTTTTTTTAGGCTTTGAACACTATCTACCAACCGATCCAAAAAGGTTTCGTTTCTGCGGAATTTACTGCATTCAAAAAAACAGAACATAAATAGGTAAATACAATATAATACATAAAGATTTAAGAAATAGTTACTAGTATATGCATATACTCATATGTACGTGCGGTCAAATAGCAACCGTCAGACATCGCCAAGCCCGCAAACTTATCGGTAACACTCAAACCTAGAAACACAGTCGATGGCTTATAACAAGTCTTCTTCATAGTTTCCCGAAACAAATCCAACGGCTTCAGGTACTTGATCATCTACGTACCAGTCAATTCAACTGTTAGAATTGAATCTATATATGAAACAAAGAAAACAGTACAGTTGAAGAATTACCTTGTGCTCTGCCTCTGCTCTGCTGCGTGCCTGCGTGAGGGATGAGAAGTTGAAATTATATATATATATATATATATATATGTGGAGAGGCTGCAATGAAATATAGGGTTGAACTTGAATTAAGTGCTTGCGGGCCGAGTTGAGTGTAAATTACTTTGTCCATATGGGCTCAACCTGGAACCCAATCTAGTGCAAACTGATAGGCCCTAAATAAATACAAAAAATTGATAAGGTGTGGAATAGGTTGAAGAGATCCAAAAAGTGGCAACGTTATTCCATTAATTGTTGAAATGGTTTGATTTAAACCATCAATCCCACATTGACAAAAAAAAACAAAGTCTTTTTCTTACATATAAATGATTATGAGATTATTATAATTTGAATGGTCAACATGTTTGGATTTGGGTCCAAGCTTGTTGGAGCTCCCACAAATAGAAAATACATGGACTATGGGCTCTTGAGTTGTGGACCTCTTCGGTTGGTGCCTGTGCCTTGGAGGGCCTTGGCCCAAAGATATCTATTTTTCTTTGTAAAAAATAATTTTTTAAATTCAAATTCAAGTTTGTCAGGAAGAGTTGTAACTCTTTTTTCAATAAATGTTACTTTCTTTCAGAAGTTATATTTGTTCTTAACAGACATCTCATCATATATATATATATATATATATATATAATAATAGAGTTTCACCAGCGCCACGTGTCGCCGTATTAGAGTTTTGGATTTAAATGCAATCAATCATCTGTGTAAGTTCAATTAGATTCCATATACATATATATATATATATATATATGAGAGAACCACTGTATATATATATATATATATAATATTAATAGACATTTTTTCTACTTTTACTGTGTCCTTCATCAACTCATAACTTTTATTTTCCACCATTTTCTATAATTATATTTTTAATTAATTATGGTATACCAAAAGTTAGCATTGTTGAATAGGAAAGAGGTTTTTAATATTTTTAAAATAAATTGAATAGGAAAAGGGTTATTAATTAATAATTATCAATTGAAAACAATCTTGATACATCGGATGATC
Organism: Acer saccharum; assembly: GCA_030490815.1. Classification (NCBI taxonomy): domain Eukaryota; kingdom Viridiplantae; phylum Streptophyta; class Magnoliopsida; order Sapindales; family Sapindaceae; genus Acer; species Acer saccharum. The sequence goes on from CM059866.1 coordinate 7,634,832, forward strand.
TAGCTAGGCAGTAATCATTTTTAATGTAATTGGTATTTTAATTAATTATGGTATACCAAGGGTTAACACTATTGAATAGGAAAGGGGTTTTAAATATATATATATATATATATATATATATATATATATATATTTATCGATCCCAGCATATCGGCCATGCCAATACTTTCGCCCGGATGCTCCTCCTAGACAAAAGGTTGGTCGTATTCTTACTAGGAGGACTGGTCGTCTCAGAGGACAAGAGGACAAGCTGCTGCAACTTCTTCAAAGGCAGATAAGGCTTAGAAAGTATTTAATACTCATTTTATTTTGTACTTTTGAACTTCTTTTATTCGCAGACAAAAGTTATAGTTTTGGTTCTCAAATTTAGAAGGATGTGTTTTTTTTATTTGCAGACATACGAACTTACCTCTTTTCTTGATGATTTAATATATATATATATATATATTTCAAAAAGTACTCTCATTTCTCAATGAAAAATTAAAGTCATAGAGCTGGACATTTTCTGGATCGAACATCAATGGCAGAGAAGGGTTTCAAGTCATCGTTGGTGGTGGTATGTCTGCTGTGATTTATCTTAATTCAGTGAATTATTTTAATTTTATCTGTGTTTGTAATTATTTCCTTCAATGACTTTGTTTCTCTTGATCATTTTGTTATATCATCCGCATAATTTTTAATGGGTCCTTAATAAAAGGTTAACTTGATAAGAGCTTTTGATCAATATATACTCTTACAGATCTACTGCATCTTAACATTACTTAAAAGACTTAAGAGATTAAGATTAATTAAGTCAGCGATAAAGATAATCTTTCAATTATAGATGGATGATGGTTCCGTAATTCCTTAAAATATTGATTTTTGGTACGGTTTTATCTAATTGTGTGCTTTATCTAACTATTATCTAAAGATAATCTTTTCTTTCTTTGACGATTTCTTTATCTGTACTACAAAGAGTAGCATCAGCACCAAAACATGATGGTAATATAATAGTAAATATTTGATAATTAACGTTGGACTATACTACTTTACTTGATATTCTGTAGGGAAGCAGTGAAAATGGTCACTCATCTTACAGATCAAGCCATGGCCTTTTATGCGACAAATGCGAGACCATTGCACATCCAAGTTCTAGTCTATGTATTATGTATTTTACAATAAATGATTATGTTCAATTATCATTTTGTTACATGTTTATGAGAAAATCATATCAAAAGATTTTCATCAAGCATGTACTATATGAAAATATACTCCCATAATACGAATATTACTAGACATGCCGGTGAATGCAGATGTTGAAACTGTCGCACATTCATTATGGTCTAAAAGAAAGTCCTCAAAAATTCTAACAATTATTATTTTTAAATTTTGAGCACTAAGTTATTTAATCGTTAAGATCTTTAACAATATGTAAGAATATTTGCATTTAAAATATTCTCAATTCATGTTTGCTATGAATTTTCATTCTATGTATTGTTTTGTCACGTAATATTTCTAAATCTATATATTCTCCTATAATGGAGCTATTAATTAGTTTTTTTTTTTTTTTTTTTTTTTTTTTTTTTTTTCTCAACTAAACCATTAAAATTCATCATCACCTAATATTAATTTGCTAATATCCATTAATGTGACCAGTACTAAATTCAATAGTTTTTAAATTAAAATTCATTATAACGTACCAACACAAATTATCATTTAAGTTCTTTTACTGGACAACTATCAAGAAAGAAAACAAGTAAATTGCTTAGTAACTCAACCTCCATATTATTCCATAACATTCGTAAGCACATTCCTATTTATTTACATAAATATGAAACTTCTCAAACTATAAAGGTTTGCTAGATTTCTTTTTTCTACCCTTATTATATAATTAAACTTGGCTCATTTTATTCTAATTATATGTTTTATATTATATATAGGTGAATATGCTCTCAAAAATTTACAATCGGTTGGAGTATGAGCATTCCTACCATCTAACAATAAATTATAACCTATTGAGGTGAATATGACTTAGGTAACCAAAGGAAAAACTATATATTCATTATGTTTAAATATGTTTGTATTAAAAAAATTCAACATAAACAACACAATGTTTTACAAATAAATTTTAATACAAAGCCCGTGCAACGCTCGGGTTGGAAAACTAGTTTCTTTAATTTCAGAAACAAGTTACTTTGGAAATTATTTACTCATTTACTTTTTTTTTTATCTATCTGTCTTCCAAATTTTGATAGAAAAAAAAAATATATTGTAGTTTGCCAGACTTCTGGGTTGAGTGCTTCAACACAGAAGATAGATAGTTGAATCCTAGGGGTAGTCTCCATTCGTCCTTCAAGCATCGGAAGGGGAGAAATTCAGTCTTAGGACATTGCAAGTCATTGCAAGTCTCTATCTCCAAATTACCAAGTCAGTTTATTAATTAATTTTTTTGTATTATTTTATATATATAAACGGTTTGCAAATATTATATATATATATACAGTGGTTCTCTCATAAGGGATCCCTTATTTTAATTTGGGTAAGGACTACTATGAAATCATATCAATTTGAATGAATTTTAATCTGAATTTTTTTGTGGATGATAAGTAAATTGAAATCTACCTATGAATAAAATTTGAGAATTTTCAAGCACGAAAACTATTTTTCTTGAATTTCCTATATTTCGCCTATTTTTCTAATGCCTTTATATTTAAAAAAATCGGTAAAAATGGTTTAAGTACTTGAAAAAATTTGAAATTTTATTCATAGGTAGATTTCAACGAACTTATCATCCATAAAAAAATTCAAATTCAAATTCATTCAAATCGATATGATTTCATGGTGGTCCTAAAATTCAAATTCAAATCCATAATGTGCGAGATCTTAAAAATCGTCTACGATAGATTGAAAGAATGTATGGTGTATATATAACTAGTCCAAAAATGTTTCTACTAATGACGTGAGATGTGGGTGAATTTTACTATTTACAATATATGGTAAATGAAACCGTACTTATATCAACCAATCAAATTTTCTTCTCAGATAAATCTTCCAACTCAGCTGGGGTATTTCAAGAAGTTTGCAACAGAAATGGAGCAAAAAATTGGTCATGAAGAAGCAAAAAACGTTTTGAAGAGATCAGTATATTTATTTAGCGCCGGAGGCAATGACTACTTGAATTTCAATAATAATTACACAAATCCAACTGTGCCTAAGCAGATTGAACTAGTAGGGAGGGTCATGACCAATTTAATGTCGACACTCGAGGTAATAACATCCTAATTAATTATTTATTTCAACTTCTGATTTATTACAAATCAAGATATGAGAACACTGCTCAATGCGACTTGGTGGTAAAAGGCGCTCATTCAACTAGCAATGCCCCAAGTTTTAGTCACCACAGGAAATTTTTCAACAATTCATAGGAAGCACGCATTTTTCATGTGATTTTTCTTTCAGGAAATATATGCAATAGGAGGAAGGAAATTTGCATTCCAAAATGTTGGACCATTGGGTTGCATGCCAGGAACCGGACAATCTAATAGGGAATTTAATGTTGATTGTGTGGAGAGATACATGAGGCATGCAACATTACACAACAACTTCTTGTCTATTTCTCTTAAGGAGATGGAGGGCGAATTACCAGGATTCAAATATACAATTTTTGATTACTAAAATGCTCTTCGAAACCGAATTCTTAATTCCAGAAAATACAGTATAATAATTACAAATCATTTCCCACGTCATTTTTATTAATGAGAACATGTAACTTATCTCGTATAGTCATATGTATTAATTCACTCTTGATATGTAATTTTATGAAGGTTTTGAGGAAGGCAAGATAGCATGTTGTGGCACCGGAGAGCTGAACGGAGAGGACTGCAGCGGAGGACCCAATAGGGTCAAATTCAATTTATGTGAAGATCCTGGTGAGTATGTGTTTTTCGACAGTGCCCATCATAGTCAAATGACCAACCTTCAATTAGCACAGCTGTTGTGGAATGGAACAGGAGCTGTCACAGGACCGCATTACAATGTCAAGGAATTGTTTGAGCTTAATTTGACTCCAAATCTTATAACAACTTCAGCTATATAGATTAATAGATATCATGTTGGATGTCTTGGTTGGTTCGGCTGTTGGCTGGGGTGCTCTTGCTGCGTTGTCTTGTTTTGTTTTTCCTTATGTTTCCTCTGTTAGTTCTCTGTTTTGTGTTTTTGGTGTTATTCTCCTTTGTGTTGGGGTGTTTTTGTCATTTTGTGCTTTGGTTGTTTTCTCTGTGGGGCTCTTGGCTTTGTTTCCTGGCTCCTCTGTTAATAAAATGGCTGTTTCAAAAAAAAAAAAAATGTTGGATGTCTTGGAGATGTGATTTTGTTTTAATGCTTGCAAGGTCCAATTCTTTTTAGATTTTGGCCATGTATATATATGTACTTGCAAGTGTTTGTTTTTATCATTCAATAAAATTCAAGAATTTATTTTCAATTCATCACTATAATGTTACATCTAACCGACACCGCACAATATGGCACAATGTGGCTTGATGTTTTTTTTTTTAGAACGGCAAATATATATATATATATATATATATATAAAAGAATATTTAATGTTACAAAATCATAATTATAATTATAGTTTTATTAGAAAAACTTATCCTAAAAGCACTTCCAAATTAAATAAGAAATTAAATAACAATGAATAGAAAGTCTAACCAATAAAATCAGGAACTAGTTGGCCATCGGAAATTCTGCCGGTGGGATTGCCAGGAAAGTTGATGCCATACGCCCACCGGTCTCCGGGAGCATAGTCGGTTTCGGGATCGGCAACAAGGTACTGGCCGGTTGTTGCCTGTATCAAAGAGTGAATCTCCAAACACAAACAACTTCTTACTAATATTGTTTTCAAAACAATGTATTGAGCTATGAAGAGTTAGGATTATAATGGAAAATATGAATTTGCTTGGAGTTCTTGCCATGACAGTGTGAGTGTTTGCTGGTTTCCTACTCTGTGCTTGATATGATATATTGATATTAAAGTGCTTTAATATAGCCATTTGTGGTGCTACGTAGTACGTACTTCTTTTTTATTATTATTATTTTATTTATTTGCATGATTGATATATCACGTGTAGTTTAAATATATGTCTGTTTATGATTTGTGAATGGGTCCAACAACACTTTAAGTCCAACAACAAATTAGTACACCTACTGCACAGCCAGACAAAAAAAAAAATACTATTCGTTAGTTTAGTGATTTTGACATTCCAGCAGTTAATAAATGCTGTAAAATATAATGAAATTTTTCCAATTACAACATTTAATGTAATAAATGCCATAATTGATAACAATTATAGCATTTCTTAATAAATGCCGAGAATATGATGTTGTAAAAAAACAAATTTCTTGTAGTGAGACCGTGGATAATCAGCATGGATTTCATGAAAAGAAGAATGAGATTGACCTAAAATGTTAATTGGGTTTGATTTTCTGCCGTGTATTTTTGTAGTTTTATATGATCAGCTAGAACCAGCAGCGCGCAATGGCCTACATGTTGTCAAATATTTGAATCTGCCTAGCTATCAGTCTCTCACTCTTCTTGACTCTTCTCTTTGCTCCCAAACCCAACATCAGGCAAAGAAGGACTTGCCAGCTTTAGCTTAGAAGGCTCTAAAGACTTGCCATCCACTTTCCTGAAGCCCACTTTAAAATCCTTAAACCCTTTAAAGCCTTTCCCTTTATGAACTGTCTGAAGGTTCTTGAAAGGAACCAACCCATCGCATCCGGGTCGTTCATTCTGAGGCCCATTCTTCCTTGACCCATGCTGAGTTGACCAACAAGATTGTTCCCCCTCAAAATTTTTAAAGTTCAAAGACAGCCCCTCTTCCAAAGACTCGTAGAAAGAGGAAGAGCTGTAAAGTGCAGCTTTGTCTTCAACCAAAGACAAGCTACTCCTATCATGGGGCTTTGTAGACCACACCTCCTTGACAGCCTTTTTCCTAACAATATTTTCCCCTTTTGGCTTAAAAAGACCACTGCCATCTGACAAAACCCCTCCAACCTCACTGAAATTGCCACCCTTATGCTTTACCTGATGGGAGAAAACCGAGTCCGACTTCACACCCCCAAAAACCTGCTTGTCTTTAGCCAAACTTCTATCCATAACCTTATCAACTTGATTCATGGAGTCTGACTTCACACCCCAAAAAACCTGCATGTCCTTAATTAAACTTCTGTCCATTATCTTATCAACTTGATTCACGGACAAAGGTTGAAACACCTCCTCTTGATTTTGAAATTCAGACCAGGATTTCACACTGGATTGATTAGCCACCGTCTGCAAATCAAGACACTTTTCCGGTCAAGAAAAATCCGCCGGCAAAGACAACTCTGAAGTCTTAATGGTAAAACATTCGCTCCCCATTTTAACTTTGATCAAATCAGGACAAAGATTATTAAGAGGAATTAAAACTAAAATCCAACCTCTATCCAATCTCTTCTTGAATAAGGTACCTTCCTCTACCATCACCACTTCTCCAACTTGCTGACCAACCTTGTTGAAGAAAGCTTTGTTCCAGAATCTTGTAGGCACACCAACACACTCAATCCGAACTTGTTGCGGAAACGCCCAGAAAATTCAACAGAAAAAATGCACATAACACACAAACACAGATATTTACGTGGTTCGGCAATTGCCTACGTCCACAGGAGGCAGCAAACTGATATTATTGAGAAATTATACAAATTACAAAAAAAAACAGAATTTCTCTCAGATTTTCTCAGGAATTCTCTCTGGAAGCTTTGCTTCTCTTGCTGCTTACCCTTCTTGCTTGTTGAGGGTCTTATTTATAGGGGAAAGGCAAAGACAAACCTCCCCCATTTTCAACATGGTGGTTATGCTCATGAATGTGGCCGGTGGTAGGTGGTAGGTGGAAGTTGAGCCAATTTGTCAACAATCTCCACCTTGGCGAGAATCCACCGATCAATGCTGCCTCCATTACGCCCTTAGGCGCTACGGGCTCGAGAGATACTGATCAAGTCCAAACAATGTTGAAACTTGATCCCTGTTACTACCTTTGTTAACATATTTGCAGGATTATCTGCAGTTCCGATCTTCTGGAGTAGAATGTTCCCTTCATCTACTATTTCCCGAACAAAGTGGTAACGGACGTCTATATGCTTGGTGCGACTATGATGGACTTGGTTCTTTGCCAAACAAATGGCACTCTGGCTGTCGTAAAAAATTTCCACGTTTTTCTGAACAATGCCCAAGTCCCTGATCAAACCACGAAATCAAATAGCTTCTTTGAAAGCTTCTGTTACAGCCATATACTCTGCCTCAGTAGTAGACAAAGCCACTGTTGACTGTAAAGTTAATCTCCAACTTACTGGTCCTCCAGCCATAGTGAACACATAACCAGTAGTAGATCGGCGCTTATCAAGATCACCAGCATAATCAGAATCAACATATCCTACGATATGTTTGTCAACCGTTTGATCTCTCTCGAACTTTAAACCAACATCTACAGTACCCTGAATGTACCGTAGAATCCATTTCACTGCTTGCCAGTGGCCTTTACCAGGATTGTGCATGTAACGGCTCACCATACTTACCGCGTGTGAAATGTCAGGTCTAGTACACACCATCGCATATATCAAGGCACCAACGACATTTGCATATGGAACATGATCCATTTGCCTCTTTGCATCATCAGTAGTCGGTGACATTAGTGCACTCAGTTTGAAATTTGGAGCCAACGGTGTACTTACAGGTTTAGATTTGCTATCAATGCCAAACCTCTGAAGTACAGTTTTCAAATACCGAGTCTGTGTCAAACAGATGGTACCTTTCGCTCTGTCCCTTTTGATCTCCATACCAAGAATCTTCTTGGCCTCTCCAAGATCCTTCATGTCAAACTCTGAGCTCAATTGAGCCTTCAGCCTGTCTATCTCCACCTTGCTCTTAGATGCTATCAGCATATCATCCACATATAAGAGCAAATAGACAAATGTACCATCTTGGAGTTTGCGAAAATATACACAGTGATCAAAATGACTGCGTGTGTACTTCTGAGTCATTATGAAGCTATCAAACCGCTTGTACCACTGTCTCGGTGACTGCTTCAAATCATACAGGGACTTGTTCAACTTGCAAGCCCAATTGTCATGTCTTGGAACTTTGAACCCTTCTGGCTGAGACATATAAATTTCTTCGTTCAAAGTACTATGGAGGAATGCGGTCTTCACGTCGAGTTGAGCTAACTCGAGATCAAATTGTGCAACCAAAGCCAGTAGGATCCGAATAGACGAATGCTTAACAACAGGTGAGAATACCTCATTGTAGTCTACTCCTTCCTTCTGTGCGTAGCCTTTCGCTACCAATCTGGTTTTGTATCTGATGTTGTCTTTGCCCGGAGCACCTTCCTTCTTGGCATAGACCCATTTGCACCCTATAGCTCTCTTTCCCTTTGGAAGTTGTGTCAGCTTCCAAGTTTCATTCTGGTGAAGTGATTGCATCTTCTCATCCATCTCCATCTTCCACTTGACATTGTCCGTACTGTCCATAGCTTCTCTGTAAGTGTACGGGACATCATCATCAGTCACTGGAAGAGCGTATGCCACCATGTCTGTGTAACGGGCAGGAGGCTTCCGAATGTCTCTTTTCGGTCTGCTGGTGGCAATGGACTCTTGCTATTGTCTGATTTCAGGTATTGGTGCTTGTAAGGTTTATGATTTGTATTAGCTTAATTCCATTGCAAAACACTCTATGATTGTATTAGTTGTTGCTTAGGACATTATTTGAAGAAAGGAAGCTTAAAGAGTGAAGAGCAACGTCTAGTGCAAAAGTCGTCTTCAAGAGGTGAAAAACGTCAAAGGTAAATCTTGACTTCCATCCTCTTGCAAGGCGTTAGCGCACACACACACAATTCATACATGTGTGTCCCTGCATCGTGGTTCAAACATTTGGTATAACACATTCACACACTTCATAGCATGCTCATGCATTGATCTTGTATTGACAAACATTGTGAAATTGCATGCTTTGTGACTATCTCCTTGATATGGCATGCTTGTGTGAATATGTGTTTATTTGTTTCCGTATTTTATGTTTAGGACTTGAACATGTTCTTATTTAATGTCTTATTGAGTTTCAGCCATTTCGGTTACTCATTCATAAGGTTTCGAGTCCAAACAAGTTGACTATGCTACTTTTCGTTCTCATTTGTTGTGTTGACTTCATCGTCGGATTCCGAGATGATTTCTCAACCATTTTTCAAAGTTGAGTAGTTGTAGTTGTAGTCGTGCGTGAGGGAGTCACAGTTCGTAATCCAAAAACGGATTTGAAATCGGAGGTCGGATGCTCAAGATATGGGCTGAAGAACCGAAGGAGCGCGCGAGAGAAGTCGGGATCACGTGTGGCCACAAGGCCAGCCCGTGTGGGAGGCCGTGGGCCCCACGGCCAAGGGAGCCCTCTGCTCCCGTGGGCCCCACGCGCCCCCCATGGGGTGGTGACGTGGCGTCTTCTGATTCGCTCGTAAAATCTCTCATTTCCCTCCTTTTAAGCTCACCTTCTTCCCTCCACACTTTGATGAATTTTGGAAGAACACTTGAGAAAATTTCTGCAGAATTCTACATTTTTTGTTTACTTGTTTTGATCATATCTCTCTCATACGAACTCGAAATCAATCGATTCAAAAACCAAAATTGTTGGTCTCGAAGAGAGCTACAAACCCCAAGCATTTCCAGAGGCAGTTGACTTCACCATTTTTCTCAGAGGATGCATTTTCAGTACGTGGTCAGTATGGTAGTTTCAACTTCCTCTTTTTCAATTTCATCTTTGATCATCTCTTGATTCTTACTATTTGATTGATAAAATTTGTTGAGAAGTATGTTAGATCACTTGCTAGGGTTGTTTGATCATTTGTTAATTGAGTTTTAGCTTTGTGATTTGTTTTGAACATATATGTGTTAAACTTGATTGTGTGTGAAATTGATTCTAGAAATTGAATATATGATTTATCTCATATTATTTTCTAGGTTCTATTTCTTGATCTAAGAACTAGGTTTTTAGTGTGATAAATTGAATATTCATACCTTTGTTCTTATTGATTTGCATGTCTTGATTTCTAGATAATTTTGTGATTGTGTGTTGAAATCATATTCTAGACTATCATTGAACATGTACATTTTGCTTGATTGATCATCTAGCTTAATTTGTTTGTGTTTGCATCACTTTAGATCATAGCCTTGCATTAGGTTGAAGTCTCTAGCAAAGTGAGTGAAGCTTTGTGGATAGAGCAAGGAAGCCTTGATTAGAGTCGGGAGGACTCGGATAATCAAGCAAGGAAGTCTTGTCTAGGGTCGGGAGGATTCGGATAGGCAAGCAAGAAATCTTCCTAGAGACGTGAGCGTCTTGGATAGGAAGTTGCTTTCTAGAGGTGTAGAATACATCTCGGATAGGAAGTAGGCTTGGTGATTCACTAGCCCGAGGGTAGATTAGGAGTTGATAGCTTGAGTGGATATCATGAGTGATAGCTTGAGTGTGTAAGTCCTTTTTCACATAGTGGATTGCTTCGCCGGTGGTTCTAGTATCAACCCGTGGATGTTTCCTCATTGAGGTTTTACCATGTTAAAATCATTGTGTTCAATTTTGCTTTACTTTCCTTTATCTTCCATATATTACATTGATTGCATATCTTGTAAATTGATTAACTCTTGTCTTAGTGAAATCAATTCGTTTGCTAAATCTAATCGAGTGTGCATTTGCCTTGTAATTTTCCGCATTATTTTTAATTGGAAGAATTTGGAGCCTATACCTATTCACCCCCCCCCCCCCCCCCCCCCCCCCCCCCCCTCCCCCTCCTAGTTATATTTCACTACTACATTAAGGGAAATTTCTGTGCTAAATCCTCCACCTCAACTAATATCTCGTCTTGATCATCAAATTCATCATCCGGATGATCGACTGTTGGAGAAGCCTTTTCTGACTTCTTGGGAGTTTCAAACTCCACCTGTTGCAGAGAGTTTGGATTCTCATTCTCTGTGCCTCGAGGTATTTGTTTCAGCATTGCAGATTCGTCAAAGGTAACATCTCGGCTTAAGATGATCTTCTTTGACTCATAATTCCATAGTCTGAATCCCTTGACTCCTTCACTAAAGCCCACGAAAATAGCTTTCTTGGCTCTAGGATCCAGTTTGGATTTAGTAACATGAAAGTATGCTGGTGTAAGATCTTATATTTATGTTGGCTTGATTCCATTGCAAAACACTTTTTGTTTGTATTGCTTAGTTGCTTAGGTGTTTCGTGATTAGATCAAGCTTCAAAGAAGGAAAGCAATGTCGCATGCAAAGTTCGTCTTCAAGAGGAAATGTGCTTCTTTGGATGCTAAGGTATTGAGATACTTCTTCCTCTTGCAAGGCATAAGCACACACACACACAATTCATACATGTGTGTCCCTGCATCGTAGTTCAAACATTTGGTATAACACATTCACACACTTCTTAGCATGCACATGCATTGATCTCTAATAGATAAACATTATAAAATTGCATGCTTTGTGACTATCTCTTTGATATGGCATGCTTGTGTGAATTAGTGTTTGTATGTTTCCATATTTTTGTATTTTGACTTGAATATGCTCTATTATGATTCCGTAGTGAGTTTCGGTCATTTCGGTTACTCATTCATAAGGTTTCGAGTCCAAACGATGTAGCTACGCTACTTTTCATTCTCATTAGTTAAGTTGACTTCATTATCGTTTTCCGAGATGATTTCTCAACCATTTTTTAAAGTTGTGTAGTCATCGTCGTCGTCGTCGTGTGTGAGGGAGTCACGATTTGTAATCCGAAAATAGATTCAAAATCAAAGTTCGAATGCCCAAGATATGGCTGAAGAACGTGAGGGAGCGCGCGAGAGGCGAAGGTGTCCAAGAGGCCACGTGTGGCCCAAGCCGTGGGTGAGCCGTGGGCCCCACGGCCAGAGGGGCTCTCTGCCCCCATGTGGCCCACGCGCCACCCACGGGCTGGGTGACATGGACATGCTCGATTGTCTCGTTTTTACCTTCTCTCTCCTCCATTTAATCCTCTCTCCTTCCCTCCAAACATTTTGAAGATTTTCAAGAACACTTTCAAAATTCTGCAGGAATTCTTCAACATTTTAGTTTTAGTATTTTGATCATAACTTTCTCATACGAACTCGAAATCGATTGATTCAAAAGCCAAAATTGGGATGAGAGCTACAAACCCCAAACATTTCCAGAGGTAGCTGACTTCGCCATTCTTCCCAGTTGACTGATCTTCAGTACGTGGTCAAGGTTGTTTTTGTTCAACTTCTTCTTTTTCATTTCATCTTTGATCATCTCTTTAATTCTTACTATTTGATTAATGAAATATGTTGAGAAGGATGTTAGATCATATGCTAGGGGTGTTTGATCATTTGTCAATTGAGTTTTAGCTTTGTGATTTCTCTTGAACATATATGTGTTGAACTTGATTTTGTTTGAAATTGATTCTAGAAAATATATATATGATGTGTCTCATATTATTTTCTAGGTTTTATTTCATGATCTAAGAACTAGGTTTTTAGTGTGACATATTGAATATTCATACCTTGTTCTTGTTGATTTGCATGTTTTGATTTCTATATACTTTTGTGTTTTGATTGATAAAAGCATATTCTAGATTATCATTGAACATGTACATTTAGCTTAATTGATCATCTAGCTTAATTTGATTGTGTTTGCATCACTTGCATCACGTAGATCATAGCCTTGCATTAGGTTGAAGTCTCTAGCAAAGTGAGTGAAGCTTTGTGGATAGAGCAAGGTAGTCTTGATTAGAGTCGGGAGGACTCGGATAATCAAGCAAGGAAGACTTGTCTAGGGTCGGGAGGATCCGGATAGACAAGCAAGAAATCTTCCTAGAGACGTGAGCGTCTTGGATAGGAAGTTGCTTTCTAGAGGTGTAGGATACATCTCGGATAGGAAGTAGGCTTGGTGATTCACTAGCCCGAGGATAGATTAGGAGTTGATAGCTTGAGCGGATATCATGAGTTGATAGCTTGAGTGTGTAAGTCCTTTTTCACATAGTGGATTGCTTTGCCGGTGGTTGTGGTATCAACCCGTGGATGTTTCCTCTTTGAGGTTTTACCACGTAAAAAAACACGTGTGTTCATTTTTGTTTTTACTTTTCTTTATCTTCCATATCTTACATTGATTGCATATCTTGTAAATTGATTAACTCTTGTATTAATGAAATCAATTCATTTGCTAAATCTAATCAAGTGTGCATTTTCTTTGTTATATTCCGCATCATTTTTAATATTTAAATACCTATTCACCCCCCCCCCCCCCCCCTCTTTTAGGTATATTTTGCACTACTACTTAAGGGAAATTTCATTTGGTATCAGAGCGGGTGTCTAGACGCACTTAGATAGATCCTTTCTTTGTAGTGTTTTGTGTTTTTGTTTGTGATAATCATGATTAAGGAAGTGTGTTCCTATGTGGCTTCTTTTGTTGAACATATTGACTTAGATGAGAAAAAGATCGATGATCTTACTTTTGAAAATGAACGTTTATCCAAAGTCAATATGTCCCTCAACCAAGAAGCTAGAGAATCATGCTCTTGGCTCAAAAGAATTCAATGAACTTAAAGACAAGATCTTAAGTCTAGAATTGAATTTAAAAGATAGCAATGATAGACTTAGCATCTTAAAGCAAGAAATTGAGCAAAGAGATATTTCTCTTGTTAGTGCTAAAAGGCTAGAAAACATGCTTAAAGCCAAAATTAGTGAGCACTTAACTCAAGAGAAAAAGTATGAACAATGGCTAGATAAATCACGTAAAGATTTTATGTTTAGTGATGACATAGCGGAAAAATATGCCATTAAAATTAGGATGCTTTGTGAGAAACTTGATGAGGCTAATAATATGATTGGCAAGATGTCATCTAGCTCTAACAAAGTTGAAACCCTCATTAAAAGTGGAAAGCATCCATGTGACAAAAGAGGTTTAGGTTATATCAATGAGAAGGAGACTCCTTCATCTAACAAATCTACTTTTGTCAAAGTAAGCATTGAAACAAATGTAGGTACACTCACTCAAGGTAAAACTATGAAAGCTACCGGAGGTGCCTCTTCATCAACAAGGATGTTCAATGGAAGAACACAACAACATAAACATCAAGGAGCATCAACCTCAAATGCAAGAGGTGGAGCATCAAGGGTTGCACATCAAAGAAGAAAAATTATGAGAAGTCCAAAGGAGTTGGAAGCAAATGCAAATGGTAAATTTCTCAAATTTATTCCTATTTGTCATCATTGTAATATGATAGGACATATTCGACCTAGATGCTTTGAGTATATTCGGAAATGCAAACTTGATAATGCTTTTCATGACATGTTTTTGAATGGACCTAGGCAATCATCCATGTATGGATATAAAAATAGACCTAGGAAGACCTTGGAAAAGCATGTTGTGGAAAAAGTTGTTGATGACTTGCTTGCTAAATCTTGTGTTGTGCCTCACTCTACTATGCATAAGAAAGTTGATAATGCTTTGTTTGATAGTTTTAAAAATGTGACCAATGAGGTCAAGGTGCATGTTAAAAAGCCTAACATTAAGTCAAAGCATGTTAGAAGTAAGAGTGAGAGGCATGTTGTGAAAAATGTGTGGATTAGAAAAGACACATCTAAATGTCATGTTGCACAATATGCTTTACGTGCCAACTCCTCCTATTCTTAATACCTAGATAGCGGTTGCTCTAAGAACATGATCGGGAACAAAGAGTTCTTTAAGAATCTTGTTTTAAAGAATGGAGGTTGGGTTACTTTTGGTGATGATACCAAAAGGCAAATTCTTGGCAAGGGAACAATTTGTATCCCCGGATTGCCTAAACTTCGCAATACTTTGTATGTTGATGGGTTACAAGCTAACTTGATAAGCATTACTCACTTGTGTGAAATTTTTAAAGAAGTTAGCTTTAACAAAGATGTGTGCACTATAATTGATAAAAAGGGCAATGTTGTCCTAAGAGTCAAAAGGTCTATAGACAATTGCTATTGTCTTGAGATAGATCCTCTAACTTGCAACATGGCACATGAGTGCAACAAGCTTGATTTGTGGCATCAACGTTTGGGTCACATGAATTTTAAAGATTTGAAAAAGCTTGAAAAACATGGCATTGTTAGAGGTCTTCCTAATCTTGGTAAAAAGCTTGAGGTGGTTTGTGAACCTTGCCAATTAGGTAAGCAAATCAAAGTGTCTCATAAGAAAAATTCTTACATAGCTACCAAGAGACCTTTAGAACTTGTGCACATAGACCTAATGGGGCCAATTCAAACCGAGAGCATTAATGGCAAAAAGTACATTTTTGTATGCGTTGATGACTTCTCTAGGTTTACTTGGGTTTATTTTCTTAGAAACAAAACCGAGGCTTTTGATTACTTTAAAAAGTTTTGTAATCAAATTCAAAATGAAAAAGGTCTTGGTATCAAGAAAATATGTCGCATTAAGAGTGATCATGGGACGGAATTTGAAAATGTAAAATTTAGTAAGTTTTGTGATGGTTTAGGGATTTCTCATGAGTTCTCCACACCTAGAACTCCTCAACAAAACGGTGTTGTTGAGAGGAAAAACCGTGTCTTGCAAGAGATGGTTAGGGTCATGCTCAATAGCAAGAAAGTCCCTAAAAACCTATGGGCCGAGGCGGTCAATACCGCTTGTTATGTGTCTAATCGTGTTTTTAAGAGGCTCGGCACAAAACAAACGTCCTATGAGCTATGGAAGGGCAAGAAGCCCAATGTGAGTTACTTCCACACTTTTGGGAGTAAATGTTATATTTTGAATGATAGAGATCACTTAGGAAAGTTTGATACTAAAAGTGATGTTGGTCTCTTTCTTGGGTATGCTATTAATAGTCGTGCATATAGAGTCTTTAATTTGACTACTAAGACTATCATGGAGTCTATCAATGTGAAGATAGATGATCTTAGCATGCTTAATTTGTGTGATGATAATGGTGTCAATGAACCTAAATAAAACATGTTGAATGACACTAAAACACCTATTGATATGGCTAGTAGTGTTTCTAGTCAAGATGATGAAAATGATAGTCATGTTGAAGTTGAAAGTCAAGGGTTGGAAAATGCTTTAAATGATAATCAACAAAATGACCAAGTTGTTGAACATTCTCACCCAAGACTTAGAAACTTACACTATCAAGAAGACATCATAGGTGATTTAAATGAAGGGGTTAGAACAAGAAATCAAATTGCTAACAAAATTTCTTATGCTTGCTACACTTCTCAAATTGAACCCAAAAATATTAATGAAGCAATTGTTGATGAATATTGGGTTGGGGCTATGCAAGATGAACTTAATCAATTTGAGAGAAATGAAGTGTGGTCCTTGGTTCCTAGACCCAAAGATATAAATGTAATTGGCACTAAATGGGCGTTTAGGAATAAGACCGATGAAAGTGGCAAGATTGTGAGGAATAAAGCTAAACTAGTGAATGTACATGCACCATAAAAATATACATATATATTTCAATGAATGTACATGCACCATAAAAATATACATATATATTTCCCATTCTATATCCGAAAATCAAGTAGATCTTGCACAAGATTATACTATCAAAGAAGCCAAAGCAAGGCTATGGAAAAAGCAAGCAACAGAGTAATTATGGAGGTGGTGGCAGGCAGGGAAGTGTTGGAAGCGAATAGTGAGCCACACAAACAAACTTAAGTAAACTCACACAATTAGGACAAAAATTGAAGAGAAGAAAATTATTCTCTCAAAACTCACAAGTGTTTCTCAACATAACTTCTCACTTTCTTTCTTTGAATAAGTCTATAGTACAAAAGAGAAGGAGCAATCATTTTATACTACATTTAGGACATGTTCTAGAATGAACTAATTAATTGCTAATACATGAACTTATTTATGAACATATTAAATCAACCCATTTAGAACGTCTAGATACATGAACGAACCTAGATTATCTAAACACCCATTTAGAATTCCCATATACATCAAGTCTTGATTAATATTCTAACATCCTCCCTTAATCTAGACTTGTGTGACACCAAGTTTCTCCTTCAATTTGACAAACGTTTTTGTCTTCAATGCTTTTGTGAAAATGTCTGCAATTTGATGTTGTGTCTTGCAATGTTTAACCACTACTTCTCCATCTTTGACCAAGTCTCGAATGTAGTGATACTTGATCCTAATGTGCTTACTTCTTCCATGAAAAACTGGATTTTTGCTAAGTGCAATTGCTGAATTATTATCACAATACAGCACTGTCCCTTCCTCTTGGGAGCACTTCAATTCTTTTAACATCCATCTTAGCCAAAGAGTTTGACAACCAGTTGCACACAGAGCAATATACTCTGCTTCTATAGTTGAGAGAGCAACAACAGGTTGTTTCTTTGAAGACCAAGAAACTGCACCTGAACCAACATTAAAAACATAACCTGATGTGCTTTTGTGACTATCTGCATCTCCTCCCCAGTCGCTGTCACTGTAACCAATCAAAATTGATTCTTGAGATTTCTTGTAATGAATCCCATGATCAATAGTACCAACAACATAACGAAGGATTCTCTTCCCAGCTTCCCAATGACTTTTCTTTGGTGAAGTCATAAATCTGCTCAACATGCTGACAGAAAACATAAAATCCGGTCTTGTTGCTGTCAAGTACATCAAACTTCCAACTAAACTTCGATAAAGAGTAGCATCAACTTTTTCACTCTCATCATCTTTTGTTAACTTCAAATTTGCCTCCATAGGAGTGCTGCAAGGGCAGCTTTTTCCCTTTTGAATTTCTTCAACAAATCTTTTGCATACTTTTGTTGAGAAATAACAATTCCTTCATTTGTTTGTTTAACTTCAATTCCAAGAAAGTAATGAAGAAGTCCCATGTCAGTCATCTCAAATTCATTCATCATGGACCTTTTAAAATCATTTCCCATGATCACACTATTGCCCGTAAAGATAAGGTCGTCAACATACAAGCAAGCAATAAGAAAATTACCACTTTCAACTTCTTTAGTGTAGAGTGCATGCTCATATGGACATCTCTTGAATCCATTCTTCAGGAAGAAACTATCAATTCGACTGTACCAAGCTCTTGGAGCTTGTTTCAATCCATACAACGCTTTCCTCAAACGGTACACCTTGTGTTCTTCTCCTTTCTTCACATAACCTGGGGGTTGTTCAACATAGACCTCTTCTTCTAGGAAGCCATTCAGGAAAGCGGATTTCACATCCATTTGATGTACCTTCCAACCTTTTTGAGCTACCAATGATAAAAGTAGATGAACTGTTTCCAAACAAGTTACAGGAGCAAAAATTTCTTCATAATCAATATCGAGCTTCTGCTTGTAGCCTTTCACAACAAGTCTTTCTTTGTTTTTGTCTACTTCACCATTTGAATGCAATTTTGTTTTGTAAACCCACTTTACACCGAGTACACTCTTTCCTTTCGGAAGTTCTGTCAACTCCCAAGTCTTGTTTCTCTCAATTGCATCTATCTCTTGATTCATGGCAGACCTCATTTTTTTCTCCTTGGATCCTTCTTCAAAACTTATTGGATCTACATCTACAAATAATGCAAAATCCATACCATCAGTAGTAACCATGACATAGTCATTTGAAGAGTACCTTTTGGATGGTTGATGCGGTCGAGTGGATCTCTTTGGCGATGGCAAAGGTGACTCTTCATCACTTGCTAATGAACTAGAAGATGAGGATGATGGTTCAGCTTCGTTTGGTTCAGCCATTTGTTCATCTTTGTTGTCTTCAATATCAACAGAAATTGACTTTTGCTTTTGATCAGCATCATTCCACTTCCAAGACTCTTTCTCATTAAAATTCACATCTCTACTTATGATTATCTTCTTTGAGATCGGATTGTATAGACGATAAGCTTTTGATTTTTCACTATATCCCACAAAAATACATTTTTCTGATTTATCATCTAGCTTACCTTTATTCTCATCTGGAACATGTGAATAAGCTATACTGCCAAACACTCTCAAATGGCTGACACATGGTTTGAATCCACTCCATGCTTCTTGAGGAGTCATACCTTGAACACTTTTAGTTGTTGCACGGTTCAGCAGATAGATAGCACATGTTACTGTTAGGATTATGCTCAATAGCAAGAGTGTAATATTGTCATTAACAATCTTTTTCATATTAATAAAGTGATTTCTGGTTTAACAAATCATATAGCATTTATAGTTTAATATTATAATTGTCAAAGTAAATAATCATAAGGTCTAAAGACTATGAGAAAAGAAGAATTGTTCGTACATCTGGATATGTATGTGGTAGACACAATTCTTTAGTTAGTCTTGAATGATGTTCACAACTTAAGTTAGAGGTTGGGCACCTTTATCTTGTTAAAGTTGTAGAATTCTTTTGCTAGCATTTGGGTGGGATCAAATGAGATATGATGAGTCTAAAATCATCGGAGTGTCTTCGAGCAAAAGGATCTAGTGCACTGGGTGCATTGAACTGGATCACAATGAAATACTTTATCTATAACCGTCAGTAGATAAAAGTCTTTTCATTACCAAGACAATCGGAGAGTCTATCTTAATTCTGAGATAAATGATGGACTTATGGTTGCAAGTGATATCATTTGAGTTATCAATGAGTACGATTATATCGCATAGTCTATCCTCGATAGTTTGGTGATATTCATTTGTTAATCGATAGAGGACTTCATTTATAGATATGGACATCGTGGCTCCATTTAATTAAATGAGAGTATAATATCATCATATGGATGTTTTGAGGTAATTGGATATTAAATCTCAACGTTGAGTTTTCGATAGTGTCTATTGAAAACAAGGCTTCTGGACAAGTCAAAATATCCAAGTTCAAAACGTGGTCATATGAGTAAATATGGTAACTTGGAGAGTTATAGGCGGTTTATGAACTCTTGGCGATTACTGATATTAATCACGAGGATACACTATCTCCAATATGATTGTCTAGGGTATGAATGAGGAGCATCTTCCTTTTCTATCTTTATTTAAGAGTTCAGTTTTAGCTCTTTAGTGGAATGAGTTAAAATTAATGGATCGGACCTAAGTGAATCATTTGTTGATTGTAATTAGGTTATGTCTATTGAAGCTTAAATTTAGATGGCTCGCCAAGATCCCCAATCCACACGGACTTGCATGGATCACTTGATATATTCTACCGGACCAATTTAAGGGTCCATCTAGAATTGCATTTAATATATTAAGAATATAATTTGCACATTATTTATGTAATGGGCTGCTCAATTATATTAATATATTAATGAAAGGCATGTGGGCTTGTTTCTTTTAGTAAGAATGGGTCTGGTTCACATGTGGGCTTTTTATTTAAAGTCCAATGGATTAAATAAAATAAGAAAATAATATTTGGCCCATTTATTTTAAGTGGGGCGGCAAGGTGGTTTTTAACCTAATATATTATTTTGTTTCATTGTTTTAATTAAATAAGAATTAATTAATTTATTAATTAATTGTTTAATTAAGAAACAAATCTTTTCTGATCAGGAAATATGTTTCCTAGAGTTATACTATTGGTAGTAGTATACTAAAAGTAAAAGACTTATTTGGTAAGAAAATAAATAATAAGGTTTATTTATTTAATCAAATAAGGAAGTCTTTGAGATAGTCACAAATACACTAAAGAGTTGGATTAGGGTTTGGAATTCTAAGGAAATCTACATAGGGTTAGGATTTAATTAGTCAAAAGACAAATCCTACATGGTAGATGATTTTGGCCACAATATATAAATATATATTAAATATATAAGGCCGAATATATATATATATATATATATATAATGCATGCAGTATTAGGCCGAATATATATATGTATAAAATGCATGCTGTATTGATTCCGCAACACATATATATATTGGTTTATATCATTATTTTTGTTTCGTGAGGGTGCAGAATCGATGCACTTATTAGCACTTGTATATTAGTTGTGCACTATTCGGTGCACTATATATATTATAATATATATAGATATTATATATAGGTTGAATTCGGCTAACCCTATTTGCAAGGCTTGAGAGTTTTTTCTTTTGCTTAAAAAAAAAGGATACAACTCTAGTGATTAGTGTGTGTTGATTTCGACTAAAACATAAAAGAGTGAATAGATTATTTTTTGATGGTACACTAATTGCTTGTTCATCAATAAGCTTGTGTGTACAACATCGATTTATGTTCACGCGAGTTTCGATCATTAGATTGAGAACTCAAAAGTGACCGGAATAATCTTAGTCTTTTTTTGATTGTTTTGTGACTAACAAAAGAAAAAGAAAAGTTTGTTTGTCCATTCTCAGGTTTGCAATTCAAAGAAAAGGGAGACCACGCTCCTAGGTGATTCACGTTCGTGCTAGGATTGAAGATCTTGCGGATTACCATCGACGTAAATCAATCGGATCACGCGACAAAAGGTATTCTTCTTTTGTTGATTATATGTATGTTTAATTAATTAAAGGGTTAAGGTTCATAAAAGGGAAAAATTTTAAAACATACTAAATCTATTTTTTAGTCTCGCTTCCGCTGCATGTACTACTGGTATTTTTCCCTACAATTACAACATCACCCCAAAATTCATTAGGCATCCCTTTAGCTTTCAACATGCTTCTTGCCAGCTCCATGATGGTTCTATTTTATCTCTCAGCCACTCCATTTTGCTGAGGAGTGTAGCGAACAGTTTGTTGATGCCGAATTCCATTCTCCTGCAAAAAACTTTCCAAAGCCACATACTCTCCACCACGATCGGAACGTAAAGTTTTTATTCTATAACCACTCTGATTTTCAACAAGGGCTTTAAAAGTTTTGAAGCATTCAAAAACTCCACCTTTTTCTTTAAGCAAATAAATCCATGTTTTTCTGTTGTAATCGTCAATTAAAGTGAGAAAATAATGATTACCTCCATTTGATATTGTGCGCATAGGTCCACATAAATCAGTGTGAACTAATTCAAGTGGGTTTGAGGCTCTCCATGCTTTGCCAACTGGAAATTGATTACGATGGTGCTTCCCGAGAAGGCATGCTTCACAAGTTTGATGATTTTTCTGACTAATGTTTGCCATTCCCCTCACCATATGATTTTGACACATATGAGACAATGAGTTAAAACTCAAATGTCCATATTGTAAATGCCAAAGCCATGAAGGATCTTTCACCATAATGCTGAAACAAGAACTTTGGCCATATGAAAAATTCAAAGGGTACATTTTGTTTTGACTCATATTTATCTTTGCAATAAGACTACCATCTTTGCCTCTGATCTCGCACACATCATCTTTAAAAATAACATTATATCCTTTCTGCAGAAGCTGCCCAACACTCAATAGATTGTCTTTAAGGCCTGGAACATAGAACACATTGCTGATCCGTTTGACACCTTTCTTTGTATGAACAAGAATATCGCCCTTTCCTTTCACTTGAGGTCGCATGTCATCACCAATCTTGACTTCACTTTGGAGAGAATCATCCAAACTTACGAAAATGCCTTTGTTGCCAATCCTATGGTTACTGCAACCACTATCAAGATACCAAACATTTTGAGCGACAAATTCTTGTGCCTTGCAATCTAAGGAGAGAGTACTATCATCATTATTTTGTTCCTCGGGCATGAAATTTGAGTTGTTTCTATCACCATCATTTTTCTTCAACCTGCAATATGCTTGAATATGGCTAAAGTGATTGCAATTATAGCATTGAATATGAGAGAAATTACTACGACCTCTACCTTGACTTCTGCCGCCTCTGCCTCTACCTCTACCTCTGTCTCTTCCTCTTCCTCTTCCTTGGCTTGAAGAAGAACTTGATTCTTCCTTGCTGTCATTGTTGTTGTTCTGAGACTCAGAATTTCTACCACCACCACGTCCACCTCTTCTCCCTCTAGAGCTTTGATTAAAAGAAGCCTGGGACCGAAAAGCTTGTTCTAAAGGAGTAGTATCAAACTGCTTCAATCTGAGCTCATGAGAGTGTAGGGATCCCATCAAGCTATTGACTGATAAAGTGGACAAGTCTCTTGACTCTTCAATAGCAACAACAACATGCTCAAATTTTCTAGTCATGCTCCTGAGAATTTTCTCAACAATTCTCTGATCTGAAATTTGTTCTCCATTTATTTTCAATTGATTAACAATCAAGAGAACACGATTGAAAAATTCTTCCACTGACTTGGAATCTTTCATTTTGAGTGTATCAAATTCAGATCTAAGAGCTTGCAGTCTTACCATTTTAACTTTATCTTCACCTTGATCAGTTGACTGCAAGGTGTCCCATGCCACCTTTGCTGAAGTTGCCGTGGAGATCCTTTCAAAAATTACTTCATCAACTGCTTGATAAATAAAGAATAACGCCTTCTTGTCTTTCTTACGGTTTTCCTTCAACTCATTAGCTTGTTGTTGAGTAAGCCCAATTTGATTTTCTGGCTCAACAAATCCATTCTCAATAACTTCCCATAAATCTTGAGAACCATATAAAACTTTCATTTGTTGACTCCATCGACTATAATTCTTTCCGTCAAAACGAGGAAGTTGAGGTTGCAACATATTGTTGTTGGACGTCATATTGAAACCGAGCTCTAATACCACTTTGTTGGAAGCGATTAGTGAGCCACACAAACAAACTTAAGTAAACTCACACAATTATTTAGGACAGAAATTGAAGAGAAGAAAATTGTTCTCTCAAAACTCATAAGTGTTTCTCACCATAACTTCTCACTTTATTTCTTTGGATAAGTCTATAGTACAAAAGAGAAGGAGCAGTCCTTTTATACTACATTTAGGACATGTTCTAGAATGAACTAAGTAATTGCTAATACATGAACTTATTTGTGAACATATTAAATCAACCCATTTAGAACTCCTAGATACATGAATGAACCTAGATTATCTAAACACTCATTTAGGATTCCCAAATACATGAATGAACCTAGATTCTCTAAACACCCATTTAGAATTCCCATATACATCAAGTCTTGATTAATATTCTAACAGGAATTGCTTTTGGAGGAAGCCGGATCTGGAACTGGTGGGGGTGGGGGTGGGGGTGGGAGTTGGTGGACAGAAATGGCAAGTGTTATTCATTTGAAGTCACAAAAAGTTGTTTCCGCCCTTGTTTAGGCAACAATGATCCTCCTTCGTGAGGGCAGGCAAAAGAATGTTAACAAGCCGAATTCCACTGGATTTTCATTACTGGGAACATTTATATAACATAAACATAATTGCTATGTTTGGGATTGCTTTGCTTAAGAAATAATATGCTTATGGCTTAACTTAAGAAATAATCGACTTCAAAGATAAGTTGATATGTGTTCAGTAAATTGACTTTATAAACAATAAACTTAAGATAAAAGCAAGGAAAATGTGTTTAGTCAGCAAAATTTTAATTGATTGTGGAAAATGACTAAAATGGACATGATTATTAAAATGTAATATTTTGTTCAAGTATTTGTTTTCTACTTAGTTTTCATTGTTTCCAGCTTTTTTAATCAATTATTAAAAATAAGTCTACTAACTGAGTCAACTCAAATTTCTCCAACACAAATCCCACCGAGCCAACTCTCTTCTCCAACACAAATTCTGCCGAGTCAACTCAGTCACTCACTCAAGCTTCATGAATGGGAACTTACCAAGTCATTGGCCAATCTTTGCAAATATTGACAAGAACCAACCTCCACCAGTGATGTCGGGAGAAGAGACCAGTTCTCCTTTGAACCGGTAATGGAGGAGGCAAAGAAAAGCCTCCTCCCGTTCTCGTGAGATCCGTCGCTTCAATCGCGCTTCCTCCCCCATTTGCGGAGCATAACCAACTTCTCCGGCACTGGAGGGACCGGTTCTAGATCCATATCACATCGGAATCTAGTTCCAGACTGCGTCGAAATCTCGTTCTCCATTCTCGCGATTCAGATCTAGATCATGTCAGAATCCCGTTCCAGATCAGATCTCATTCTCCCACTGCCAGGGAAAACTGGCTTCCTCCGACGACGATGGTGTTGGCCACTTTGGCCACCATTGTCACCGGCGACGATGGCGACCACTGTTACCGGCGATAATGGTGGCCACATTTTTTATTTTTTTAATATTTTTTAGTTTAAAAATAATTTTGTTATATTTAAGGATATTGTTGTCTGATCGGTTCATTTCTATACATGTTTTAGGCCCCGAATTCCTATTATTTATGTTTTGTTCTCGAGTAAATTAGGTTGTTTAATGTGTTTGTTGAGCATGTGTAGGTCCATTCCATTCTAGTGGTGTTAAATCTTATTTTGGAAGAAAAGGAATCAAAAGATGGAGAAAAGGAGCAAATTGGAAGAAACAATGAAAAGATGATTTTCGGCCAGTGCAGAACCTCTATGTTGTGGGGCCCATATCTCTCAGCTCCGATTGATTTGTGTGTCCTACCACCTATGGGTTGAAAGCCCCGGAAGTCTAGTTTCTGGTGCACTTTTCAGATCGTAATTCCGATATTCCTAGAAGAAGTTATGACTGATTTAGTAACCGAAGGTCAGAGCTGAAAAGAATTACCGCGGCCCAGACCGCCCCCCGTGCAACTTACCTAGGGAGCAGCCTAGGCAGCGACCCAAAGCAGAAGAATTCCACTTGACGTGCAGCTGCCGAGGCAACATGCCTCCAGAGCGACCCAGGGAGCGGTAATACGTATTTTTTGGCGGATTTCAACTCCGAATTAGTCCATAACTGTTCCAAAACTTCCCAAATCAAATCCTAATAACTTTAGAAGATCAAGACATGTTTGGGAAACTTCTTAAACTCAAATTAGGAGTCAATCATCAAGTTAGGAAATCCAAGTTAGGAAAGGATTCTTATTCCTTGTTTCATTCTACTTTCCCACTTGGTGTATTTCCTAAACCTAAGAAGAATTGGGGGTTCACAAGGAAAGTCACCTATAAATACTTCCTATTCTTTTCAATTCAAAAGGAGACAGCCAAGGGAGGTTCCAAGCCACAGAAGGGGGCCGTCCCCCATCACTCCGACCACCATACATCGGGTTTTCTCTACATCTCTTCTATGTTTTTGTTCTCTCCATTGATGTGTAACTAAACCTCTAACTAGGGGATTGATGTAACCGATTTTGGATAACTCTATGTGAACAATTAGTCTACATTTTGTTAATCAATTGGGTTTCGTTTTGTTTATTGAATTAATTGCTCTATTCTACTCTCTCTGATTATGTTGTGACCGCAAGTGATTTGAGTTTGTGGCTTAGTTTATCCATGAGATTAGGGTTTAGATGTGGATGACCGCTCCATTTAAATCTGAATCAAAAGCTTAATAAACAAGAAAATTGATGTATGCATGACCGTGCTATGTTAATTTGGCTTAGAGTTTTGTGTAAAATATGGGTTTTGACAATTGCTCATTACATGACCGTGTGTGAGTAATAGGAAGAACCCTAGATCATTATTCCGTATTCGTTGCATGACCGTGTGCGAGTATTGGAAAAGATCTTTGAACCTAATTGAATTATCTTGAAAACAAGCCCGTAAACTAGATTGAAGTGTTTAACGAGACTAAGTGTGAGAATTGAGTGTCTAAGAAAGGTGCATGGATTCCCTAGTATTTCTCTCCATATATTCATCCCTTGTGTGATCTTTGGTTTGATTTGATTTGATTTTAGTCTTTAGTTCAAGTGGTTATAATTTAGGTTAATTTTAGATTTCAACAATCTTCCAAAGAATAGCATTATGCAATTTAGTTTTTCGCACTTAGAGTAATCCTTGCTAGATTAATTGGCTTTGACCGATAGAATCACCGATCCCAGTGAACGAACTTTCTTAGTAAATTGAACACAGATTTTACTGCATCATTGTCTTTTATTATAAATAATGAGGATAATACGGAAATTTTACAAGTATTGAAATAGCTTCTCCAATAATCAGCTTTAAAAAACAACCCCTACCAACTTCTAAAAAGCTAATTATTGGAGGAGCAGATTATGAAATAAGTGGATTATGGAATGTTTACCAAACACCTCATGGGTCATAGATTATGAAATAAGTGATTATTTCAAAAGTTTAAGCAATCCCAAACATGGCCTTAGGCCCAGCCCTAGGAGGAGCCCAGTGAGGCAACCGCCTAGGCCCCCGATTGTAAAGGGCCTCCAAATTGTAGTTAAAAAAAATGATTTTAAAATATTGTCCATTTAAATTTTAAACAAAATAGGTCCATAAATGACTTTAAAAATGGCTCACCTACACATATAATTTTTTTAAAGGCCCACCAATGGAAACCCAACCGATAAATGATTTTAAAAATGGCTCACCATAAACATAATTTTTTTTAAATGGCCCACCAATGGAAACCCTAGAAACACTTGTGTTTGTCACAAATAATCATCTTTTATATCTCTAAAAAAAAAAACACTCAATACTGTTTCGATACGAAAATTTGGAATTCGTTGTTTCAAAAGTAATTAAATCAATACACTTCTTCTTTTTTTTGAAAACCTTTTTTTTTTTTTTTTTTTTTTTTTTATCTACACTTAATTAGTACTTTTGCTACTAAAATGTGACACAAGTAATGTTTAAATGATATATTTTTTAATGCAATTATAAAAAAATATTTTGGTAACTTTGTTTTGCTATTCTGTTGTGTATGTTACAGTCTTGAGGTTGAGTTATTATATTGATTTTTACAAGTTTTTACTAGAGAAAAAAAAAAAAAAAAAAACCATAAATAGAGTATCAAGGGTCAGGGTCTCATTTCTATAGTTCGCCTCAGGACTTGAAAATCTTAGGGCTGGCCTTGCATAGCCTTAATCAGTTTCGGCTTGAACATCTTTAAACAAGTGAACTGTATGGTTTCCGGTGAGAATTCAGTTGGAAAAATAAAGTCAACAAATAGTATCTTCAAAAGATTTTTTATTTTTTATTTTTAAAGCATATCTACAAAAGATTTGTGAAAGAAGTAAAATATTGATAGGGACAAAAACACATAAATTCATTAGCAATAATACTATTTTGTCTAAATTTAGTGTCCAAATCTGGTGCCCAAATGATGTGACAACACTATTATCCATTCATTTAAATGTTATTAGATTTATATGATTTAAATGAATTGATTAAAGTATTACCACATCATTTGGGTACCAGATTTGGATAAAGTAGCATTACTCATTCATTAGTATTTATATATACTAATGCTAGACAACCTAAAAATTTAGCCCAAATTTCAACTCAAATAATGTGGCAATTGGTTTTTTCATTAACCAAATCATCACATATTATGTATGGTGATGACAACTCTTTTACCACATCATTTGGCATGAAATTTGGGTTAATTATTTAGGTTGTATAACATTACTCATTTATATAATTAAAATTATACTCATCCAAGTAATCCTAATTGAAGTTAATATATAGGATTCTGATTTATAAAAAAAAATAAAAAGGAATTATTTTTTTGATAAAATATCAACCATAGAATGAGATTAATCCTACAAAAATTGGGCTGGAGTTTGTTGAAACTATTAGGATCAATGACATTTTATCAGCTTTCATCACCGGAAGAAATTTACTCTTACAATACCAAGACCGAGAGAGATTATTTTATTATTTTTTTTGAAAGAAGAAGAAACTTTACTAAAGGCAACAGCCAAAAACAACACCAACAACAAACGAGGAAAGAACAACAGAGAGCTAAACCCAACGAACCCTAAGCAAAACAAGCAAACCCAAAACAGAAGAAAACAAGGCGCAAAAACCAGAGCCCACAAACAACCAAAAACCTAGGCACGCTCAAATATAACACATCTCCACCAAACTCTGAACCTTTTTTGGCCAAGCTATCTGCGAAAGAGTTAGAGGCCCTAGAGCTAAACACAACAGAGGCTTGGCCAAATCTACCCAAATTGCTGCGGATGTCAAAGATGCTCTGCGAGTGCTTGATACTTCCCACACCACTGCTGTTCACCCACTCAACGGCCATCTTCGAATCACTAACGACAATAAGACTCTTATCAGCCAACTCAGATCTGGACCCAAAAAGATCACAAGCTCTAGCAATGGTTAGTTATAGCATCCTGAATCCCGACTGAGGCAGAAAAAATACACAACTCCTTCCCTCGATGGTCCCGAAGCACCCCACCTATACTTGCTGAACCCGGATTTCCTCGCACCTAACCATCGACGTTAAACTTAAGAGCGTTTAAAAGCGAAGGTATCCATTCCTCCATCCTTGGAGACTTCTTCTTCGAAACATCAGTGCAACGCTCTTCAGTATTTTTGTCGGTTCACATTTTAGAGGATATTAAAACTTAAGTTATTGTATTTAATTAATTAATTAAACTAATCCTAAAGTTTATAGGATATGGATTTCTAAAAAAGGATCATTCGTTTGATAAAAAAAAATATATATTAATAAGAGAATAGATTTAAATCCTACTAGAAGAATTATTACCAATTGCAGAGAAACAGAAAAAGTGAAACAACTGCTCTTAATAGCAAACAAATTGAAACTTCTCTAGCTACCTTTTGCTAACCTTGGATAAATTTAACCAATATTTGGTTGCAAAATTTAGTGGCCTGAGCTTTCCATCATTGCACTATAAAAATGGCTTCAAGCATTGCTAGATTTTCATAATTCATTTAAAACAATTGATTAAGAAGGAAAAAAACCAGAAAGTTAAAAAAAAAATGGGGAATTTGAAAGTGGCGGCAATGTTTTTATTATTGTTAGTATCAACTGCTAAAGCTAATCCGGGTGCTGTTTTTGATGTTCGTAAATATGGAGCAAAGGCTGACGGGAAGTCAGATATCAGCAAGGTATATATCGTATACATAATTCGTTTGTTTGTTCACGAATTGGTTGAGCTGTTGATTAGAGTAAATTAGTCACTTTTGTGTTTGTCAAAATAGTCTCGAATAATTTTGTTTCTTTCTCTCAGGCTTTATGCAATGCTTTTAAAGAGGCATGTGCATGTCCTACTCCAAGCAAAGTGTTGATTCCGAAAGGGACATTCTTGTTAGCACAAGTGAGCTTAGAGGGTCCTTGCAAGGCTCCTGTTAAGATTGTGGTTCGAGGCACATTGAAGGCCCTAACAGACCCTAGCAAAATGAAAGTTGATGGCAGCTGGGTTACTTTCCAACACATCGACCGGCTCACATTGTCCGGCGGTGGAACTTTCGACGGACAAGGGTCCAAAGCTTGGGGTACTTGTGGCCTAAAGTCATATTGCAAGCAACTTCCCATTGTAAGTTAATTCAATCATTTCTTGCACTGTTGCACATACATTTTACCTTTAAGTGACGGTGTCTGCATCTTTTTCTTATGATCTGGATTGTGGTCGTAATACAACAACTTATATCATAATCAATAATTATGATCACTCACGTTTATATTTGTTTCAAAAAATTACTTGGACTTCAGGATCCAAGAATTTTTAATATAGACAATAATGACACATATGTAACTTGTTTTATGATGGGTAAAATTGAACAGAATTTGAGGTTCGACTTCATTAAGAATGCGATAGTCGAAGACATAACTTCTAAAGACAGTAAACAGTTTCATGTTAATGTTCTGGGCTGCAACAACCTTACTTTCAGACGCTTTACCATCTCTGCACCCGAACATAGCCTTAACACTGACGGAATCCATATTGGTCGATCCACAGGAATTAACATCACCGATTCAAACATCGCAACAGGTGATGATTGTGTGTCCATCGGTGATGGCAGCCGACAAATAACAATCACGAAAGTTACATGCGGACCAGGCCATGGCATCAGTGTAGGAAGCCTAGGTAAGTATAAGAACGAAGAACCTGTAGTCGGAGTGACAGTCAGGAATTGCAGCTTCTTCAATACTATGAATGGTGTCAGAATCAAAACTTGGCCAGCTTCTTTCCAAGGCTCTGTATCCGACATGCATTTTGAAGACATTATCATGAATAATGTCGGCAGTCCTGTCATAATCGATCAAGTTTACTGCCCAAATAATAACTGCAATGCAAAGGTAATTAATTGTATCCTGAAAACATCCCCACATAATATGTACTGATTGTATTCTGATGACGTTTTCTTTTCTTTAGCTTCCATCACTGGTAAGGATCAGCAATGTTAGCTTCAAGAACATTCGGGGTACTAGTTCAACTCCAGTTGCAGTGAAGCTTGCTTGCAGTAGCGGCATACCGTGCCGGGGTGTGGAGATTGCTGACATTGACCTCAGATACACCGGAAAGGAAGCACGTGCAGCTGTGTCCGAATGCAGTAATGTTCGGCCTAAGATTTTTGGGAAACACAGTCTCACTATCTGCACTTAATTAGCATCACTAATTATTGGTATACAAAATTTGTACTCTTTATCATCTACACATTACAAAGACCTTATATTATTATTATGTCATGTAAATTCATTTGCCCACGAACGGGAATAATAATTTTACTCAATTTCATAAATAATACCATAAGCGGTTGGCGTTAGATGTTTTTTGTTTTTTTTTAAAGGCAATTTATTGACCAACCAAACATCACAAAGGCAACAGCCAAACAACAAAGCGGGAGGCAAAAACCAACCAACGAAAACAAACAAAAAACAGAACACAGAAACGGAGCAAAAGGCCAAAAACAATAACACAACAGCCAAACAAGACCAAACCAGAGAACAAAAGAAGCCTCAGAATTCACTCCAAGAAAGGACCTCCCTACCACCATCAGAACCTTGTTTAGCCAACATGTCCGCAAAAGAATTCGACACCCTTGAACAATACGCCACACTAGCTTGACCCAAGAAACTTAGGAGACTACGAATTTCGTAAATCGTTTGAAAATTCTTGATGCTTCCTAATCCCTGACCGTTAACCCAAGAAACAACCACCATGGAATCACTCACAAACTCAATGCTTTTGCCTAAAAGCTCTGGTTTCTCCATACATAAATTGCAAGCTCTTGCTAAGGCCAAAATGGTTGGCGTTTGATGTTACCATTCTATACAAACCTTCAATGAATGTACATGCACCATAAAAATGTACATATATAATTCCCACTCTAAATCCGAAAATCAAGTAGATCCTGCACATGATTATACTATCAAAGAAGTCAAACCAAGGCTATGGAAAAAGCAAGCAACAGAGTAATTATGGAGGTGGTGGCAGGCTGGGAAGTGCTTTTGGAGGAAGCCGGATCTAGAACTGGTGGGGGTGGGGGTTGGTAGACAGAAATGGCCAGTGTTACAAGCCGAATTCCACTGGATTTTCATTACCGGGAACATTTATATAACATAAACATAACTGCTATGTTTGGGATTGCTTTACTTAACAAATAATACGTTTATGGCTTAACTTAAGAAATAATCGACTTCAAAGATAAGTTGATATGTGTTCTGTAAATCGACTTTATAAACAATAAACTTAAGATAAAAGCAAGGAAAATGTGTTTAATTGGTAAACTTTAAGTTGATTGTGGAAAATAACTAAAATGGACATGATTATTAAAATGTAATATATTGTTCAAGTATTTTGTTTCTACTTAGTTTTCATTTTTTCCAGCTTTTTTAATCAATTATTAAAAATAAATCTACTAACTGAGTCAACTCGCTTTTCTCCAACACAAATCCCACCGAGTCAACTCTCTTCTCCAACAAAAATTCTGCCGAGTCAACTCAGTCACTCACTCAAGCTTCATGAATGGAAACTTACCGAGTCATTGGCCAATCTCTGCAAATCTTGACAAGAACCAGCCTCCACCGGTGACGTCGGGAGAAGAGACCGGTTCTCCTTTGAACCGGTAATGGAGGAGGCAAAGAAAAGCCTCCTCTCGTTCTCGCGAGATCCATCGCTTCGATCGCGCTTCCTCCCCCGTTTGTGGAGCATAACTAGCTTCTCCGACACTGGAGGGACCGGTTCTAGATCCATTTCACGTCGGAATCTAGTTCCAGATTGCGTCGAAATCTTGTTTTCCATTCTCGTGATTCAGATCTAGATCGTGTCAGAATCCCGTTCCAGACCAAATCTCATTCTCCCACTGCCAGGGGAAACTGGCTTCCTCCGACAACGATGGTGTTGGCCGCTTTGGCCACCATTGTCGTCGGCGAGGCGACGACAATGGCGACCACTGTCACCGGCGACAATGGTGGCCACATTTTTTATTTTTTTTTTTAATATTTTTTAGTTTAAAATAATTTTGTTATATTTAAGGATATTGTTGTCTTTTATTATAAATAATGAGGATAATACAGAAATTTTACAAGTATTGAAATAGCTTCTCTAATAATCAGCTTTCAAAAGCAACCCCTACCAACTTCTAAAAAGCTAATTATTGGAGGAGCGGATTATGAAATAAATGGATTATGGAGTGTTTACCAAACACCAAATGGGTCATAGATTATGAAATAAGTGATTATTTCAGAAGTTTAAGCAATCCCAAACATAGCCGGGCGATTATAAAGGGCCTCCCAGGGCCCGGCCCTAGGAGGAGTTAAGTGAGGCAACCGCCTGGGCCCCCGATTATAAAGGGCCTCCAAATTGTAGTTAAAAAAAATGATTTTAAAATATTGTCCATTTAAAATTTTAAACAAAATAGGTCCATAAATGACTTTAAAAATGGCCCACCTACACATAATTTTTTTAAAGGCCCGCCAATGGAAACCCAACCAACAAATAATTTTAAAAATGGCTCACCATAAACATAATTTTTTTTAAATGGCTCACCAATGGAAACCCATTTATAATTCTTACAACAACAACATTGGATCAAAGATGGATGTGGGTTAAATCCTAGAAACACTTGTGTTTGTCACAAATAATCATCTTTTATATCTCTAAAAAAAAAACACTCAATACTCTTTTAATACGAAAATTCAGAAGTCGTTGTTTCAAAGATAATTAAATCAATACACTTTCTTTCATTTTTTTGAAAACCTTTTTTTTTTATTTTTTTTATCTACACTTAATTAGTACTTTTGCTGCCAAAAATGTGACACAAGTAATGTTTAAATGATATATTTTTTAATGCAATTATAAAAAAATTATTTTGGTAACTTTGTTTTGCTATTCTATTGTGTACGTTATAGTCTTAAGTTTGAGTTATTATATTGATTTTTACATGTTTTTACTAGAGGAGGAGGAAAAAAAAAAAAAAAAAAAAACCATAAATAGAGTATCAAGGGTCAGGGTCTCATTTCTATAGTTCACCTCAGGCCTTGAAAATCTTAGGGCCAGCTTTGCATAGCCTTAATCAGTTTCGGCTTGAACATCTTTAAACAAGTGAACTGTATGGTTTCCGGTGAGAATTCAGTTGGAAAAAAAAAAGTCAACAAATAGTATCTTCAAAAGATTTTTAATTTTAAAGCATATCTACAAAAGATTTATGAAAGAAGTAAAATATTTATAGGAACCGAAACACATAAATTCATTAGCAATAGTGCTATTTTGTCTAAATTTAGTGTCCAAATCTAGTGTCCAAATGATGTGACAATACTATAATCCATTCATTTAAATTTTAATAAATTTGCATGATTTAAATTAATTTATTAAAGGTTGCCACATCATTTGGGCACCAGATTTGGACAAAGTGGCATTACTCATTCATTAGTATTTATATATACTAATGCTAAACAACCTAAAAGTTTATTCCAAATTTCAACTCAAATGATGTGGCAATTGGTTTTTTCATTAACCAAATCATCTCATATTGTGTATGGTGATGACAACTCACTTACCACATCATTTGGTATGAAATTTGGGTTAATTATTTGGGTTGTATAACATTATTCATTTATATAACTAAAATTAGACTCATCCAGGTAATCCTAATTGAGGTTAATATATAGGATTCTGATTTCTGAAAAAAAAAAAAAAAAGGAATTATTTTTTTGATAAAATATCATTCATAGAATGAGATTAATCCTACAAAAATTGGGTTGGAGTTTGTTGAAACTATTAGGATCAATGACATTTTATCAGCTTTCATCACCGGAAGAAATTTACTCTTACAATACCAACAACAAACGAGGAAAGAACAACAGAGAGTGAAAACCCAACGAACCCAAAGCAAAACAAGCAAACCCAAAACAGAAGAAAACAGGGCAACAACACAGAAACATAGGAACCCAAAGGCGCAAAAACCAGAGCCCACAAACAACCAAAAACCAGGGCACGCTCAAATATCACTCCAAGACAACACATCTCCACCTAACTCTGAACCTTTTTTGGCTAAGCTATCTACGAAAGAGTTAGAGGCCCTAGAGCTAAACACAACAGAGGCTTGGCCAAATCTACCCAAATTGCTGCGGATGTCAAAGATGCTCTGCGAGTGCTTGATACTTCCCACACCACTGCTGTTAACCCACTCAACGGCCATCTTCGAATCACTAACGACAATAAGGCTCTATCAGCCAACTCAGATCTGGACCCAAAAAGATCACAAGCTCTAGCAATGGTTAGTTATAGCATCCTGAATCCCGACTGAGGCAGAAAAAATACACAACTCCTTCCCTCGATGGTCCCGAAGCACCCCACCTATACTTGCTGAACCCGGATTTCCTCGCGCCTAACCATCGACATTAAACTTAAGAGCATTTAAAAGCGAAGGTATCCATTCCTCCATCCTTGGAGACTTCTTCTTCGAACATCAGTGCAACACTCTTCAGTATTTTTGTCGGTTCACATTTTAGAGGATATTAAAACTTAAGTTATTGTATTTAATTAATTAATTAAACTAATCCTAAAGTTTATAGGATATGGATTTCTAAAAAAGAATTATTCGTTTGATACAAAAAATATTAATAAGAGAATATATTTAAATCCTACTAGAAGAATTATTACCAATTGCAGAGAAACAGAAAGAGTGAAACAACTGCTATTAATAGCAAACAAATTGAAACTTCTCTAGCTAACTTTTACTAACCTTGGATAAATTTAACCAATATTTGGTTGCAAAATTTAGTGGCCTGAGCTTTCCATCATTGCACTATAAAAATGGCTTCAAGCATTGCTAGATTTTCATAATTCATTTAAAACAATTGATTAAGAAGGAAAAAAACCAGAAAGTTAAAAGAATGGGGAATTTGAAACTGGTGGCAATGTTTTTATTGTTGTTAGTATCAACTGCTAAAGCTCATCTGGGTGCTGTTTTCGATGTTCGTAAATATGGAGCAAAGGCTGACGGGAAGTCAGATATCAGCAAGGTATATATCGTATACATAATTCGTTTGTTTGTTCACGAATTGGTTGAGCTGTTGATTGTCACTTCTGTGTTTGTCAAAATAGTCTCGAATGACTTTGTTTCTTTCTCTCAGGCTTTATTCAATGCTTTTAAAGAGGCATGTGCATGTCCTACTCCAAGCAGAGTGTTGATTCCGAAAAGGACATTCTTGTTAGCACAAGTGAGCTTAGAGGGTCCTTGCAAGGCTCCTGTTAAGATTGTGGTTCGAGGCACATTGAAGGCCCTAACAGACCCTAGCCAAATGAAGGTTGATGGCAGCTGGGTTACATTCCAATACATCGACCGGCTCACACTGTCCGGCGGTGGAACTTTCGACGGACAAGGGTCCAAAGCTTGGGGTGCTTGTGGCCTAAAGTCATATTGCAAGCAACTTCCCATCGTAAGTTAATTCAATCATTTCTTGCACATACATTTTACCTTTAAGTGATGGTGTCTGCATCTTTTTCTTATGATCTGAATTGTGGTCGTAATACAACAACTTATATCATAATCAATAATTATGATCACTCGCGTTTATATTTGTTTTTAAAAAATTACTTGGACTTTAGGATCCAAGAATTTTTAATATAGACAATAATGACACATATGTAACTTGTTTTATGATGGGTAACATTGGACAGAATTTGAGGTTCGACTTCATTACGAATGCGATAGTCGAAAACATAACTTCTAAAGACAGCAAACAGTTTCATGTTAATGTTTTGGGCTGCAACAACCTTACTTTCAGACGCTTTACCATCTCTGCACCCGAACATAGCCTTAACACCGACGGAATCCATATTGCTCGATCCACCGGAATTAACATCACCGATTCAAACATCGCAACAGGTGATGATTGTGTGTCCATCGGTGACGGCAGCCGACAAATAACAATCACGAAAGTTACATGCGGACCAGGCCATGGCATCAGTGTAGGAAGCCTAGGTAAGAATAAGAATGAAGAACCTGTAGTCGGAGTGACAGTCAGGAATTGCAGCTTCTTCAATACCATGAATGGTGTCAGAATCAAAACTTGGCCAGCTTCTTTCCGAGGCTCTGTATCCGACATGCATTTTGAAGACATTATCATGAATAATGTCGGCAGTCCTATCATCATCGATCAAGTTTACTGCCCAAATAATGAGTGCAATGCAAAGGTAATTAATTGTATCCTGAAAACATCCCCACATAATATGTACTGATTGTATTCTGATGACGTTTTCTTTTCATTAGCTTCCATCACTGGTAAGGATCAGCAATGTTAGCTTCAAGAACATTCGGGGTACTAGTTCAACTCCAGTTGCAGTGAAACTTGCTTGCAGTAGCGGCATACCGTGCCGGGGTGTGGAGATTGCTGACATTGACCTCAGATACACCGGAAAGGAAGCACGTGCAGCTGTGTCCGAATGCAGTAATGTTCGGCCTAAGATTTTTGGGAAACACAGTCTCACTATCTGCACTTAATTAGCATCACTAATTATTGGTATACAAAATTTGTACTCTTCATCATCTACACATTACAGAGATCTTATAATATTATATTATTATTATGTCATGTAAATTCATTTGCCCACGAACGGGAATAATAATTTTACTCTAGAATTGTGAATTGTGAATTACCTTCAAATTTCCATGGAAAGTTATCATACTTCTTACGTCATATATCCATTTTACATGCTTAAGGCTGGCAATACCCGTACCATTGACCCACGAAACAGCCGTCATGGAGTCGCCGACAATAATCACCTCAACCCTTTGGAACATAGGATTGTTGACACAAATTTCACACGCCTTGTGAATGGCCCGAATCTCCACTGTCTTTGAGTCTTCAAGCCCCAAATGAACAGAACACAGGACTACAGTGATTCCTAAAAACCCCACCCATCCCAGCTTGCCCCGAAGAACCTTTAGCCAACCCGTCCACATTAAATTTCAAACTGCTAGGGGACGGGGGTTGCCAAACTTCAGCTTTCATCTGTTTTAATGGTTTTGGATCCATGCATCTATCACTAAGATTGAGCATAATCGTTGTAATGTCCTCCGACGAACCTTTCCCCATGTGTTTGAACCACCAAGCTATCTTGAATTTAACCGTGTCAGCAGATTTTGTTATATCAGCCTTCAAACCTTTGAAAATGAGCTGATTCCTGGCTTCCCACGTAGTCCACACCACCACGAAAAATAACGATCCCCAAGCTCTAGCTTTATTTGAATTTGGACATAATCCAGACCATCCACACACCCCCCACCCCACATTCCTATAGAATTTTTGGCATTTAGCATCTGACACCCCCACCAACTCATGCTTCGATACAATAAAGTCCTCGTCCAAGAGCAGTGAAGCAGAAGATGATCTATAGTCTCTTCATCTTTATTGCAGAGCTGACATTCCGTGCTTAAAAGGTTGCCACAGCCGAACCTATGCATGACTTCCTCTTGCCACACTAACAGCTCAACTTTCTTAGGACTCACCCTAATCCAGATTAAGTTGGGAGCTGCTGTACTTCTAACCCCTTCTTCCTCCAACTTTTTACGAAAAGAGCTAACTGAGAACTGTCCACTTGGGTTTGGGGACCAAGCCATATCATCTTTCACATTCTTTCTAATAATGCCGCACTTCAAAAGAGAAATGAAGCATCTCCATTGGTCAATTTCCCAATCAAAGAGCCTTCTTCTCAAAGGCACCTCCCACATCCATCTGTTCCCGTCCCACTTCCCATAATCTTGAACACGCCCCTCTTTTTTAGTAGAGAGAACAAAAATTCTGAGGAATGCCTCGTTTAAAGGAATGGAATCGCACCAAACATCTGCCCAAAAATTAGCTCTGTCACCGTCACCAATTACCTCTCTCAATCTTTCCTTCAGAATTTCCGATGAACTCAAACCCTCTTCTAACAGGTGATGGACTGCCTGCACAAAGTAGGAAGTGTGGGACTTTCCATTCCAATCCCAACTGAAGTCTTTAACCAAACTGTTATATTTTGTACACAAAACCCTTTTCCAAGAGAAGAGTCCTCCTTGCTAAACCGCCATATCCATTTGGCCAAAAGGCTTTTATTCTTGTCCACCAAGACCACCATTTCTCTTGTTTTGACATATCCCACCCTACTAGCCTTAACTTCCTTTTTTCCGTCCCATCCCCCCAAAAGGAACCACGTTGAATCTTCTCAATTTTGTTTGC
Source organism: Acer saccharum (assembly GCA_030490815.1). Taxonomy (NCBI): domain Eukaryota; kingdom Viridiplantae; phylum Streptophyta; class Magnoliopsida; order Sapindales; family Sapindaceae; genus Acer; species Acer saccharum. The sequence goes on from CM059866.1 coordinate 7,674,190, forward strand.
AATCCTCATCAGAATCTTGAAAACCGACATATAGTATGTTGAAATGCTCGATAGCACCGCCTTAATTAACACCATCTCCCCCCTTTGGTCAAAAACTTTCTTTTCCAAGGTGCTAAACGGTTTCCAATTCGGCCTAGTAAAGGCTTCCAAAATGCCAACGCCTTAGGTCTTCCACCAAGAGGTAAACCGAGATAGTTTATCGGTGGGGGAACTGATTTACAGCTAAATTTTCTACTCCACTCCTCCATGCCCCTCGCCCTCCTTCCAACTTTCACCAAGTAAGATTTATGGAAATTTATTCTCAGACCTGAAACCAATTCAAAACATCTCAAAATCCTCTTAACATTCATAAGAAACTCCAATTTAGGTTCTAGGAAAAGAATCGTATCATCCGCATATTGAAGATGCGTAATTTGTATCTCATTTCCCCAAAACTTAACTCCTCTAATCATGCCCAAGTCTTGAGCTTTCCCCAATAGTAGGCTCAACCCCTCAACCACCATGTTGAAAAGGAATGGGGATAGAGGATCCCCTTGTCGAAGACCTCTCCCTAAGTTGAATTGGGGAGTACTTGGACTCTCATTAACCAAAACCAACATCGTCGGAGTGGAAATGCAATCTCTCATCCATCTCCTCCACCTATCACCAAAGCCCATTCCTACCATCATATCATTCAAAAACTTATGGTCGACACTATCGTACGCATTCTTGAAATCTAACTTCAAAAGAATGCCACCCACTTTATTTACCACTTTATTTAAGGATAAAATAAATGGCGTGTTTACTAATCAGGATTCCTACTTAGGAAAGGGAATTAAGTTCCTGATTTCTAAATTCTACTGTTTACTAAATTTATAGGGAATTAAATTCTGTAGACCCCACTCATAAATCAGGAATTAAATTCCTAATGGAAAAGGAACTTGATTCCTCTCACCCACCTTAGGAATCAAGTTCCCTTTCCTGGTTGAAAAAGGAATTCAAGATATATTTACTAAAATATCCTCACTTAAAAAAATAAAACAATAAAACAATTTAATAATTTATATTATTCTAGCTGTGTGATTTAAAAAAAAATGCATCTTTATGTATACGTATTATAATACTATTTATGAACTAAAAAAAAAACTACTGCACTTTAAAAAAAAAAATACGGCATATTCATATATATATATATATATATATATATATTATAATTATAGTGAGTAATATAAAATATATATTTTATAATAATATATATATATATCATCATATTTTATATACAAGGGTATTTTTGTAATCAATTATGTATCATTCCGATTCTTTAGTTTAAGTAAACATTATAAATGGAATAAATTTGATTCTATTTCTGATTCCTAAATCGTTAGTAAACACTGGAATGTAATTTAATAACTTGATTTCGATTCTCCTCCATTTCCTTTCCGAACTTAATTCCGATTCCATCCATTCCTGATTAATAAACGCGTCCAAAATGAATTACAATAGTAGATGGGCTACTTTAATACAATAAATTAAATTTTGAGATTTTAGGGTTTATTGATGTGATGTGTTAGGTATATCAAACTAAATTATTAGAAATAATAAAAGTTCCCAGACAAGCTGTCTATTGGGTGGATGGTGGAGGCATCATCAATTCAAACTGTGTGCAAGCCATATGTGAGATTAAAAGATTGCTGGCTTTGCTTGGCAATACAATGGTGTTGTATATCCCAAGGGCCAGCAATACCTTAGCTGATATCTTGGCCAAGAAAGGTTCGGGGACGGAAGCGGAAACCCAAGTTGGTGAGTTTTGGTAGCTTGGTCTGTCGGGTTTCTTTGGGGCTGTTTGTGTGGGGGTTTAGCGGTGGTTTGTTTCTGTTTTTCTGTGTTTCTGTTTGTGTTGTTGGCGTTTGTTTTCTGCCTAGTGGGTTCTTTCGTTTGTGTTTTGGCGCCTGTGCTGCTGGGCTGTTTTGTTTGCTTGTCTGGTGTCCTGTGCCGGTTTGTGGCTCTGGTGCCGCCTGTTTTTGCTGGCTTTTTGCCTTAATAAAGTGTGCTGTTCAAAAAAAATAATAATAGATTATTTAATATAAAATAAAATTGAATTAAGTAACCATAAATCGTGGGTAGCTAAAAAGTGGATAATGACGAAAAAGTGAAAGTGGATTATTTTTTATTTTAGAAGAAAATGAATATTCGATAAAGGAATTAGAAATATAAAAATCATTAAAATCAAGCAAAATATAATTATTAGGAATTGAACACTCATCATTTATAAGAATAAGAAGTACTCTAACCGCTACGCTATCGGATTATATTATGTAATGTGAGTTAATTATTATATATATATATATATTGAACAGAAACCACACAGCCAAGCCAACAAGCTAACAAAGCCAACAGCAAAGTTTATTAAGAGCATGAAAGGGGAAACCACACAGCCAAGCCAACAAGCTAACAAAGCCAACCAAGGAAAACAAACAACAAGGCAGGGGAACCCAAAAGGCAAACAGAGAAACAACTAGAAACACCACAAAGAGAACATCCAAAAGACAAAAGGCAGAAACGTGTATATATATGTATATATATATATGTATATATATACATAATTAAAAATATATATATATATATATATTGAACAGCAAAGTTTATTAAGAGCATGAAAGGGGAAACCAAACAGCCAAGCCAACAAGCTAACAAAGCCAACCAAGGAAAACAAACAACAAGGCAGGGGAACCCAAAAGGCAAACAGAGAAACAACTAGAAACACCACAAAGAGAACATCCAAAAGACAAAAGGCATGAAACGATCAAAAAATTTATTGAGTTATTGTTTTTAGCCAAAAGTTTATTTTCATTGTTTTTGTCATCTTTGTGCTTGAATTGCCAAAATGGCCCTCCATTTTGTTTTACTTGTCCCAAAATTTCCCACCCAAAATTCCCCTCTCTATTCGGTCCTAATATACTCCAATTTGTCTTCCCAACATTTCAAAATCAGAAATCTCTCTCTCTCTCTCTCTCTCTCTCTCTCTCTCTCTCTCTCTCTCTCTCTGATAATTTCAAAATCTGATAACTCTCTCTCTCTCTCTCTCTGGCTCTCTCTTCGGCGACCGTCGTCCATCGCTGCTGGAATACGTCTTTCTCTCTCCTGAGATTTCGAAACATACGCTTACAGGTGATTTCACTTTACGGTTCTTTGATTTAATCTTTTATTTTTTATTTTTTCCATTTTCGTTGGTTTCAACAAACCCTAGACCCTCCTTCCTGTTCTCGTCCTACATCTAAGGTTTTTATTATTATTTCATTTTATTTTGGTTTAATTATTCTCATTCAATGTTTGCGTTTTCATATTCTAAAAATCCCCAAATTTCACGCAGAATTCAAGCTCAAATCCTTTTTAGAGAAAGGCCTGCCTCTTTCGCTTTCAAAATTATATATCGATAATTGTCCTCTGCTACAACAGAAGTGCAAAAAGGATAGAGGACAATATTGGCCCATGATTGCCCACATACCTGCAATCAAGATAAATGATTGAAATCTAATGATTTCATAAACCAGCCTTCAGGTATGTCAAATTAAAATTAAAAAGGCAACCAGCATTATGATTCTAGTTTGAATCAGCCAGAATCATCTTCACTTCTTGATTCATTTTGTGTATCCAAACAGGAAGTTCTACATTTATTCCTCAACTCCAATCGTTTTTATCTCCAAGAAGAGAACAGCAACCCCCTCGTTAAGTTCATCTACAAAGGTAAATTTTCTATATATTTGTTTTTCACAATTACTGAAGATTAATTTTGTTCGAATCATGTGCATTTCTCTGTTGTTATACCCAGATTGTGTGTTATTTTGTGGTCAATACTGATGAAATCAGATCTAGAAGAATGTTAGTTGAGTGCAGTAGTTGTTGATTTTAGAAAATTAGTGGAGTGCAGTATTTGTTCATTGTAGGAATTAACATGTATATTTGATCTTATCTAGTAGTTTTTTATTTGGTTTTTGGTTGATGCTTTGCTGAATCTGTAAGGATTTCTTCGGTTTTGTACTGACTTGGATGCTGTAGTTTTTATGCGTATTATAACCTTCTGGTAATTTGGGTCTGCCCAACAACTGTTTTGATTGTTGACCTAATAATAATAATAGATGGGTTTTTTATTATGTTAGTGCATTGGTGTTGGGACTAGTGTCTCATATTCCCTACTTTGCTCAAGAGCTATCACCAAAGAAATCGGTTTACTTGCTGATTTCTGCAAATTTAACTTCAGCCTAAAAGATTTTCATTTATTTAAACTTTCACATGGATATGTAATGCAGTCAAATCTATATGTGATTTTTGGTTGAACATACAAGTATTTACCTCGGTCTTTAGCTGTCATATTTTTCATCTGTACAATTGTGGACCATAGTTTATTGTTTATTTTGTATATTAACATTTATTTTGTTTTTTTCGTTGTTGTTTTTTTCTCACTTTGTGCTTGTTTTCATCTGTATACTGCAGTTTGAAAGTATTTTCGCTCGTTGGGATTATAGGGATTTTTATTATTCTTCCAGTGAACTGCTCAAGAACTGCCCTTCAGACGATTGACTTACTGATTTTTCAAATAACTCTTTGGATGTATTTTCCATTTCAAATATAGAAAGTGGTTCTCAAAGGTAATTTCATACCTCTAAATTTTAATTTAACATGAATTAGAACTTAGAGTTTGTGGGAAGCAAAAGGGTGACAAAATGCATTTGGTAGCAAGCTTCTATCGGTTTGAGTTACATGCCTGTTATTTTTGAAATTACATGCCAGATATTTTTGAAGTTACATGACAGAGCAAATTTTAAGTTATATGCCGGTTTGCAAATTTTAAAGTTACATGTCAATAGTTAGTTACATGCCAATTGGTTTTTAAAATTACATGCCAACTAGTTTTCAAAATTACATGCCAATTAGTTTTCAAGTTACATGCTGGTTATCAAGTTATATGTCAGTTACTTTTAATGTTTTTATTCTTATTTAACAAGATTGGTTGTTCTACCGCTTACTTGGCAACCGCAGGCTAGAAGACCAAAAAAAAAAAAAGAGATTCACAGGCTAGAAGACCAAGAAAAAAGAGGTCCGCAGGCTGGAAGACCAAGAAAAAAGAGAATTTGTAATTTCATGTTACATGTCATTTGTAGTTGAAGTTACACACGTCATTCAAATCCAAGCTAAGAAGAAAGCATCTTTTACGAGTTATATATATGTTACATACGAGTTGATTTTCAAGTCACATGTCAACTGATTTTCAAGTTACATGCTAGTTGATTTTCAAGTTACATTCTAGTTTAATTTCAAGTTACATGTTAGTTAAATACCAACTATTCAAAGTTACATGCCTTTCAAGTTACATGCTTGTTGCGCTCCAAGTTACATGTCAATTGTATTCAAACTTATATATCAATTTCATTCCAAGTTACATGTCAAGTTTGTTTCAAGTTACATGTCCTTTGTGTTCTAAATTATATGCCAGTTGATAGTTGTATTTGAAGTTACATGCCAATTGTATTTGAAATTAATTAAAAACAAATATCAAATAAATGAAAGAAATTAAGAAAGAGATTCAATAGATAAATTACAAGAAAGAGAAATGAATAGAAGAATAATTATCTGTAACTGAATCTCTTATTGCATCTGTCAACGAATACAAATAGTAGCATCTTCTACAGACCCCTTTTACGGCTACTTTAAGTTTCATAAAATGAACAAATTTATGATTGTTCAAGTCAAACAGTTGATATATGTCGCGATTAAAGGAAGAGATCCCGAGTACAACAATATCGTTGCTATCGTCGACATCATTAACCTTTCCTGGAATAATCTAACAGGAATTACATGCCAGTACAAAAAATATACATGTCAATACAAACAAGTTACATGCCAGTACAACAAACAAGTTATATGCCAGTACAACAAACAAATTACATGCCCGTACAAAAAATATACATGTCAATACAAACAAGTTACATGCCAGTACAACAAACAAGTTACATGCCCGTACAAAAAATAGACATGTCAATACAAACAAGTTACATGCCAGTAAGCGACTAAAACCATCCGTAAACTCACAAAATAAAAAACAACCCATAAACACACGATATTGATGTCCTTGTTTTAAAATGACACGATTGTTGAAAAACAATCCGTAAACACACAAAATCAAACCAAACTTAAGATGTTCATCACTAACCCATCTAAAGATGCATCGGCAACCACATTGACCTTGTCGATCAAAGGACCAGGAACGTCCGAACTCATTCCCATCTCAAATAGGCTACACAGAATGCTACACACAACGGTTTACAAGACAAAAATGCTACAAGCTTGTAACCAAGCATCAACTTCTGCTCTAGAAATAAGTCATATGGCAGTGTTAAGAAACTGTTTGTTTCCCAAATCATAAATTTTCCAATAACACACCATTGTCATCCAAAACCCAAGCCCCAAACTTTAACTCAACAACCATAACTCCAACAATAACACAATCGCAGTTATTAAACTAACAAATAAAAAACCAAGCTAAATAACACTACAGCAATTGAGTGCCAATAAAAATTAATATACTTTAACAACGTCAGTCCATAGAATTTTGAATAAAATAAAAATAAAAATCCAACAGAATGTGCAACAATTACAGCATTGTAAGAATATCAGTCAATCATACTTAGTGAGCACACAAAAATTGAACAATTGATCGAGTGAAATAAATAAAATCAATATCAATTTTCATATCCAATAAACTTAAACAGACAAACAAACCAAAACTACATCACTATCACAAAAAACAGGTTGTGTCACACATTTCAACTCTAGAAGAGAAAAGCTTACAATTTCTTCCATTCAAGAAAATATATTTATCAGTGAATAGAAACTGTATAAAAGTATTAACAAAAAATAAAATCAATAAGCTCTCAACTATATAATTACCTGGTTGATTTGAATATTTTGATAAACAAAATCATTTCACAGCAATCAAACAAGCATAGACACAACATAGTACAATCAAACTAAAACCCAGAACAATAAAAATTAAATCTTCCCAAAAACCCAACTAACCAGATTTGAAGATCGATGAGTGAGGGGCGACGGTGACGGCGTCGACGACCAAGAGCAGCTGATTCGGCGAGAGGTCCGGTGGATTCGACGACCTACAGTGACGGATTCGGCCAAAGGTCCAGAGAAGGCGTGAGGTGCGGCGGTCGGGAGAAGTCTGGCGGATTCGACGAGAGCGGTGGCAACGGCGAGGTTCAACGAACTGGAAGGTTTTCCGATTTAGTTTTGTGATTTTCTCTCTCTTTCTTTTAACCCTAAAAAATAAAAAGAACATAACGCTTCAACCCTTTTTTCTTTTCTTTTTTTCAAATTTCAAATTTAGGGGTATTTTTGTCTAAAAATGGTCAAAAGTGACGAAAATAATCAGAAATAAATTTGTGGCTAAAAACAATAAACCAATAAATTTTTTGGCTCTTTATGATTTCACCCCATATATATATATATATATATATATATATATATATATATATATATACATAATTAAAAAAATTTGAAAATTTGAGGTGGGGCATGGGCCCCACCTAGTCTTAACATGGGTCCACCCCTAGTTGCCATCCTTAGGTATGGGGCACCTTGCCTTAACCAGGTTTCGAGTATTGGGCATATGTCGATCGATCCAGCCTCAATCCGACACATTGCAATCACTGTTTGTCTCTCATACCTACACCATAAAATTATGGGTTCATAATTTCATATCAATTTTAACATTGAAATCCGTTAAAATATATGTGCTCAAAGTTGATGTGCTCGGAACTGTTAAAATAACTATCATGCCATTGTGCTATGAAAGTTTACCAGATTAACTATCGTGTCATTTCTAAAAATCACGTGATAGAGTTTTGATTATGGAGGAATCTCAGGAATGGTATGTCAATGGACCCTGAAGAGTTTGATATGCAAAATTAAGTGGGAAAACTGGAAGGGGGTGTCAATGCTAGTAATCTTAAAGTTAATAGGGTTCTGATTTCTAAAAAAAAAATACTGTTTTGATAAAATATCAATCATAGAATGAGATTAATCCTACACCAATTGGGTTGGAGTTTGTGAGAACTACTGTGATAATGGCATTTTATCAGCTTCCACCACCGGAAGAAATTTACTCATGCAATAATGAGCCCAAGAGAAATTTACCTATGTACATTTTACTGTGATAATGGCATTTTATCAGCTTCCACAACCAGGATTCATGTGCATCTCAACTAAAATTTTAAAAGAAAAAATCGACACGTACATTGGCGTCATGTGCGTCTCAACTAAAAAAAAAAAAAAAAACGATGTCTTACCATTCAGGAGCCTCAATTAAAATTTTAGAAGTTAAAACTGAGCACACACCTTGTCAATCAAGCATCACGCATGCCTCAATTAAAATTTAAAAATTAAAAACCAGAGCGTGCCTTGTCATTCAAGATTCATTTGCATCTCAATTAAAATTTTAAGAGAAAAAATCGGTGCACATCTTGCCAATTAGGCATCAGTGCGTATCAACTATAATTTAAAGAGTGGTGCTATTGGCACACCCCTACTGATCTATTTATACCTCACTTTTTAAATTATTTAGTATTATTTTTTGAGAGTTTCTCCTTACAATCCACAAATTATCTATTCACACTCCAATTTAATTTTTTTATTAATGACAATTTTAACCTAAATTAAAATTACTAAAAAAGACAAAAAAATAAAAAAATTAAAGACATTTCAAACTAATTAAATTATTTAAAAAAAAAAAAAATTCTCTCCCCTAAATCATTATATTAAATATTACGTATTAAACTCTCTCTCCTATATCTGTTATTACCATATTAAACACTCTCTCCTAATTAATCTCTCTCCATTTTTCAAATAAATAAATCATATTTCCATACTTTCTCTATCAATCTCTGATTAATAGTTAAAGAAAACAAAAAACTTATGAATACAGTATTTTAGTTTTTTACTGACAATAATATATATATATATTAAAAGTCAATTTTCAAAAAAAATAAATAATAAAAGATATATGAATGTTTGAATTGTTTCAACTAGATTCAATTAAACTTAGAATTTTTAAGACTAATGAAAGAATTAAAGTTCTCCAGGCAATCACATACCTACAAGAGTAACAAAAAACATTTTCATATTTCGATTTAAAAAAAAAAAAAAAAAAAAAAAAAAAAAAAAAAAAAAAAAACAAGGTACTTATTTTTTTAGTTTTTTTTTAATATATATATACATATGGTTCCTAAAAATCAAGCTTATTAGTAAGTTTTTTTTTTCTTAACTGTTGTCTTGTTTGAGAAAAAATGGAGATATAAAATTAGAGATATATATTGGAGGAGAGAGAGTTTAATATAGTAATTAAAAATTTATGAGAGAGTATTTAATATATAATAATTAATCTAATGATTTATGAGAGATAATTTCTTTTTTTAATAATTTAATTCCAAAATAAATAAAAAGGATAATCATGTAACAAAATGAAGTGTCTTTAGAATTTTTTTAAATTTAAATTTTGAGAATAGAGTGCTTTTAGAAAAGAAGTGTAAAAAGAAAAAATTAGATTGTCAGAAGAAGCTCTCTATTTTTTTTCCTTTATCAAAATTACTAAAAGAGACATACAATTAAATATATATATATATATATATATATATATTCTATAAAGTAAATCTAATAAAACCCAACATTCCTTTTCAAAAAACAAACAAACAAACAAACAACGTTCTTTTAATCTTTTTCTTAATTTTTTTTTCATAACTCTTAAACCTTAAAAATACTTGTATTGGATCCTATTTAAACAATAAATCAAACACTTTTGGTGCATTAGACAAATGAGATATTGATTATTATTTAATCTCATTGCTTTTCGTTTGTATTTGGCGGCGGTGCTTTGTTTTTCTCATGCTGGTTTATCGCTTGTTTCTAGGCTGTTTTTTCCCTTCTTTTTTTTTTTTTCTTCATTTTTTGCTGCTGGGTTGGTTTGTTTTGTTTTGGTGCTTTCAGACGTCTGGGTCTAATTGTTGTGTGATTTGTCTTTCTTTTTCTCTGGTTCTGGTTTGCTGTTGCTTTTTCTTCTTTGGTTGCCTTTCTGGTTGTTAATAAAATCTTTGCTTATAAAAAAAAAAGAAAAAAAAAATAGATAGAGATATTAGAGATGGGGTTTATTAAGTTTGAAAAATAAGTAAAATGGTGGTTTTAGAAATAAATAAAATAAATTAATAAAAACATTTAATTTTATTTAATTAAATCAAAATTTAAACAATTGAAGCATAAATAGATCAGTAGGGGTGTGTCAATAGCACTACTCTAATTTAAAAAGAAAAAATTGGCACGCATCTTGCCATTTAGACATCACTTGCGTCTCAATTAAAATTTAAAAAGAAAAAATCGGCACACACTTTGCCATTTAGACGAAACGTGCGTCTCAAGTAAAATTTAAAAAGAAAAAAGCGCACGCACCTTGCTTACAAATATTATATTCAAAAGATTATATTCAAATGCATTAATTCTATTTCCTTACAAATATTGATTTTTTTCATGTCAGTTCGATCAGTTGGACACAATCTACCAATACAATTGGAGCTTCTCAAATCTAGAAGTGAGTCTTAAAGATTTGATGTTTGGTCTATATTGGTTTTTTCTAGTATTGACAAAATGTAAATTTTAATGAACCAATGAGACTTACAAGTGGTAAATTTATGTACTGTTTGACCAGGATGCATTTGATAAAGAAGGAAAGCTCTTTGGGAAGAAAGTTTATCTCTTTGGTTGTATAGAGGGTGTGTGTGTCTCATAAAATTGGACTCATTATGAATTATTTGACTGCATTTTTGTTTTTTATTCTCGAAAAATGTTTTCTGTTATTATGAAAATTTGTATACGTTTGGATACTAAATTTTGTAAACTCCATTGGAAACATGTAAGGAATCGTGCTTGTATTTTCTATTATAGAGATTGTATGAATTATATTTGTTTTTTATTAAGTTTTATTTTTTCCTGCAGCTATTTCTGATCCATCTAGATGTGGCCAAGTCATACCAGTCCCAGCTGTGGTGGCTGTAAGTCTGCTTTATGATGTTTTTGTACTTTTTTTTTTTTTTTTGCTTGTTAACTTTCTTCATTTCGTTTATTTTGTTATTTTATAGGTTGTATCTCCATTTCCACCGTCTGATAAGATAGGGATTGCCTCGGTTAAGGACATAGTTTCCCTGAAACAAATGAAAATGGACTGGTTTCCATATATACCTCTAGAGATGAGGTGTCTAAAATTTATTTATTTATTTTTTTCTGCTATTTCTTTTTAACTAATTTGGATCCAATGAAGCACCTCTGCTCTTCATATTTAGGATTATTTATAAAGTTTTTATTTTATTTTAATAATCTACATTACAGAGATAAGCAAATTGAGAGGATGAAATGTCAAATATATACTTTGAGCTGCACACAGAGAAGGTAAAGTCTCATTTTCATTTATTCCCTCTTGTTTTTCAATATCTAATCTGATAAGTTTTATGTGACATTTTCACTGTTAATCTATACTTTTATAGATAGAGAAGAAGTTATGATAATTTTTTTGCATATTTTTATTAGTTTTTGTTTTACGCTTATTTTGACTTTCAAAGTTTGCTCGCATTCAGGGTTTTACGCAAATCATAGATATTGAAGAAGATGATTTTTTTTTTTAATGTCTCTGTAAGAATGCAATAGACATATTGCTCATGCACCAAAAATTTAAGGACTGAGCCTTCTCTCATTAGAAGCTTTGTCAATCATTAATAGCTTTTATGTCATCTCTTTCCCCTTAGAAAGCATACCGCCTTTATTTGTGAGTTGTTGTGCAATATTCATGTGTTCAATTCATAATTCATGTCATATGAATATGTCTTGGACTTATAAGTTCTTTCAATTCATGATAATTCAATTCAGTTTGATAAATACTTTCTTGTTTACAATGGATGTTAAATTTATTCTAAAAAAATGTTTTGGTGTGTGTACTATGGTACTTAAGCGTTTGAAATCCTTCTTCAGGGCTGCATTGGAACAATTGAGATTGGATCGGCTCATGGAATGCCAATAATGCTTACCTTGTAAGTTTCAGAACCATATTGTAACATATACATCGATGCATTGTACATATATTTTATACTAGATTTCCACTTATCATTAGTATATATATGAAATTTTTTGTTGACATAGGACAAACCGCTCTCTTTACTTCCATAGTAGTTGGAAAGTAATAGAATTGAACTTCATTGCACTAGGTCAACACTGTGCATGCTGACCGGTTTTTGTAGTTTTATTATGCTACTGAGGACTAAAGAAAGCTCACATTCTTTTTGTTGGTGCATATATTGCCGGTGCTTGCAAATGCTTAACTTTACTAGTTCCTTGACATGCTTGTATGTTGTTTGACAGATATCTACCAGCCACTCCAGGAAGGTGAACTTCATGAAAACACAGTGGTCGACATACTCTTCCTAGCAGAACCAAGCCCGGTAAGTTTATGGCATGAACTGGGAAAACAGCCCGCTAGGAATTAGTTTGTATGGATAGAAATGGTGTGTGTTTTAATGGTTTTACATGAAGAAACTAAGATGCATAAGTTTATTGGGGAATTTGAATCCTCTACTGATCTGATCTTTGTTCTGATATGGTGACATGTCTAATAAATACCTGAGATTTATTTTTATTTTTTTTTAATGTCTTTTTAAAAAAAAAAAAAAAAAATTACACTCTTTTACAATTAACAATTCCTTTCTCAAATTTTATTCTTCAACAACAAAACAATTCACTTTCTTTTTTCATGTCATTATCAAACATTCAAACTTCTTAACTGCCCATAATTTGTGGTTGCTTGATTCAATTTTATTTTATAGTAAATTATCTATTATTATTTTTATTTTTAATTTTTCTTATTTCTAATAGTTTTAGTTTGATATATCTAACACATCCAATCAATAAACCCTAAAATCTCGAATTTTAATATATTGTATTAAAATAGCTAGTTAATCTATTACTATGATTCATTTTATTTTATCCTTATTATTTTTCTTTATTTTATAATTTTAATTTATTTAGAATCAATAAATCAATAAGATAGGTGTGTGGACAAGGTCCCTTTCAAGGTTAAGAATGTTAGTGTTTGGTGTCCACCTAAAGATAATGATCTTATGTTTAACGTCGACGGATCAGCGAGAGGCAGCCCTGGTGATGCTGGTATTGGGGGTGTGTTGCGAGACTCAAATGGTAAGGTTTGGTGTTTGTTTTCCTCTTATGTGGGGTTCACAGATTCTATTTCGGCTGAAGTTCTTGCAATCCATAGAGCTTGCAATTTAATTGTTTCTAATCGGCTCCTGGATGGTAGAAACATAGTTATTATTAGTGATTCTCGCTCGGCGGTTTCTTGGATGAATGGTTCTGATTTTGGTAACATTAAGCTGGTGCAATTGGTGTATGATGTAAGACAAGCTCTTCAATTCAGGGAGGGGCTCAGCGTGAAATTTATGACCAGAAATTTTAATTCCTTTGCGGATGGTTTGGCGAAAGATGGTTCGGGTAGGAATGGGGAGAGATTGGTTTGGGAGGTTTCTTGATGTGGCCTATGTTGGTCGGGAAGAATTAATCTGTTTGGGGTGGTCTCTGTTTTAGTTTAGTTTTGTCTAAGCTGCCATGTTTTGGTTGTTTTCTGGGCTTTTGTTCTGATTTTGCTCTATTTTATAGAGTGATATTTGGTTTGATTTGGGGCGTTTAGCTTTGTCTCTGTAGTCTTATTTGCCCTGTTTTGGTTTGGGGTGCAGTGTCTTGTATGTTTATGCCTCCTGTAGGCTTTTATCAATAAACTTGAGCTGTTTCAAAAAAAAAAATAAATCAATAATTTACCAATAGTGAGAATAAAAAATTCAAAAACATGTCTAGTAATATGTATTAATAAATTGTTTTTATATAAATTTAAAGTGAATTCACTATAAATACAAAACAAAATTTCTTATATAAATTAATTAGATTGTAATTTATATTTTTAAGAATAAATATTATAATTTTCCATTGTTTATGTTGTTTCTCTTATTATTGTTTATTTTTCTAATATTGTATTTTTTGTTTATATTTCTTTTTGAATGTTAGATTATTTAGTTCATATTGAATAAAAGTGTTCTATTTGTTTTATTTTATCTAAACTTCACTATACCGTCAATTTTTTATATATAAAAAAACTCATTTAATTATAATCTTAAATTTTCAGTATTTTTTTAATATAATTGTTATTTTGTTCAAGTGTCCTATCTAGTTAAAATTTCTAGGTCCGCCACTGGCCACCCTTGACCCAACCTAACACCAACAAACCACACTAGAAAGAACACATTATTATTTCATTTTGTCTTGTTATTTTCTTTTTCCATTTCATAAATATGTTTTTATTAATTATTGTGTTAATAGTTTTATTGTTTAGAATAGTTGATTGTTGTCTATCTCACATCACTTACAGATAGGTACGTAGGTCGGAATGGTTGTAGTTTCAAAAAATAAAATTTGCTTTTAAAGTGTGAAATAAGGTGATTATTTTAAACTATACAACAATTTCAAACCCACCTTTATTGTCACGCCAAATGTATTATCTATAAATTGTAGTAGTGATGAGACATTCCGTGTTAAATTTCGATATTTGTATGTTTATGTGTTTATGAGAATGGATATATATATTGGTGGATAGCCTTACAAGGCGAAAATGGGTTCTAGTAGGAGTGAGGACACATGTAGTGTGGGTTTTGTCTTTGTTTTTCCTTTGTTCTGGTGCCTTGGGGTCTTTAATGGCTGTCTCTTTTAACTGTGCCTTGCTGTTTTGTGTCTGGTTGTTTTTGCTCTGTTGTGAGCGATGCTGTGGTGTGTTTGCTCTGCGTGGTGTCACAATGTGGAATTCATTTTTTCTTGTTTGTTTGTCAATGTGGAATTCATTCCCATATTCTTGATAATAAGGTTCTCAGGTTCTCTAACACTCCCCCCTCACATGTGAGTCGGGCTAGCTGAGCCCGGCCAAGACCTATGATGACGTTAATCGTGGGCTCTGATACCATGTTAAATTTCGATATTTGCATGTTTGTGTTTATGAAAATTGGTATATATGTTTGTGGATAGCCTTACAACTTAAAAGACTAATCTAATGTGTTGTGAGTTGTGACATCCACTAGTATATATACCCTTCTCTTATTATATGTGTTTTCAATGTGGGATTCATTCCCATATTCTTGAGCTTCACATGTGGGTTCTCTAACATTCCGAGTCTGGTTAATTTAGCTGTCATGGTAGCTGCTCAACAAATTTGAACATCATATCATGTGAAATATGCAAACTTGCCTCACAGTTTAGATAACCAATCCTGTTGTTATTCATGTTAGTATTATCACAATTGTTTTATTAATTTTCAGATTCGGGTCAAGTTGATTTTGTTTTGATTCACAATTAATTTTACAGTATTTATATAGAAATATTAATTCTTAGCACCATGGCTTCCAACCTAAATGGTTTCAATTTCAACCAATCTGTAGTTGATAGTCAAGATCGTTGCAATTAATACTTGGGCTGATATATTAACCGCATTAACCTTGGTATGGAAGTTATGCATATGAACGTAATGCTAATAATTTCCCTCTAGTTTTTTGCATATTTCACTCGATTTAGATTATATGATGATGTAAGTGTAATCATGTATCTTCCATTCAATTTATATCATAGGATACCTAAATAATTACGATTGGTTAATCATGTCACATTGCATAAAATGACTAAAAGATGCACGGTATGTTGCTGTGACCGATGTATTTTAAAAGAGTGGAAGTTATAACATTGTTATATCATCCAACTAAATCAACTTAAATTTGTGATCTAAACATTCATACAATCATACGATCTTAGATTTTTTTTAAGATCCGTTTCAGAATCAGATCTGGTCTGATTGTCGAATCCGGTTCACACCATTACTATTCTACCATAAGCCATTTAAAATAGATACAGTATATTGGCAACTCTAGTATCGGTATCTCTAATAATGTCAATTTAAAGCTGCAGAGCTTTTTGCCAGAATCCATTTCATTGCTTTACATCATCAACATCACACTCAGTAAATATCTTTTTTTTTTTCATGAGTAATCAGAACAGTATCTTTAGTTTTTGTGATCATCTGAACAATTTTTTTTTTGAAAAGGCTATATTAAAAGGCAAAAGCCAAGGCTCAAAAAAGAGCAACACAAAGAGCACCACCAGGCACCAAAAGCCAAAACAGGGACGCACCCCACACAGAAGGAAAAAACAGAACAAAAAAACAACAAACAGCAGAAGCAGCGAAACGCCCTGCATCAGCACCAGCCAAACAACAGTCACAAGTCACCCCATTCCACAAAGTCACCCGCCAAATTGGCCCCCATCTTAGCCAAGCTATCGGCAAAAGAATTGAAAATTCTAGAGTCGAACACAACCTTTAACTGATCCGAATCCTTGAGAATCTCACGGATATCGTAAATCGCTTTGACTTGAGCCACATTACCAAACTCACCATGATTAACCAACGTGATCATCTGAACAATTAACATACCCTCGTCATAAATGAAACATGCACACCTCTTAGCTCAGGTGGGAATTTGAGTCCCACCATGATTTACAAGCATGTGTGGAGAATTGTGCGCTACAATTTGATCTCTGTGGGTTCCAACATACCCCGACTCGTTCGGTATCAAAATTGATTGAAATACTAGACAAAAGAATCATATAAATGAGATCTCATAAATGATCAATGGTGTACTATATTTTAATATATCAATATCACATGAATTCAACAGTTGCATTGCAATGTAGTGGATAAGTGGATTAAAGGAAATAGAAAAGCTATAATTTATATATTTTGAGTTTCTCTCACTTCTGAACACATTGTTTGCTAGAAGAAATATGAACAGAAATCTAAATAAATTCTGCAGTTCTTGAATTGTACCCAACTTCAGCTTGAAGGAAGACAAAAACTTCTTAAAAACAAAAAGATACCATGATTTTTCTAATGACATTCAACCATTCTAATGTGTACCAAAATGCTAAATTAAAACCAATAACATCATCACTACCGGTTTATATGATTTCCAAACTTGAACTCTAGGATGTTAACTTGACAACTATTGTCGATTTCCTTTCAAAAAAAAACTATTATCGATTTCACTCCTGAGGGTGCTCCCTAGAAGACCTTTACCAGATTATCTTTTGCCGCTTCTGCAATAATGGAAACAAATCAAACATAATTTAAATCATTAACCATTCATGATAATGCACCTTTTCGAATTCGTTCATGGAAAATTTGACAATATGTGTAAGTAGTATTGATGTATATATCTTATATCAAAATATTAGCCTTATTGAGGTTATGTGGAAATCTTATTGATGTATGTACCTTTTTCCTATCATCCACTTCTTCGATAATATCATCATACCGTGCATTTGGATCTCTTTCATCGTCTGAATCGCTTATAGCCTCCCCCATGAACCATGATATTGCACGAGGAATAATTTCATCATGAAAAATAGAACTACAAAGAAATTCAAATCATGTTATCAACTAAGTAGATATAACTAGACAACAAACTTCATTACCATCATCAATGAACTTACCAATCAGCCATGAAAATAAGTGGAAGAACTCAATGCAATATTATATTAATCTTTTCATTACCATCAGATGAGTAGCCACTTCATAAGTAGATAATGAGGCAATCAGGCAGGTTTAATTAACTATTCAGAGAACTCATAGCTAATAAAAGAGAGATAAAAAATCATTTCGTATAACTTTAATGTCCTGTTCTTTCTAGGCTAAACATTTTCCACAATAGGAAGTGCAGGTTCCCATTAGAGTAAAAATATCGATATCAATGAGTTACCAAATGGTGAAGTCATCCTCCACTCCATACCGATATCCTTCATCCTGTTTGTAGATACAGAAAATGGAAGAAACAAAAATTAGCTTAACTATCAATAAGCACCAAGGGGTCTAAAATTAGGCTTTGGCATGATGTTTTGGTGGACACGGTTCTGTTGAAGGCTGCCTACCCTAGAATGTTTGCGTTGGCAGTGAACAAGGAGGGTTTTATCAGTGACTATGGTAGGTGGAATCAGCTGGAATGGGAGTGGCAGGTGGTCTTGAGAAGAGAGGTTTTTGATTGGGAGAGGAGTCAATGGAATTGTTTTGTGAGATGTTTAGGTTGTGTCCTAGTTAGGAAAGACATTGAAGATACGGTAGCTTGGAGTTTTATCTCGTCTGGTGTCTTCTCGGTGAGCTCTTTTCATAAGAGGCTTGAGGTTGAAGATTTGGGTAATAATGCTATGTCGAATCTTCCTTGGAAAGGGATTTGCCCTCCTAAAGTGGAACTCCTAACCTGGCAGCTCCTCAAAGGCAGAATTCTTGTTGCTGATGTTCTTCAGAGATTTGGTGTTGGGGTGCAGCAATGTTGTAAGCTGTGCAACTCAGAAATTGAAACTCTGAGCCACGTTTTTCTCCAGTGTTCTTGGACTAGGAGAGTTTGGTCTCATTGTATGTCTTGGTGGGGGGTGGTTAGCTGCTCTTCTGACAACATCAGGGGCTGGTGGGAAGGCTGGATTGGTCTATGCCCGTCTCCTAAATTCTCCAGAATCTGGGATCTGTTATTTTTTGCAGTTGTTTGGACGACTTGGGAGATGAGAAATGCAGCAGTTTTTAGGGAGAAAGAGGCTAGCGTGGTGCAAGCGATCGATATGGTGAAGTTTCGTATGGTCTGGTGGTTTAAACACCATAGCTTTGGGTCAAAGGAGCCGTTAAGCATCCTAATTCTTAATATTAGTGAGTTGTGTTTTGACTCTAAAAAGGTTAAGAGGCAGAGGAGTGAAGCTTGGATTCCTCCCCTGAACAGTGATGTGAAGTTCAATGTCGATGGTTCGGCTCTTGGGAAGCCTGGACCAGCCGGGATAGGAGGGGTTCTGAGGGACTCTAAGGGGAAGGTTCTTTGTATGTTCTCCTACTTTGTCGGTATTCAAGACTCGAATTCGGCTGAAGTTATGGCCATTCACAAAGCTGTAGAGTTATTCTGTTCATCTTCAGCTTTTATGGGGAGGAATTTGGTGATTTCGAGCGATTCCATGGTGGCTGTCTCTTGGATCAATGGGGAAGGCATTGGTAGCATTAAGCATGTTAATCTTATTTACGATATTAGGAGCAAGTTGCAGCTGGTGGGAGGGTCGTTAAGATTTTTCTCTAGATCGTCCAATCATTTCGCAGATAGGCTGGCTAAGTTAGGCTCGAGTAACAGCGGAGATTTTGTCGAATGGGGTGATAATGTTTTTGATGTTTCCTGATGGGGTTTTTTGAGCAGGAAGGGCTGCCAAGCAGAGATCGAGTGGTGGCTTTGTCAGAGTAGAGTGGTTTGGGGTGTGAGTCTCCTGGGTCGTTGTTGCAGTGTCTTTCAGCTGGTGGTTTGGCTTCTGCTTTGGTTCCAGTTGTCTTGTGTTCTGGCTGTTTTTGCAGTGGCCTTGTGGCCTTTCTCCTTGTTTTTGTTTTCTGTGGCTGCAAAAATTTCAGGAACATTTGATCAGCTTGGCTTGTAGTGCGGTCCTGTTTTGTTGTGTTGTGGTTGTGTCTGTTTTGTTTGTGCTGTGCGGTGTGCTGCTGCCTTTGGGCTCTTTTCTGTTTTGTTTGTGCTGTGCGGTGTGCTGCTGCCTTTGGGCTCTTTTAATCAATTCTATCGTTCAAAAAAAAAAAAAAACTATCAATAAGCACCAACTTCTTATATATAATGAAGTTAAACTAACCATATCATAACCATAATAATCAAAATCATCCCTTGGCTCCTCTGGAGCTTTGAAGAAGTTGAAAAAACTCTCACAATCTTCGGTTTTCATATATTTGATCCGTGGTCTATATTCTTTCTCTACGAGCTCCTGTGACAAGCACTTCCCTGGATACCATTCAATTGGAGTCCTACAATGTAACCAAACACAGTGAGAGAAATTAAAGACAACCTAAAACTTCGAAGTACAACACCAAAAATTAACTTACCCAATTGCTTTTTCCGGAATAGCCACAAAATCATCACTCACGGGATATGTCTTTGTGAGGACAGAATTTTTAAAATAAGGATTAGGATCAAAGAGAAACTCCAGCTTGAAACCTTTAGGATCATCAATTCTACACCACTTAATATCTTGAAGATACTTGAGAGCCCCTTCATCACGTTTAGAGATCTACAACAACAAACAAATCATAGTAATTCTACCATCAATTTTACAAGAAAATCTGCAAAATCAATGGCTTTATGTAGTCGTTTACCTCTTTGGCCAGCCCTTCATTAAACTTCATTGCAGTGAGCCAGAAGTTAGGTACCCCTTTCTCTACAATTAAAAAAAAAAATGTAATTATTGATCAAAGTTACAAATAATACATTAGTTTGTGAAGATCTGAAATTTGAAAAAGTATCCTCTTTTGTTTTTTTTATCAGAAGCATATTCATTGACAAGAAAAACAAAGTATAAGATGTAAATCAGAAATCCACCACACCTACAAGTGTACAACTGAACCAGAGTGAAAGAAATACCTTCTGTGGCATTATCTCCTTCTTCCTTAGTAACATCTCCATCTTCAACTTTTACTATACCATTAACAATTTCACATCTCTGCAAGTCCCGATACAAAAACAGTGTTAACCTAAAAGCTTACATCTTCCATTCTTGCAAATCAACAAAATATGGAACATAAAAACAGTAACTTGTGATTCAGTACCAAAAATGTTAAACTAACACCTGATACATTCTGCATACCTTAGAGTAACATGGTTCATAAAGCTTCTCATATTTAGCCTCCAAAGCTGATCTCTCCTCATAATACTTTTTTTCCACTTCATCGCGTTGGCTCTGAAAATTGAGAATTTGTAGAATGTTGTTAAACTCTAAATTAGTGAAGAAAAAACAATCAGAGGACCATAATGCCACTACGGCACTACTAGCTATACTATAAATACAAAAAATGCAAAATGATCATGTGAGTTGAAGTACCTAATGTCCAGAAGATAAGCACCAACGGTCAATTCACATCTACATACATGTCCTAATAAGTCTAAGCCTCCAAAGACCAAAACATTGAAAAATATGGAAGCACCATACTTGAGGTAGTTGGCTTACACAAAATTACACAGAGGCTTGCCTCTGGCCAAAGGCAAAGGTTTAAAAAGAAAGCTAGTGAAAATGTATATTCAAACAGACAAAAGCACCTCACATGCATTCAATGGCAGAAACAACATAAACAATAACAAAGTTAGTATGTATGTATCATGTTATGCCACTTATAGAAAGAGTTATGCCCCCAGTATTCAAGACTAACAGCAGAACAGAAGTTTAAAGCTGAACATTATGATATGACACAATGTAAAGAATATGATATTTGGCAAACAAACCTGAATCTGTTTTAAGACCTCAACTTTTCTGAACAGCTGAACGTCGTTTGTCCAATTTCTGAAGGTTATTTAGCTAAAACATCAAAACCTTTTCTTTCTTTTTTTTCTCAGAATAAAAGGAGAAACATCAAAGAGATACTCATGACAAACAGATTAAAACTATGGAAACCTCAAATCAGATACTCAGGCTTTCAAAGTCAGTTTAAGGTGTTAAAAGGTTTTGCAACGTTGTGAAATACAAGAAAGTAAAACGTATTTTTAGTTGCACCAAGAAATTCTCCATTAAAAATATTTTTAAAATCGCCATTTCACATCTTCAATTAAAAAAAAAATCAGTTTCTCACTGAGAAAATTTAATAGAAATGGACAATATAAACCAATAAATAACTAAAAAAGGGTACAGTTTGATCACTTGCCTTTTGTGCAATAAAAGACCTTGCTGGCTTCTCTGCTTTAAGCCCTATAGACAAGCAAACAAAGAAACTTAAAAGCTTAATGTAGCTTCAACAACATAATGCAAACACATATGTATTTAAGAGAAACCGAAAGAAAAGAATGACAACCAAATTAATAAATTGAATTGTTTAAATAAATATGTAAACAAAGCCATTTACCATTCAATTTCCCCATGTGACAACCAAATAAGCAGATTATTTCAACAAAGTGCACAAAATCTAAAGAATTAATTGGCAATTTAATAAAGATCCTGTAAAAAAAAAAATTACAATTATGTTATCTTTCACCTTTCAAAACTTTCTGTTTTTATAAAATCATTAGATTGAAATCCAACAAGTATGAACTAATCATAAAGATTAAGATCATGTAGAGTAGTACACCCAACAACGAATTTTTCGACAAAGATAAACTATCTATTAACACTAGTGTTTAAAATTGATATTGTTTACACCCATAAATCACATTTTATATAATTGATTTTTCACTAATCAAACCCTTCAATAAAAAAATTCATTCAAAGCCCCATTTTTTCTTCTTTTATCAAACATTAATAAAGCTTCAAGTTTAAAACACCCATTCAATGATCACAACTTCGACAAGTACAAAGAGTACAAAAAAAAAAAAATAAGGTCGTAAAGATAAGTCCCATGTCAGTCATCTCAAATTCATTCATCATGGACCTTTTAAAATCATTTCCCATGATCACACTATTGCCCGTAAAGATAAGGTCGTCAACATACAAGCAAGCAATAAGAAAATTACCACTTTCAACTTCTTTAGTGTAGAGTGCATGCTCATATGGACATCTCTTGAATCCATTCTTCAGGAAGAAACTATCAATTCGACTGTACCAAGCTCTTGGAGCTTGTTTCAATCCATACAAAGCTTTCCTCAAACGGTACACCTTGTGTTCTTCTCCTTTCTTCACATAACCTGGGGGTTGTTCAACATAGACCTCTTCTTCTAGGAAGCCATTCAGGAAAGCGGATTTCACATCCATTTGATGTACCTTCCAACCTTTTTGAGCTGCCAATGATAAAAGTAGATGAACTGTTTCCAAACGAGTTACAGGAGCGAAAATTTCTTCATAATCAATATCGAGCTTCTGCTTGTAGCCTTTCACAACAAGTCTTGCTTTGTTTTTGTCTACTTCACCATTTGAATGCAATTTTGTTTTGTAAACCCACTTTACACCGAGTACACTCTTTCCTTTCGGAAGTTCTATCAACTCCCAAGTCTTGTTTCTCTCAATTGCATCTATCTCTTGATTCATGGCAAACCTCCATTTTTTCTCCTTGGATCCTTCTTCAAAACTTATTGGATCTACATCTACAAATAATGCAAAATCCATACCATCAGTAGTAACCATGACATAGTCATTTGAGGAGTACCTTTTGGATGGTTGATGCGGTCGAGTGGATCTCTTTGGCGATGGCAAAGGTGACTCTTCATCACTTGCTAATGAACTAGAAGATGAGGATGATGGTTCAGCTTCGTTTGGTTCAGCCATTTGTTCATCTTTGTTGTCTTCAATATCAACAGAAATTGACTTTTGCTTTTAATCAGCATCATTCCACTTCCAAGACTCTTCCTCATTAAAATGCACATCTCTACTTATGATTATCTTCTTTGAGATCGGATTGTACAAACGGTAAGCTTTTGATTTTTCACTATATCCCACAAAAATACATTTTTCTGATTTATCATCTAGCTTACCTCTATTCTCATCTGGAACATGTGAATAAGCTATACTGCCAAACACTCTCAAATGGCTGACACATGGTTTGAATCCACTCCATGCTTCTTGAGGAGTCATACCTTGAACACTTTTAGTTGTTGCACGGTTCAGCAGATAGACGGCACATGTTACAACATCACCCCAAAATTCATTAGGCATCCCTTTGGCTTTCAACATGCTTCTTGCTAGCTCCATGATGGTTCTATTTTTTCTCTCAGCCACTCCATTTTGCTGAGGAGTGTAGCGAACAGTTTGTTGATGCCGAATTCCATTCTCCTGCAAAAAACTTTCCAAAGCCACATACTCTTCACCACGATCGGAATGTAAAGTTTTTATTCTATAACCACTCTGATTTTCAACAAGGGCTTTAAAAGTTTTGAAGCATTCAAAAACTCCACCTTTTTCTTTAAGCAAATAAATCCATGTTTTTTTGTTGTAATCGTCAATGAAAGTGAGAAAATAACGATTACCTCCATTTGATGTTGTGCGCATAGGTCCACATAAATCAGTGTGACCTAATTCAAGTGGGTTTGAGGCTCTCCATGCTTTGCCAACTGGAAATTGATTACGATGGTGCTTCCCAAGAATGCATGCTTCACAAGTTTGATGATTTTTCTGACTAATGTTTGCCATTCCCCTCACCATATGATTTTGACACATATGAGACAATGAGTTAAAACTCAAATGTCCATATTGTAAATGCCAAAGCCATGAAGGATCTTTCACCATAGTGCTGAAACAAGAACTTTGGCCATATGAAAAATTCAAAGGGAACATTTTGTTTTGAGTCATCTTTATCTTTGCAATAAGACTACCATCTTTGCCTCTGATCTCGCACACATCATCTTTAAAAATAACATTATATCCTTTCTGCAGAAGCTGCCCAACACTTAATAGATTGTGTTTAAGGCCTGGAACATAGAACACATTATTGATCCGTTTGACACCTTTCTTTGTCTGAACAAGAATATCGCCCTTTCCTTTCACTTGAAGTCGCATGTCATCACCAATCTTGACTTCACTTTGGAGAGAATCATCCAAAATTACGAAAATGCCTTTGTTGCCAATCCTATGGTTACTGCAACCACTATCAAGATACCAGACATTTTGAGCGATAAATTCTTGTGCCTTGCAATCTAAGGAGAGAGTACTATCATCATTATTTTGTTCCTCGTGCATGAAATTTGAGTTGTTTCTATCACCATCATTTTTCTTCAACCTGCAATATGCTTGAATATGGCTAAAGCGATTGCAATTATAGCATTGAATATGAGAGAAATTACTACGACCTCTACCTTGACTTCTGCTGCCTCTGCCTCTACCTCTGTCTCTTCCTCTTCCTCTTCCTTGGCTTGAAGAAGAACTTAATTCTTCCTTGCCATCATTGTTGTTGTTCCGAGACTCAGAATTTCTACCACCACCACGTCCACCTCTTCTCCCTCTAGAGCTTTGATTAAAAGAAGCCTGGGACCGAAAAGCTTGTTCTAAAGGAGTAGTATCAAACTGCTTCAATCTGAGCTCATGAGAGTGTAGAGATCCCATCAAGCTATTTACTGATAAAGTGGACAAGTCTCTTGACTCTTCAATAGCAACAACAACATGCTCAAATTTTCTAGTCATGCTCCTGAGAATTTTCTCAACAATTCTCTGATCTAAAATTTGTTCTCCATTTACTTTCAATTGATTAACAATCAAGAGAACACGATTGAAAAATTCTTCCACTGACTCGGAATCTTTCATTTTGAGTGTATCAAATTTAGATCTAAGAGCTTGCAGTCTTACCATTTTAACTTTATCTTCACCTTGATAAGTTGACTGCAAGGTGTCCCATGCCACCTTTGCTGAAGTTGCCGTGGAGATCCTTTCAAAAATTACTTCATCAACTGCTTGATAAATAAAGAATAACGCCTTCTTGTCTTTCTTGCGGTTTTCCTTCAACTCATTAGCTTGTTGTTGAGTAAGCCCAATTTGATTTTCTGGCTCAACAAATCCATTCTCAATAACTTCCCATAAATCTTGAGAACCATATAAAACTTTCATTTGTTGACTCCATCGACTATAATTCTTTTCGTCAAAACGAGGAAGTTGAGGTTGCAACATATTGTTGTTGGACGCCATATTGAAACCGAGCTTTGATACCACTTTGTTGGAAGCGATTAGTGAGCCACACAAACAAACTTAAGTAAACTCACACAATTATTTAGGACAGAAATTGAAGAGAAGAAAATTGTTCTCTCAAAACTCACAAGTGTTTCTCAACATAACTTCTCACTTTATTTCTTTGGATAAGTCTATAGTACAAAAGAGAAGGAGCAGTCCTTTTATACTACATTTAGGACATGTTCTAGAATGAACTAAGTAATTGCTAATACATGAACTTATTTGTGAACATATTAAATCAACCCATTTAGAATTCCTAGATACATGAATGAACCTAGATTATCTAAACACCCATTTAGGATTCCCAGATACATTAATGAACCTAGATTCTCTAAACACCCATTTAGAATTCCCATATACATCAAGTCTTGATTAATATTCTAACAGGAATTGCTTTTGGAGGAAGCCGGATCTGGAACTAGTGGGGGTGGGGGTTGGTGGACAAAAATGGCAAGTGTTATTCATTTGAAGTCACAAAAAGTTGTTTCCGCCCTTGTTTAGGCAACAATGATCCTCCTTCGTGAGGGCAGGCAAAAGAACGTTAACAAGCCGAATTCCACTGGATTTTCATTACTGGGAACATTTATATAACATAAACATAATTGCTATGTTTGGGATTTCTTTGCTTAAGAAATAATATGCTTATGGCTTAACTTAAGAAATAATCGACTTCAAAGATAAGTTGATATGTGTTCAGTAAATTGACTTTATAAACAATAAACTTAAGATAAAAGCAAGGAAAATGTGTTTAGTCAGTAAATTTTAATTGATTGTGGAAAATGACTAAAATGGACATGATTATTAAAATGTAATATTTTGTTCAAGTATTTTTTTTTCTACTTAGTTTTCATTGTTTCCAGCTTTTTTAATCAATTATTAAAAATAAGTCTACTAACTGAGTCAACTCGCATTTCTCCAACACAAATCCCACCGAGCCAACTCTCTTCTCCAACACAAATTCTACCGAGTCAACTCAGTCACTCACTCAAGCTTCATGAATGGAAACTTACCGAGTCATTGACCAATCTTTTTCAAATATTGACAAGAACCAGCCTCCACCAGTGATGTCAGGAGAAGAGACCGGTTCTCCTTTGAACCGGTAATGGAGGAGGCAAAGAAAAGCCTCCTCCCGTTCTCGTGAGATCCGTCGCTTCGATCGCGCTTCCTCCCCCATTTGCGGAGCATAACCAACTTCTCCGGCACTGGAGGGACCGGTTCTAGATCCATATCACATCGGAATCTAGTTCCAAACTACGTCGAAATCTCGTTCTCCATTCTCGCGATTCAGATCTAGATCGTGTCAGAATCCCGTTCCAGATCAGATCTCATTCTCCCACTGCCAAGGAAAACTGGCTTCCTCTGACGACGATGATGTTGGCCACTTTGGCCACTTTGGCCACCATTGTCGCCGGCGACGATGGCGACCACTGTCACCGGCGATAATGGTGGCCACATTTTTTATTTTTTTTAATATTTTTTAGTTTAAAAATAATTTTGTTATATTTAAGGATATTGTTGTCTTTTATTATAAATAATGAGGATAATACGGAAATTTTACAAGTATTGAAATAGCTTCTCCAATAATCAGCTTTAAAAAACAACCCCTACCAACTTCTAAAAAGCTAATTATTGGAGGAGCAGATTATGAAATAAGTGGATTATGGAGTGTTTACCAAACACCTCATGGGTCATAGATTATGAAATAAGTGATTATTTCAAAAGTTTAAGCAATCCCAAACATAGCCTTAGGCCCGCCCTAGGAGGAGCCCAATGAGGCAACCGCCTAGGCCCCCGATTGTAAAGGGCCTCCAAATTGTAGTTAAAAAAAATGATTTTAAAATATTGTCCATTTAAATTTTTAAACAAAATAGGTCCATAAATGACTTTAAAAATGGCTCACCTACACATATAATTTTTTAAAGGCCCACCAATGGAAACCCAACCGATAAATAATTTTAAAAATGGCTCACCATAAACATAATTTTTTTTAAATGGCCCACCAATGGAAACCCTAGAAACACTTGTGTTTGTCACAAATAATCATCTTTTATATCTCTAAAAAAAAAAAAACTCAATACTCTTTTGATACGAAAATTTAGAATTCGTTGTTTCAAAAGTAATTAAATCAATACACTTCTTCTTTTTTTCGAAAACCTTTTTTTTTATTTTTATTTTTTATCTACACTTAATTAGTACTTTTGCTGCTAAAAATGTGACACAAGTAATGTTTAAATGATATATTTTTTAATGCAATTATAAAAAAAAAATATTTTGGTAACTTTGTTTTGCTATTCTGTTGTGTACGTTACAGTCTTGAGTTTGAATTATTATATTGATTTTTACAAGTTTTTAGTAGAGAAAAAAAAAAAAAAAAAAAACCATAAATAAAGTATCAAGGGTTAGGGTCTCATTTCTATAGTTCGCCGCAGGACTTGAAAATCTTAGGGCTGGCCTTGCATAGCCTTAATCAGTTTCGGCTTGAACATCTTTAAACAAGTGAACTGTATGGTTTCCGGTGAGAATTCAGTTGGAAAAATAAAGTCAACAAATAGTATCTTCAAAAGATTTTTTGTTTTTTATTTTTAAAGCATATCTACAAAAGATTTATGAAAGAAGTAAAATATTTATAGGGACCAAAACACATAAATTCATTAGCAATAGTGCTATTTTGTCTAAATTTAGTGTCCAAATCTAATGCCCAAATGATGTGACAATACTATAATCTATTCATTTAAATTTTAATAGATTTGCATGATTTAAATTAATTGATTAAAGTGTTGCCACATCATTTAGGCACCAGATTTGGACAAAGAGGCATTACTCATTCATTAGTATTTATATATATTAATGCTAAACAACCTAAAAATTTATTCCAAATTTCAACTCAAATGATGTGGCAATTGGTTTTTTCATTAACCAAATCATCCCATATTGTGTATGGTGATGACAACTCACTTACCACATCATTTGTTATGAAATTTGGGTTAATTATTTGGGTTGTATAACATCACTCATTTATATAACTAAAATTATACTCATCCAGGTAATCCTAATTGAGGTTAATATATAGGATTCTGATTTCTGAAAAAAAAAAAGAAAGGAATTATTTTTTTTGATAAAATATCAATCATAGAATGAGATTAATCCTACAAAAATTGGGTTGGAGTTTGTTGAAACTATTAGGATCAATGACATTTTATCAGCTTTCATCACCGGAAGAAATTTACTCTTACAATACCAACAACAAACGAGGAAAGAACAACAGAGAGCCAAAACCCAACGAACCCAAAGCAAAACAAGCAAACCCAAAACAGGAGAAAACAGGGCAACAACACAGAAACATAGGAACCCAAAGGCGCAAAAACCAGAGCCCACAAACAACCAAAAAACCAGGGCACGCTCAAATATCACTCCAAGACAACACATCTCCACCAAACTCTGAACCTTTTTTGGCCAAGCTATCTACGAAAGAGTTAGAGGCCCTAGAGCCAAACACAACAGAGGCTTGGCCAAATCTACCCAAATTGCTGCGGATGTCAAAGATGCTCTGCGAGTGCTTGATACTTCCCACACCACTGCTGTTAACCCACTCAACGGCCATCTTCGAATCACTAACGACACAATAAGGCTCTATCAGCCAACTCAGATCTGGACCCAAAAAGATCACAAGCTCTAGCAATGGTTAGTTATAGCATCCTGAATCCCGACTGAGGCAGAAAAAATACACAACTCCTTCCCTCGATGGTCCCGAAGCACACCACCTATACTTGCTGAACCCGGATTTCCTCGCGCCTAACCATCGACGTTAAACTTAAGAGTGTTTAAAAGCGAAGGTATCCATTCCTCCATCCTTGGAGACTTCTTCTTCGAAACATCAGTGCAACGCTCTTCAGTATTTTTGTCGGTTCACATTTCAGAGGATATTAAAACTTAAGTTATTGTATTTAATTAATTAATTAAACTAATCCTAAAGTTTATAGGATATGGATTTCTAAAAAAGAATCATTCGTTTGATAAAAAAAAAATATATTAATAAGAGAATAGATTTAAATCCTACTAGAAGAATTGTTACCAATTGCAGAGAAACAGAAAAAGTGAAACAACTGCTCTTAATAGCAAACAAATTGAAACTTCTCTAGCTACCTTTTGCTAACCTTGGATAAATTTAACCAATATTTGGTTGCAAAATTTAGTGGCCTGAGCTTTCCATCATTGCATTATAAAAATGGCTTCAAGCATTGCTAGATTTTCATAATTCATTTAAAATAATTGATTAAGAAGGAAAAAAAACCAGAAAGTTAAAAAAAATGGGGAATTTGAAAGTGGCGGCAATGTTTTTATTATTGTTAGTATCAACTGCTAAAGCTAATCCGGGTGCTGTTTTCGATGTTCGTAAATATGGAGCAAAGGCTGACGGGAAGTCAGATATCAGCAAGGTATATATCGTATACATAATTCGTTTGTTTGTTCACGAATTGGTTGAGCTGTTGATTAGAGTAAATAAGTCACTTTTGTGTTTGTCAAAATAGTCTCGAATAATTTTGTTTCTTTCTCTCAGCCTTTATGCAATGCTTTTAAAGAGGCATGTGCATGTCCTACTCCAAGCAAAGTGTTGATTCCAAAAGGGACATTCTTGTTAGCACAAGTGAGCTTAGAGGGTCCTTGCAAGGCTCCTGTTAAGATTGTGGTTCGAGGCACATTGAAGGCCCTAACAGACCCTAGCAAAATGAAGGTTGATGGCAGCTGGGTTACTTTCCAACACATCGACCGGCTCACATTGTCCGGCGGTGGAACTTTCGACGGACAAGGGTCCAAAGCTTGGGGTACTTGTGGCCTAAAGTCATATTGCAAGCAACTTCCCATTGTAAGTTAATTCAATCATTTCTTGCACTGTTGCACATACATTTTACCTTTAAGTGACGGTGTCTGCATCTTTTTTCTTATGATCTGGATTGTGGTCGTAATACAACAACTTATATCATAATCAATAATTATGATCACTCACGTTTATATTTTTTTCAAAAAATTACTTGGACTTCAGGATCCAAGAATTTTTAATATAGACAATAATGACAAATATGTAACATGTTTTATGATGGGTAAAATTGAACAGAATTTGAGGTTTGACTTCATTAAGAATGCGATAGTCGAAGACATAACTTCTAAAGACAGTAAACAGTTTCATGTTAATGTTCTGGGCTGCAACAACCTTACTTTCAGACGCTTTTCCATCTCTGCACCCGAACATAGCCTTAACACTGACGGAATCCATATTGGTCGATCCACCGGAATTAACATCACCGATTCAAACATCGCAACAGGTGATGATTGTGTGTCCATCGGTGATGGCAGCCAACAAATAACAATCACGAAAGTTACATGCGGACCAGGCCATGGCATCAGTGTAGGAAGCCTAGGTAAGTATAAGAATGAAGAACCTGTAGTCGGAGTGACAGTCAGGAATTGCAGCTTCTTCAATACTATGAATGGTGTCAGAATCAAAACTTGGCCAGCTTCTTTCCAAGGCTCTGTATCCGACATGCATTTTGAAGACATTATCATGAATAATGTCGGCAGTCCTGTCATCATCGATCAAGTTTACTGCCCAAATAATAACTGCAATGCAAAGGTAATTAATTGTATCCTGAAAACATCCCCACATAATATGTACTGATTGTATTCTGATGACGTTTTCTTTTCTTTAGCTTCCATCACTGGTAAGGATCAGCAATGTTAGCTTCAAGAACATTCGGGGTACTAGTTCAACTCCAGTTGCAGTGAAGCTTGCTTGCAGTAGCGGCATACCATGCCAGGGTGTGGAGATTGCTGACATTGACCTCAGATACACCGGAAAGGAAGCACGTGCAGCTGTGTCCGAATGCAGTAATGTTCGGCCTAAGATTTTTGGGAAACACAGTCTCACTATCTGCACTTAATTAGCATCACTAATTATTGGTATACAAAATTTGTACTCTTTATCATCTACACATTACAAAGACCTTATATTATTATTATGTCATGTAAATTCATTTGCCCACGAACGGGAATAATAATTTTACTCAATTTCATAAATAATACCATAAGCGGTTGGCGTTAGATGTTTTTTGTTTTTTTTAAAGGCAATTTATTGACCAACCAAACATCACAAAGGCAACAGCCAAACAACAAAGCGGGAGGCAAAAACCAACCAACGAAAACAAACAAAAAACAGAACACAGAAACAGAGCAAAAGGCCAAAAACAATAACACAACAGCCAAACAAGACCAAACCAGAGAACAAAAGAAGCCTCAGAATTCACTCCAAGAAAGGACCTCCCTACCACCATCAGAACCTTGTTTAGCCAACATGTCCGCAAAAGAATTCGACACCCTTGAACAATACGCCACACTGGCTTGACCCAAGAAACTTAGGAGACTACGAATTTCGTAAATCGTTTGAAAATTCTTGATGCTTCCTAATCCCTGACCGTTAACCCAAGAAACAACCACCATGGAATCACTCACAAACTCAATGCTTTTGCCTAAAAGCTCTGGTTTCTCCATACATAAATTGCAAGCTCTTGCTAAGGCCAAAATGGTTGGCGTTTGATGTTACCATTCTATACAAACCTTCAATGAATGTACATGCACCATAAAAATGTACATACATATTTTGCCACTCTAAATCCGAAAATCAAGTAGATCTTGCACATGATTATACTATCAAAGAAGTCAAACCAAGGCTATGGAAAAAGCAAGCAACAGAGTAATTATGGAGGTGGTGGCAGGCTGGGAAGTGCTTTTGGAGGAAGCCGGATCTAGAACTGGTGGGGGTGGGGGTTGGTGGACAGAAATGGCAAGTGTTACAAGCCGAATTCCACTGGATTTTCATTACCGGGAACATTTATATAACATAAACATAACTGCTATATTTGGGATTGCTTTACTTAAGAAATAATACGTTTATGGTTTAACTTAAGAAATAATCGACTTCAAAGATAAGTTGATATGTGTTCGGTAAATCGACTTTATAAACAATAAACTTAAGATAAAAGCAAGGAAAATGTGTTTAATTGGTAAACTTTAATTGATTGTGGAAAATAACTAAAATGGACATGATTATTAAAATGTAATATATTGTTCAAGTATTTTGTTTCTACTTAGTTTTCATTTTTTCCAGCTTTTTAATCAATTATTAAAAATAAATCTACTAACTGAGTCAACTCGCTTTTCTCCAACACAAATCCCACCAAGTCAACTCTCTTCTCCAACAAAAATTCTGCCGAGTCAACTCAGTCACTCACTCAAGCTTCATGAATGGAAACTTACCGAGTCATTGGCCAATCTCTGCAAATCTTGACAAGAACCAGCCTCCACCGGTGATGTTGGGAGAAGAGACCGGTTCTCCTTTGAACCGGTAATGGAGGAGGCAAAGAAAAGCCTCCTCTCGTTCTCGCGAGATCCATCGCTTCGATCGCGCTTCCTCCCCCGTTTGTGGAGCATAACTAGCTTCTCCGACACTGGAGGGACCGGTTCTAGATCCATTTCATGTCGGAATCTAGTTCCAGACCGCGTCGAAATCTCGTTTTCCATTCTCGCGATTCAGATCTAGATCGTGTCAGAATCCCGTTCCAGACCAAATCTCGTTCTCCCACTGCCAGGGGAAACTGGCTTCCTCCGACAACGATGGTGTTGGCCACTTTGGCCACCATTGTCGTCGGCGAGGCAGCAACAATGGCGACCACTGTCACCGGCGACAATGGTGGCCACATTTTTTTTTTTTTTTAATATTTTTTAGTTTAAAATAATTTTGTTATATTTAAGGATATTGTTGTCTTTTATTATAAATAATGAGGATAATACGGAAATTTTACAAGTATTGAAATAGCTTCTCTGATAATCAGCTTCAAAAGCAACCCCTACCAACTTCTAAAAAGCTAATTATTGGAGGAGTGGATTATGAAATAAGTGGATTATGGAGTGTTTACCAAACACCTCATGGGTCATAGATTATGAAATAAGTGATTATTTCAAAAGTTTAAGCAATCTCAAACATACTGGCCTGGCCCTAGGAGGAGTTAAGTGAGGCAACCACCTCGGCCCCCGATTATAAAGGGCCTCTAAATTGTAGTTAAAAAAAAAATGATTTTAAAATATTGTCCATTTAAAATTTTAAACAAAATAGGTCCATAAATGACTTTAAAAATGGCCCACCTACACATATAATTTTTTTAAAGGCCCGCCAATGGAAACCCAACCAATAAATAATTTTAAAAATGGCTCACCATAAACATAATTTTTTTTAAATGGCTCACCAATGGAAACCCATTTATAACTCTTACAACAACAACATTGGATCAAAGATGGCTGTGGGTTAAATCCTAGAAACACTTGTGTTTGTCACAAATAATCATCTTTATATCTCTAAAAAAAAAACACTCAATACTCTTTTAATACGAAAATTCAGAAGTCGTTGTTTCAAAGATAATTAAATCAATACACTTTCTTTCATTTTTTTCGAAAACCTTTTTTTTTTTTATCTACATTTAATTAGTACTTTTGCTGCCAAAAACGTGACACAAGTAATGTTTAAATGATATATTTTTTAATGCAATTATAAAAAAATTATTTTGGTAACTTTGTTTTGCTATTCTATTGTGTACGTTATAGTCTTGAGTTTGAGTTATTATATTGATTTTTACAAGTTTTTACTAGAGATAAAAAAAAATAAAAAAAATAAAAAATAAAAAATAAAAATAAAAAAAATAAATAGAGTATCAAGGGTCAGGGTCTCATTTCTATAGTTCACCTCAGGCCTTGAAAATCTTAGGGCTAGCTTTGCATAGCCTTAATCAGTTTCGGGTTGAACATCTTTAAACAAGTGAACTGTATGGTTTCCGGTGAGAATTCAGTTGAAAAAAAAAAAAAAAAAAAAAAAAAAGTCAACAAATAGTATCTTCAAAAGATTTTTAATTTTTAATTTTAAAGCATATCTACAAAAGATTTATGAAAGAAGTAAAATATTTATAGGGACCAAAACACATAAATTCATTAGCAATAGTGCTATTTTGTCTAAATTTAGTGTCCAAATCTAGTGTCCAAATGATGTGACAATACTATAATCCATTCATTTAAATTTTAATAGATTTGCATGATTTAAATTAATTGATTAAAGTATTGCTACATCATTTGGGCACCAGATTTGGATAAAGTGGCATTACTCATTCATTAGTATTTATATATACTAATGCTAAACAACCTAAAAATTTATTCCAAATTTCAACTCAAATGATGTGGCAATTGGTTTTTTCATTAACCAAATCATCTCATATTGTGTATGGTGATGACAACTCACTTACCACATCATTTGGTATGAAATTTGGGTTAATTATTTGGGTCGTATAACATCACTCATTTATATAACTAAAATTATACTCATCCAGGTATTGTGGTTAATATATAGGATTCTGATTTCTGAAAAAAAAAAAAAAAAGGAATTATTTTTTTGATAAAATATCAATCATAGAATGAGATTAATCCTACAAAAATTGGGTTGGAGTTTGTTGAAACTATTAGGATCAATGACATTTTATCAGCTTTCATCACCGGAAGAAATTTACTCTTACAATACCAACAACAAACGAGGAAAGAAAAACAGAGAGCCAAAACCCAACGAACCCAAAGCAAAACAAGCAAACCCAAGACAGAAGAAAACAGGGCAACAACACAGAAACATAGGAACCCAAAGGCGCAAAAACCAGAGCCCACAAACAACCAAAAACCAGGGCACGCTCAAATATCACTCCAAGACAACACATCTCCACCAAACTCTGAACCTTTTTTGGCCAAGCTATCTACGAAAGAGTTAGAGGCCCTAGAGCTAAACACAACAGAGGCTTGGCCAAATCTACCCAAATTGCTGCGGATGTCAAAGATGCTCTGCGAGTGCTTGATACTTCCCACACCACTGCTGTTAACCCACTCAACGGCCATCTTTGAATCACTAATGACAATAAGGCTCTATCAGCCAACTCAGATCTGGACCCAAAAAGATCACAAGCTCTAGCTAGAGGTGGCACGGTTCCTGTCCGGTTCCGGTTCTGGTTCGGAACCGGCGGTTCCAGTTCCGGTTTTACAGGAACCGGCGGTTTTGAACCGGATTTTTTTTTTTTTTTTTTTTTTTTAACAAACAAAAAAAAATCTTTCTAAGTTCTAACTTGTAACTTATAAGTTGTACATTGTAATTGAATAAAATAAAATATATAAATGACAAATTACAAAATAAAATTCATTGGGTTCATAAGTTCATTGGATGTTGGAAGTTAGATCATCGTCATCCGACTATCCGAGTATCCAACCAAAAATAAAATAAAATAAACAAATGACAAATTACAAAATTAAATTAAAATAAAAGTAAACAAAATTACAATTTACATTTCATTGGGTATTTGGAAATTGAGTCACCCAAATTTCAAAAATAACATAAAATAAATAAATGACAAATTACAAAATTAAATTAAAATAAAATAAAACTAAAAAAAAATGTAAAGTTATTAGCCTTGCACTTAATTTTACCACAATTAAGTTGCCTACGTATCCTCTTAGGGGGGTTTAGAGGAATCAAAGACCACATAGTTCTCATACCTTTTATTACAGATTTACAGATTTACGGTTCCGCTGCTCAGCTTGCTCCAGAGCCTTCGCCCGCTTCAGGTTCGTCTTCTTTAAAGAAATCGTATGTTGGCTCTTGTTGGATTTCTTGTTGTCTATATTCTGCTTTCGTCCAATCGTCAACACAAACCTGTATCTGTAGTGCTTTTGGAGTCAAGCACGAACGTTTTTCATCCAAAATATTCCCCCCGGCGCTGAACTCTTGTTCCACCGCCACAGTAGAAACCGGTGTTGAAAAAATATTTTTGGCTATCATAGCCATAATTGGATAGTACTTTGTAGCGTCACTCCAATATTTTAAGAGGTCAAATTCTTCAGGAAAGTCACAAGAAGAAGCTAGATAAGATTCAAGCTCGGCATGCGAATCGGAGCTTGATGAAGAACATCTTGGTTTTTTGTTTTTTTTTTTTGAGAACATACTATACCCTAAATTCATAAATCCAGAGGAAGATGATGGAGGCTGAGATGCAGTTTTTGTTCATGTAACATCTACGTTCGGAGTACCGGATCCATAAAATGTAACATATTCATCATATAAATCATACAATAATTTCTTAACTCTACCACAACATGCTTCAACATCATATTCAATATTTAAACCTTCTTTGCCATAATAACCGTCTAGATAATAAGACAAAGATTGTAATTTGTGTCGTGGATCAAAAACCATACCAATCAAATAAATATTTGGAAAATCCGTATAATAATTTAACCATTTTTGCTTCATAGCACCAACGGCTTCCTTTATTGCTGGGTCAGATTCACAATAAAAAAATGCACCAGCAATATTAATACTCTCAATAACAAATAAATGTGTTGTAGGAAAATAAATTTTAGAAAATTTTTGTGTAGCATTATAAAAAACTTTTAACAAATTGAAAACATTGTAACAAGCATCCCAATGAGCTTCAAAAAGTTGAATGTTAGGAACATGAAATTGAATAAAAGAAACTAATAAATCCCTATACTCATAACTTTGAGCAAGCAATTTATAAGTAGAATTCCAACGTGTTGGAACATCACGAGCAAATTTAATGGCACGTCTACCATTTTGTTTACAATATCTTGCCCATGCTTTCATTGTAGAAGGATTTCTCCATAAAAACATTAGGGCTTTTTTAATAGGTTCAATAAAACATTGAAGAGTTTCTAATCCTTTTTGAACACATATATTTAAAACATGGCATGCACATCTTTGATGAAAAAATGTACCACCAAGAAAGGGTTTGCATAAATCAATTAAAAGTGGAATAGCGGCGGTATTGGTAGAAGCATTATCAAAACCAATTGTAAAAATTTTGTTTTCAATATTATACTCTGAAAAAATAATTTTAAGCTGTATAAAAATATTTTGAGCATTGTGTGAATCATCAAAAACTCTAAAAGCAAGAATTCTTTTTTGGATTGTCCATGCATTATCCATAAAATGGCAAGTGACACCCAAGTATGAATGCGATTGCCAATAGTCAGTCCATATATCGGCACATACGGTAACACGACCATTATATTTTTCAAAATATTTTTCTAACTTTTTTTGTCTCTCACATAAATCTTTTCAAGTGTTTGTGTGAGCGTGGATCTAGGGACACGGCATGCAGCAAGGTTTAATGCTTGTCGACAATAGTTAATAAAGCCAACCCTCTCACCAAAACTGAATGATAAATGTTCTACTGCTACTACCCTAGCTAATTCTTCTCTATTTTGTTCATCATTATAACGAAATAATTGTTAGTTAGGAGTAGCGTACCTGGGAATTTGTGTTTGTGACCTCATTCTAATCACTGCTTCTGGATGTTTGGCTTCAATATGCTTCCAATAAGTGCCATATCCTCCGGATCTGCTCCATTTATATACTTTGTTGCAGTAATTGCAAGCTACTGTAATGCTTCCATCTTCACTCTTAATTTTCTTCATATGTTTGACGAAGAGATCAGATTTACTCTGCTTCTGTATCATATCTTCCTCCCTTTCTAGATCCACTTCCGGTGTATCAAAACCAAAATCCGGAGGTGTATCAATATCAGGCATATTTTCTGACTGGCTTGTCAAATTGGGGGTGTTGTCATTGGGATCGGATTCAGAAATTATTAGAGGGGGAGTAGGCCAGTTTAGGCCTAAGTCTTCAGCATAGGCCCGACGTTGCAGATATTCGTGATAGGTGGAGTCGTTATGACTGAGATTATCGACCATAGGACCCTTACCTTTCATCGAAATCGAACGCCTAGGACCTTCACAGCTGTGACCCCTTCCACTTCCACTTGCCATTTAAAAATAAATTTGGGAGAGAATTGGAAACTTAGAACTTAGAAGAATAATTGACTAATTGGAAATTAAATAAATTGGAAATAAGATAAATTGCAAATAAAATAAATTGGAAATAAAATAAATTGAAAATAAAATAAATTACAAATAAAATAAATTGGATATAAAATTAATTGAAAATAAAATATATTGGAATTTGGGAATAAAATAAATTGCAAACTGGAAATAAAATTAATTTCAAATAAAATAATTAAAAAATGAAATAAATATTAAAAACCTTGGAAACTTGGAGATTGAGAGACTTATCACTTGAGACTTGAGAGTTGAGAGTGTTGGAGAGAAATTAGAGAGAATTAAGAAGAAATTGGTGTGAGGAAAAATGAAAGGGGGGGGGGGGGGGGGGGGGGGGGGGGTGGGGGTGGCGCGAATTTATTGAAAAGAAAAAAAAAAATTTAAAAAGGGGTAGCCGTTGGACCCCAACGGCCTGCTGACGTCAGCAGACCGTTGGGCCAAACGGTCGGCTGACGTCAGTCGACCGTTGGGCTCCAACGGTAGCCCAACAAAAAATATATATATATATTATTTTTTAATTCGTGGAACCGCCAGTTCCAATCCGGTTCGAACCGGCGGTTCGACCAAACTAATGAACCGGAACCGGTCCACTCCGGTTCAGGTTCCAGTTCTTGAACCGGAACCGGAAATCCAACCGGAACTGTGCTAGGTCTAGCTCTAGCGATGGTTAGTTATAGCATCCTGAATCCCGACTGAGGCAGAAAAAAATACACAACACCTTCCCTCGATGGTCCCAAAGCACCCCACCTATATTTGCTGAACCTGGATTTCCTCGCGCCTAGCCATCGACTTCAAACTTAAGAGCGTTTAAAAGCGGAGGTATCCATTCCTCCATCCTTGGAGACTTCTTCTTCGAAACATCAGTGCAACGCTCTTCAGTATTTTTGTCGGTTCACATTTTAGAGGATATTAAAACTTAAGTTATTGTATTTAATTAATTAATTAAACTAATCCTAAAGTTTATAGGATATGGATTTCTAAAAAAGAATTATTCGTTTGATACAAAAAATATTAATAAGAGAATAGATTTAAATCCTACTAGAAGAATTATTACCAATTGCAGAGAAACAGAAAGAGTGAAACAACTGCTATTAATAGCAAACAAATTGAAACTTCTCTAGCTAACTTTTACTAACCTTGGATAAATTTAACCAATATTTGGTTGCAAAATTTAGTGGCTTGAGCTTTCCATCATTGCACTATAAAAATGGCTTCAAGCATTGCTAGATTTTCATAATTCATTTAAAACAATTGATTAAGAAGGAAAAAAACCAGAAAGTTAAAAGAATGGGGAATTTGAAAGTGGTGGCAATGTTTTTATTGTTGTTAGTATCAACTGCTAAAGCTCATCTGGGTGCTGTTTTCGATGTTCGTAAATATGGAGCAAAGGCTGACGGGAAGTCAGATATCAGCAAGGTACATATCGTATACATAATTCGTTTGTTTGTTCACGAATTGGTTGAGCTGTTGATTAGAGTAAATAAGTCACTTCTGTGTTTGTCAAAATAGTCTCGAATAATTTTGTTTCTTTCTCTCAGGCTTTATTCAATGCTTTTAAAGAGGCATGTGCATGTCCTACTCCAAGCAGAGTGTTGATACCGAAAAGGACATTCTTGTTAGCACAAGTGAGCTTAGAGGGTCCTTGCAAGGCTCCTGTTAAGATTGTGGTTCGAGGCACATTGAAGGCCCTAACAGACCCTAGCAAAATGAAGGTTGATGGCAGCTGGGTTACATTCCAATACATTGACCGGCTCACACTCTCCGGCGGTGGAACTTTCGACGGACAAGGGTCCAAAGCTTGGGGTGCTTGTGGCCTAAAGTCATATTGCAAGCAACTTCCCATCGTAAGTTAATTCCATCATTTCTTGCACATACATTTTACCTTTAAGTAATGGTGTCTGCATCTTTTTCTTATGATCTGAATTGTGGTCGTAATACAACAACTTATATCATAATCAATAATTATGATCACTCGCGTTTATATTTGTTTTTAAAAAATTACTTGGACTTCAGGATCCAAGAATTTTTAATATAGACAATAATGACACATATGTAACTTGTTTTATGATGGGTAAAATTGGACAGAATTTGAGGTTCGACTTCATTACGAATGCGATAGTCGAAAACATAACTTCTAAAGACAGCAAACAGTTTCATGTTAATGTTCTGGGCTGCAACAACCTTACTTTCAGACGCTTTACCATCTCTGCACCCGAACATAGCCTTAACACCGACGGAATCCATATTGGTCGATCCACCGGAATTAAAATCACCGATTCAAACATCGCAACAGGTGATGATTGTGTGTCCATCGGTGACGGCAGCCGACAAATAACAATCACGAAAGTTACATGCGGACCAGGCCATGGCATCAGTGTAGGAAGCCTAGGTAAGTATAAGAATGAAGAACCTGTAGTCGGAGTGACAGTCAGGAATTGCAGCTTCTTCAATACCATGAATGGTGTCAGAATCAAAACTTGGCCAGCTTCTTTCCGAGGCTCTGTATCCGACATGCATTTTGAAGACATTATCATGAATAATGTCAGCAGTCCTGTCATCATCGATCAAGTTTACTGCCCAAATAATGAGTGCAATGCAAAGGTAATTAATTGTATCCTGAAAACATCCCCACATAATATGTACTGATTGTATTCTGATGACGTTTTCTTTTCTTTAGCTTCCATCACTGGTAAGGATCAGCAATGTTAGCTTCAAGAACATTCGGGGTACTAGTTCAACTCCAGTTGCAGTGAAGCTTGCTTGCAGTAGCGGCATACCGTGCCGGGGTGTGGAGATTGCTAACATTGACCTCAGATACACCGGAAAGGAAGCACGTGCAGCTGTGTCCGAATGCAGTAATGTTCGGCCTAAGATTTTTGGGAAACACGGTCTCACTATCTGCACTTAATTAGCATCACTAATTATTGGTATACAAAATTTGTACTCTTTATCATCTACGCATTACAGAGATCTTATAATATTATATTATTATTATGTCATGTAAATTCATTTGCCCACGAACGGGAATAATAATTTTACTCTAGAATTGTGAATTGTGAATTACCTTCAAATTTCCATGGAAAGTTATCATACTTCTTACGTCATATATCCATTTTACATGCTTAAGGCTGGCAATACCCGTACCATTGACCCACGAAACAGCCGTCATGGAGTCACTGACAATAATCACCTCAACCCTTTGGAACATAGGATTGTTGACACAAATTTCACACGCCTTGTGAATGGCCCGAATCTCCACTGTGTTTGAGTCTTGAAGCCCCAAATGAACAGAACACAGGACTGTACCACAGTGATTCCTAAAAACCCCACCCATCTCAGCTTGCCCCGGAGAACCTTTAGCCGACCCGTCCACATTAAATTTCAAACTGCCAGGGGACGGGGGTTGCCAAACTTCAGCTTTCATCTGTTTCAATAGTTTTGGATCCATGCATCTATCACTAAGATTGAGCATAATCGTTGTAATGTCCTCCAACGAACCTTTCCCCATGTGTTTGGACCACCAAACTATCCTGAATTTAACCGTGTCAGCAGATTTTGTTATATCCGCCTTCAAACCTTTGAAAATGAGCTGATTCCTAGCTTCCCACGTAGTCCAGACCACCACGAAAAATAACGATCCCCAAGCTCTAGCTTTATTTGACTTTGGACATAATCCAGACCATCCACACACACACCACCCCCAAGCCCCCCAACCCCCCCATTCCTATAGAATTTTTGGCATTTAGCATCTGACACCCCACCAACTCATGCTTCGATACAATAAAGTACTCGTCCAAGAGCAGTGAAGCAGAAGATGATCTATAGTCTCTTCATCTTTATTGCAGAGCTGACATTCCGTGCTTAAAAGGTTGCCACAGCCGAACCTATGCATGACTTCCTCTTGCCACACTAACAGCTCAACTTTCTTAGGACTCACCCCAATCCAGATTAAGTTGGGAGCTGCTGTTCTTCTGACCCCTTCTTCCTCCAACTTTTTACGAAAAGAGCTAACTGAGAACTGTCCACTTGGGTTTGGGGACCAAGCCATATCATCTTTCACATTCTTTCTAATAAATAATCCCGCACTTCAAAAGAGAAATGAAGCATCTCCATTGGTCAATTTCCCAATCAAAGAGCCTTCTTCTCAAAGGCACCTCCCACATCCATCTGTTCCCGTCCCACTTCCCGTAATCTTGAACACGCCCCTCTTTTTTAGTAGAGAGAACAAAAATTCTGGGGAATGCCTCGTTTAAAGGAATGGAATCGCACCAAACATCTGCCCAAAAATTAGCTCTGTCACCGTCACCAATTACCTCTCTCAATCTTTCCTTCAGAATTTCCGATGAACTCGAACCCTCTTCTAACAGGTGATGGGACTGCCTGCACAAAGTAGGAAGTGTGGGACTTTCCATTCCAATCCCAACTGAAGTCTTTAACCAAAC
Organism: Acer saccharum; assembly: GCA_030490815.1. Lineage (NCBI taxonomy): Eukaryota > Viridiplantae > Streptophyta > Magnoliopsida > Sapindales > Sapindaceae > Acer > Acer saccharum. The sequence goes on from CM059866.1 coordinate 7,717,437, forward strand.
TGTTATATTTTGCACACAAAACCCTTTTCCACAGAGAAGAGTCCTCCTTGCTAAACCGCCACATCCATTTGGCCAAAAGGCTTTTATTCTTGTCCATAACCTTCCCAATACCAAGACCACCATTTCTCTTGTTTTGACATATTTGTTCCCACCCTACTAGCCTTAACTTCCTTTTTTCCGTCCCATCCCCCCAAAAGAAACCACGTTGAATCTTCTCAATTTTGTTTGCAATCCCCACCAGAATCTTGAAAACCGACATATAGTATGTTGAAATGCTCGATAGCACTGCCTTAATTAACACCAATCTCCCCCCTTTGGTCAAAAACTTTCTTTTCCAAGGTGCTAAACAGTTTCCAATTCGGCCTAGTAAAGGCTTCCAAAATGCCAATGCCTTAGGTCTTCCACCTAGAGGTAAACCGAGTTAGTTTATTGGTGGGGGGGCTGATTTACAGCTAAATTTTCTACTCCACTCCTCCATGCCCCTCGCCCTCCTTCCAACTTTCACTAAGCAAGATTTATGGAAATTTATTCTCAGACCCGAAACCAATTCAAAGCATCTTAGAATCCTCTTAGCATTCATAAGAAACTCCAATTTAGGTTCTAGTAAAAGAATCATGTCATCCGCATATTGAAGATGCGTAATTTGTATCTCATTTCCCCCAAACTTAACTCCTCTAATCATGCTCAAGTCTTGAGCTTTCCCCAATAGTAGGCTCAACCCCTCAACCGCCATGTTGAAAAGGAACGGGGATAGAGGATTCCCTTATCTAAGACCTCTCCCTAAGTTGAATTGGGGAGTACTTGGACTCCCATTAACCAAAACTGACATCGTCGAAGTGAAAATGCAATCTCTCATCCATCTCCTCCACCTATCACCAAAGCCCATTCCTACCATCAAATCATTCAAAAACTCATGGTCGACACTATCGTACACCTTCTCGAAATCAAACTTCAAACGAATGCCACCCACTTTATTTACCACTTTGTTTAAGGATAAAATAAATAGCTTGTTTACTAATCAGGAATCCTACTTAGGAAAGGGAATTAAGTTTATGATTTCTGTAGACCCCACTCATAAATCAGGAATTAAGTTCCTAATGGAAAAGGAACTTGATTCCTCCCACCCACCCACCCACCCACCCACCCACCTTGGGAATCAAGTTCTCTTTCCTAGTCGAAAAAGAAATTCAAGATATATTTACTAAAATATCCTCACTTAAAAAAATAAAACAATAAAACAATCATCTTCTTCATGATTATTGACTTTTGTTTTTAATTTACATAAATCATATTGGTCACCCCCCACCCAACCCACACCCACCCCCCCAACCCACCGCCCCCACACCCCCCCTACCCCCCCCCCCCCCCCCCCCCCCCCCCCCCCCCCCCCCCCCCCCCCCCCTCTTTTTTTTTAATCTTAATGTTGGTTTACATAATTAATAATTTATATTATTCTAGCTGTGTGATTTTAAAAAAAAATGCATCGTTATGTATACGTATTATAATACTATTTATGAACTAAAAAAAAATACTTCACTTTAAAAAAAAAAAAAATACGGCATATTCATATCTCTCTCTCTCTCTCTCTCTCTATATATATATATATATATATTATAATTATAGTGAGTAATATAAAATATATTTTTTATAATAATATATATATATATATATCATCATATTTTATACACAAGGGTATTTTTGTAATCAATTATGTATCATTCCGATTCTTTAGTTTAAGTAAACATTAGAAATAAAATAAATTTGATTCTGTTTCCGATTCCTAAATTGTTAGTAAACACTGGAATGTAATTTAATAACTTGATTCCGATTCTCCTCTATTTCCTTTCCAGGGCGCGTTTACTAATCAGGAATGGATGGAATCGGAATCAAGTTCCACCGGAAAGGGAATAGAGAGGAATCGGAATCAAGTTACTAAATTACATTCCAGTGTTTACTAACAATTTAGAAATCGGAAACATAATTAAATTTATTCAATTTCTAGTGTTTACTTAAACTAAGAAATCAGAATGATACATAATTGATTACAAAAATACCCTTGTGTATATAACATGATGAAATATATTTTTAATTATGAAAAAATATTTGTTATATTACTCATAACACTATAATTATAATAATTAACATCTTTATACTGTAAAATTTGAACTAATTAGATAAAGAACTATTGAGATAACTTGATTAAAAAAAAAAGTCGCAGTAGCATATATATATATATATATATATATATATATATATATAAGACATGAATATATATGTAGTTCATAAATGGTAAAATGAATATTAGATAAAGAGATGATTTAATTAAAAAAAAATGAAATATAATTAATACATAAATAAGAGATGAATATGTAGTAGTTATTATTATTATTATTTTGAAAGGTGCTTTAGTTATTTTTAGTTCATAAATGTTATTATAATATGTATATAATTATTATGATAACAATAATATTCAACACAGAGCAATGGATGAACTGATGTCCATGTATTGCCTTAGACGACAGATATTATTTAGTGAGTTATGGGGCCATGGCCTTGATCCCACAAATTTTTTTAAAAAAAAATTATTTATATTTTTTTATTACAATTTTAATAATTTTTTCAAATCGGTCTCATATGTTACATGAAATGAAGATTAGATGCTTGCATTCCTTGCAACTTCTAATATACTATTTTATAATAATAATAATAATAATAAATAGAAAATATTTTAATGGCGTATTTACTAATCATAAATATGAATTATAATATAAATTATTAATTATGTAAACCAATATGAAGATAAAAAAAAAAAAAAGGGTAAACCAATATGATTTACGTAAATTAAAAACAAAAGTCAATAATCATGAAGAAGAAGTTTATTTTTTTATTTTTTTATATTTTTGTTAAGTGAGGATATTTTAGTAAAAATATCATGAATTCATTTTTCAATCAGGAAAGGGAACTTGATTCCTAGGGTGGGTGGAAGGAATCAAGTTCCCTTTCCATCAGGAACTTAATTCCTGATTTGTGAGTGGGGTCTATATAATTTAATTCCTTAAAAATTTAGTAAACAGTGGAATTCAGAAATCAGGAACTTAATTCCCTTTCCTAAGTAGGATTCCTGATTAGTAAACACGCCACAGTGAAACTTAATTCCGATTCCATCCATTCCTGATTAGTAAACGCGTCCAAAATGAATTACAGTAGTAGATGGGCTATTTTAATACAACAAATTAAAGTTTGAGATTTTAGGGTTTATTGATGTGATGTGTTAGGTATGTCAAACTAAACTATTAGAAATAATAAAAGTTCAAAACAATAATAGATTATTTAATATAAAATAAAATTGAATTAACCATAAATCGTGGGTAGCTAAAAAGTGGATAATGACGGAAAAGAGAAAGTGAATTATTTTTTATTTTAGAAGAAAATGAATATTCGATAAAGGAATTAGAATCAAGCAAAATGTAATTGTTAGGAATTGAACCCTCATCATTTATAAGAATAAGAAGTACTCTAACCACTACACTATCGGATTGTATTATGTAATGTGGGTTAATTATTACATATATATATATTTTTTTTTAACAGCAAAGTTTATTAAGAGCATGCAAGGGGAAACCACACAGCCAAGGCAACAAGCTAACAAAGCCAACCAAGGAAAACAAACAACAAGGCAGGGGAACCCAAAAGGCAAACAGAGAAACAACTAGAAACACCACAAAGAGAACATCCAAAAGACAAAAGGCAAAAACGTATATATATATATAATCATAATTAAAAAAATTTGAAAATTTGAGGTGGGGCACGGGCCCCACCTGGTCTTAACATGGGTCCACCCCTAGTTGCCATCCTTATTCCTTAGGTATGGGGCACCTTGCCTCAACCGGGTTTCGAGTATGGAGCATATGTCGGTCGATCCAACCTCAATCCAACACAGAAATCTATTAAAATATATGTGCTCAAAGTAGATGTGCTCGGAACCGTTAAAATAACTATCATGCCATTGCGCTATGAAAGTTTACCAGATTAACTATCATGTCATTTCTAAAAATCACGTGATAGAGTTTTGATTATGGAGGAATCTCAGGAATGGTATGTCAATGGACCCTAAAGAGTTTGATATGCAAAATTAAGTGGGAAAACTGGAAGGGGATGTCAATGCTAGTAATCTTAAAGTTAATAGGGTTCTGATTTCTAAAAAAAAAATACTGTTTTGATAAAATATCAATCATTTGGGTTGGAGTTTGTGAGAACTACTGTGATAATGGCATTTTATCAGCTTCCACCACCAGAAGAAATTTATTCATGCAATAATGAGCCCAAGAGAAATTTACCTATGTACATTTTACTGTGATAATGGCATTTTATCAGCTTCCACAACCAGGATTCATGTGCATCTCAACTAAAATTTTAAAAGAAAAAATCGACGCGTACGTTACCATTTAGGCATAGGGTACATCTTAACTAAAATTTAAAAAGAAAAAAAATTAGACTGCACCTTTTTTATAAAAATGAAAAAAAAACAGCGTTCACCATACCATTTAGGCGTCATGTGCGTCTCAACTAATTTTTTTTTTAAAAAAAAAAAAAACGGGGTGTCTTACCATTCAGGAGCCTCAATTAAAATTTTAAAAGTTAAAACTGAGCGCACGTCTTGTCATTCAAGCATCACGCGTGCCTCAATTAAAATTTAAAAATTAAAAACCAGAGCGTGCCTTGTCATTCAAGATTCATTTGCATCTCAATTAAAATTTTAAGAGAAAAAATCGGTGCATATCTTGCCATTTTTTGTTTTCAAAAAATAAAATAAAAAACACTTATTCCAGTAAATTCTGACATTGAAGAACAAGATTTCGGACATCAAATGGTTGTAGTACAACTGTACAACGTGGATAAGACTGTGACTTACCTTATATGGAAAAAAAACCAGCCTATTTATACACATGAAAACATCTGTCTCTATCTTTCTGTGTCTGATTCTGACCTACCTCAGTTTCTCTCACAAAACCGCTAACGACAACAATGGTGACCCAGAAAGCAGAGGACGCTTCTTCTTCTGCTCCAGCGGCTGCTGCGGCCGATTCTGCTTTTGCTGCGTCTCCTACTTCTAGAGCCAAGCGAGTCAAGGCCTCCCAGTCTAAGACACACAACATGGTATTGATAATACCTTTCGTTTGGTTTTGTTTATACTCAATTTTGGTTATATTAGAATTGAAAGTCTTTGTTTTCTTTTTGTTCTCTTATGCATATAATTAATTATTAATTTGTTTTTGTCATTTATATTCATATAATTATTGAATGAATGATATGACTTTTTTCTGCTGTTTACTGATTGAACTTGTGGATTTTACATGATTCAGGAGGATTTATGGAAGAAGATATTCTTTGTTGGAACGGAGGTTTGATTGGAAACATGATTTTTTTCATAATCATTTATGACATTATTCTCTATATTCAAATGCATTAATTCTATTTCCTTACAAATATTGATTTTTTTCATGTCAGTTCGATCAGTTGGACACAATCTACCAATACAATTGGAGCTTCTCAAATCTAAAATTGATTTATTTTTTTTCTGCTGTATATTTGTTTTTAACTAATTTGGATCCAATGAAGCACCTTTGCGCTTCATATTTAGGATTATTTATAAAGTTTTTTTTTTAATTTTAATAATCTACATTACAGAGATAAGCAAGTTGAGAGGATGAAATATCAAATATATACTTTGAGCTGCACACAGAGAAGGTAAAGTCTCATTTACATTTATTCCTTCTTGTTTTTCAATATCTAATCTGATAAGTTTTATGTGACAATTTCACTGTTAATCTATACTTTTATAGATATGGAAGAAGTTATGATAATTTTTTTCATATTTTTATTAGTTTTTGTTTTATGCTTATTTTGACTTTCTAAGTTTGCCCGCATTCAGAGTTTTACGCAAAGTATAGATATCGAAGAAGATGATTTTTTTTTAATGTCTATGTAGGAATGCAATAGACATATTGCTCATTCACCAAAAATTTGAGGACTTAGCCTTCTCTCATTAGAAGTTTTGTCTCAAATGATTATTAATAGCTTTGATGTCATCTCTTTCCCCTTAGAAAGCATACGACCGCCTTTATTTGTGAGTTGTTGTGCGATATTCATGTGTTCAATTCATAATTCATGTCATGTGAATATGTCTTGGACTTATAAGTTCTTTCAATTCATGATAATTCAATTCAGTTTGATAAATACTTTCTTGTTTACAATGGATGTTAAATTTATTCTAAAAAAATGTTTTGGTGTGTGTACTATGGTACTTACGCGTTTGAAATCCTTCTTCAGGGCTGCATTGGAACAACTGAGGTTGGATCGGCTCATGGAATACCAATACTGCTTACCTTGTAAGTTTCAGAACCATATTGTAACATATACATCGATGCATTGTACATATATTTTATACTAGATTTCCACTTTTCATAAGTATATATATGAAAATTTTTGTTGACATAGGACAAACCGCTCTCTTTACTTCCATAGTAGTTGGAAAGTAATAGAATTGAACTTCATTGCACTAGGTCAACACTGTGCATGCTGACCAGTTTTTGTAGTTTTATTATGCTATTGAGGACTAAAGAAAGCTCACATTCTTTTTGTTGGTGCATATATTGCCGGTGCTTGCAAATGCTTAACTTTACTAGTTCCTTGACATGCTTGTATGTTGTTTGACAGATATCTACCGACCACTCCTGGAAGATAAACTTCATGAAAACACAGTGGTCGACATACTCTTCCTAGCAGAACCAAGCCCGGTAAGTTTATGGCATGAACTGGGAAAACAGCCCGCTAGGAATTAGTTTGTATGGATATAAATGGTGGGTGTTTTAATGGTTTTACATGAAGAAACTAAGATGCATAAGTTTATTGGGGAATTTGGATCCTCTACTGATCTGATCTTTGTTCTGATATGGTGACATGTCTAATAAATACCTGAGATTTATTTTTATTCTTTTTAATGTCTTTTTAAAAAAAAAAAAAAAAAAAAAAAAAAAAAAAAAAAAAACTACACTCTTTTACAATTAACAATTCCTTTCTCAAATTTTATTCTTATTCACTTTCTTTTTTCATGTCATTATCAAACATTCAAACTTCTTAACTACCCATAATTTGTGATTACTTGATTCAATTTTATTTTATAGTAAATTATTTATTATTATTTTTTTTTTTTAATTTTTCTTACTTCTAATAGTTTTAGTTTGATATATCTAACACATCCAATCAATAAACCCTAAAATCTCGAATTTTAATATATTGTATTAAAATAGCTAGTCAATCTATTATTATGATTCATTTTATTTTATCCTTATTATTTTTCTTTATTTTATAATTTTAATTTATTTAGAATCAATAAATCAATAATTTACCAATAGTGAGAATAAAAAATTCAAAAACATGTCTAGTAATATGTATTAATAAATTATTTTTATATAAATTTAAAGTGAATTCACTATAAATACAAAACAAATTTTCTTATATAAAATTAATTAGATTGTAATTTTTATTTTTAAGAATAAATATTATAATTTTCCATTGTTTATGTTGTTTCTCTTATTATTGTTTATTTTTCTAATGTTGTATTTTTTGTTTATATTTCTTTTTGAATGTTTGATTATTTAGTTCATATTGAATAAAAGTGTTCTATTTGTTTTATTTTATCTAAACTTCACTATACCGTCAATTTTTTATATATAAAAAAACTCATTTAATTATAATCTTAAATTTTCAGTATTTTTTTTATATAATTGTTATTTTGTTCAAGTGTCCTATCTCGATAAAATTTCTGGGTCTGCCACTGGCCACCCCTGACCCAACCTGACACCAACAAACCAAACTAGAAAGAACACATTATTATTTCATTTTGTCTTGTTATTTTCTTTTTCCATTTTCATAAATATGTTTTTATTAATTATTGTGTTAATAGTTTTATTGTTTGGAATAGTTGATTGTTGCTCAACAAATTTGAACATCATGTCATGTGAAATATGCAAACTTGCCTCACAGTTTAGCTAACCAATAATCCTGTTGTTATTCATGTTAGTATTTTCACAATTAATTTTACAGTATTTATATAGAAATATTAATTCTTAGCACCATGGCTTCCAACCTAAATGGTTTAAATTTCAACCAATCTGTAGTTGATAGTCAAGATCGTATAATTAATACTTGGGTTGATATATTAACCGCGTTAACCTAGGTATGGAAGTTATACATATGAACGTAATGCTAATAATTTCCCTCTAGTTTTTTGCATATTTCACTCGATTTAGATTATATGATGATGTAAGTGTAATCATGTATCTTCCATTCAATTTATATCATAGAATACCTAAATAATTACGATTGGTTAATCATGTCACATTGCATAAAATGACTAAAAGATGCATGGTATGTTGCTGTGACCGATGTAGTTTAAAAGAGTGGAAGTTATAACATTGTTATATCATCCAACTAAATCAACTTAAATTTGTGATCTAAACATTCATACAATCATACGATCTTAGATTTTTTTTAAGATCCGTTTCAGAATCCGATCTAATCTGATTGTCGAATCCGGTTCACACCATTACTATTCTACCATAAGCCATTTAAAATAGATACAGTATACATTGGCAACTCTAGTATCGGTATCTCTAATAATGTCAATTTAAAGCTGCAGAGCTTTTTGCCAGAATCCATTTCATTGCTTTACATCATCAACATCACACTCAGTAAATATCTTTTTTTTTTTTTCATGAGTAATCAGAACAGTATCTTTAGTTTTTGTAATCGTCTGAACAATTAACATACTCTCGTCATAAATGAAACATGCACACCTCTTAGCTCAGGTGGGAATTTGAGTCCTACCATGATTTACAAGCATGTGTGGAGAATTGTGCGCTACAATTTGATCTCTGTGGGTTCCAACATACCCCGACTCGTTTGGTATTAGAATTAATTGAAATACTAGACAAAAGAATCATATAAATGAGATCTCATAAATGATCAATGGTGTACTATATTTTAATATATCATTATCACATGAATTCAACAGTTGGATTGCAATGTAGTGGATAAGTGGATTAAAGGAAATAGAAAAGCTATAATTTATATATTTTGAGTTTCTCTCACTTCTGAACACATTGTTTGCTAGAAGAAATATGAACAGAAATCTAAATAAATTCTGCAGTTCTTGAATTGTACCCAACTTCAGCTTGAAGGAGGACAAAAACTTCTTAAAAACAAAAAGATACCATGATTTTTCTAATGACATTCAACCATTCTAATGTGTACCAAAATGCTAAATTAAAACCAATAACATCATCACTACCACTTTATATGATTTCCAAACTTGAACTCTAGAATGTTAACTTGACACTAACTATTGTCGATTTCCTTTCAAAAAAAAAAAAAAAACTATTATCGATTTCACTCCTAAGGGTGCTCCCTAGAAGACCTTTACCAGATTATCTTTTGCCGCTTCTGCAATAATGGAAACAAATCAAACATAATTTAAATCATTAACCATTCATCATAATGCACCTTTTCGAATTCGTTCGTGGAAAATTTGACAATATGTGTAAGTAGTATTGATGTATATATCTTATATCAAAATATTAGCCTTATTGAGGTTATGTGGAAATCTTATTGATGTATGTACCTTTTTCCTATCATCCACTTCTTCGATAATATCATCATACCGTGCATTTGGATCTCTTTCATCGTCTGAATCACTTATAGCCTCCCCCATGAACCATGATATTGCACGAGGAATAATTTCATCATGAAAAATAGAACTACAAAGAAATTCAAATCACGTTATCAACTAAGTAGATATAACAAGACAACAAACTTCATTACCATCATCAATGAACTTACCAATCAGCCATGAAAATAAGTGGAAGAACTCAATGCAATATTATATTAATCTTTTAATTACCATCAGATGAGTAGCCACTTCATAAGTAGATAATGAGGCAAACAGGCAGGTTTAATTAACTATTCAGAGAACTCATAGCTAATAAAAGAGAGATAAAAAATCATTTCGTCTAACTTTAATGTCCTGTTCTTTCTAGGCTAAACATTTTCCACAATAGGAAGTGAAGGTTCCCATTAGAGTAAAAATATCGATATCAATGAGTTACCAAATGGTGAAGTCATCCTCCACTCCATACCGATATCCTTCATCCTGTTTGTAGATACAGAAAATGGAAGAAACAAAAATTAGCTTAACTATCAATAAGCACCAACTTCTTATATATAATGAAGTTAAACTAACCATATCATAACCATAATAATCAAAATCATCCCTTGGCTCCTCTGGAGCTTTGAAGAAGTTGAAAAAACTCTCACAATCTTCGGCTTTCATATATTTGATCCGTGGTCTATATTCTTTCTCTACGAGCTCCTGTGACAAGCACTTCCCTGGATACCATTCAATTGGAGTCCTACAATGTAACCAAACACAGTGAGAGAAATTAAAGACAACCTAAAACTTCGAAGTACAACACCAAAAATTAACTTACCCAATTGCTTTTTCCGGAATAGCCACAAAATCATCACTCACGGGATATGTCTTTGTGAGGACAGAATTTTTAAAATAAGGATTAGGATCAAAGAGAAACTCCAGCTTGAAACCTTTAGGATCATCAATTCTACACCACTTAATATCTTGAAGATACTTGAGAGCCCCTTCATCACGTTTAGAGATCTACAACAACAAACAAATCATAGTAATTCTACCATCAATTTTACAAGAAAATCTGCAAAATCAATGGCTTTATGTAGTCGTTTACCTCTTTGGCCAGCCCTTCATTAAACTTCATTGCAGTGAGCCAGAAGTTAGGCACCCCTTTCTCTACAATTAAAAAAAAAATGTAATTATTGATCAAAGTTACAAATAATACATTAGTTTGTGAAGATCTGAAATTTGAAAAAGTATCCTCTTTTGTTTTTTTTATCAGAAGCATATTCATTGACAAGAAAAACAAAGTATAAGATGTAAATCAGAAATCCACCACACCTACAAGTGTACAACTGAACCAGAGTGAAAGAAATACCTTCTGTGGCATTATCTCCTTCTTCCTTAGTAACATCTCCATCTTCAACTTTTACTATACCATTCACAATTTCACATCTCTGCAAGTCCCGATACAAAAACAGTGTTAACCTAAAAGCATACATCTTCCATTCTTGCAAATCAACAAAATATGGAACATAAAAACAGTAACTTGTGATTCAGTACCAAAAATGTTAAACTAACACCTGATACATTCTGCATACCTTAGAGTAACATGGTTCATAAAGCTTCTCATATTTAGCCTCCAAAGCTGATCTCTCCTCATAATACTTTTTTTCCACTTCATCGCGTTGGCTCTGAAAATTGAGAATTTGTAGAATGTTGTTAAACTCTAAATTAGTGAAGAAAAAACAATCAGAGGACCATAATGCCACTACGGCACTACTAGCTATACTATAAATACAAAAAATGAAAAATGATCATGTGAGTTGAAGTACCTAATGTCCAGAAGATAAGCACCAACGGTCAATTCACATCTACATACATGTCTTAATAAGTCTAAGCCTCCAAAGACCAAAACATTGAAAAATATGGAAGCACCATACTTGAGGTAGTTGGCTTACAAAAAATTACACAGAGGCTTGCCTCTGGCCAAAGGCAAAGGTTTAAAAAGAAAGCTAGTGAAAATGTATATTCAAACAGACAAAAGCACCTCACATGCATTCAATGGCAGAAACAACATAAACAATAACAAAGTTAGTATGTATGTATCATGTTATGCCACTTATAGAAAGAGTTATGCCCCCAGTATTCAAGACTAACAGCAGAACAGAAGTTTAAAGCTGAACATTATGATATGACACAATGTAAAGAATATGATATTTGATAAACAAACCTGAATCTGTTTTAAGACCTCAACTTGCTTCCGTCCATTGGGGGACAATGTTGCCAGAACAGCTGAACGTCGTTTGTCCAATTTCTGAAGGTTATTTAGCTAAAACATCAAAACCTTTTTTGTTTTTTTTTTCTCAGAATAAAAGGAGAAACATCAAAGAGATACTCATGACAAACAGATTAAAACTATGGAAACCTCAAATCAGATACTCAGGCTTTCAAAGTCAGTTTAAGGTGTTAAAAGGTTTTGCAACGTTGTGAAATACAGGAAAGTAAAACGTATTTTTACTTGCACCAAGAAATTCTCCATTAAAAATATTTTTAAAATCGCCATTTCACATCTTCAATTAAAAAAATAATCAGTTTCTCACTGAGAAAATTTAATAGAAGTGGACAATATAAACCATTAAATAACTAAAAAAAGGGTACAGTTTGATCACTTGCCTTTTGTGCAATAAAAGACCTTGCTGGCTTCTCTGCTTTAAGCCCTATAGACAAGCAAACAAAGAAACTTAAAAGCTTAATGTAGCTTCAACAACATAATGCAAACACATATGTATTTAAGAGAAACCGAAAGAAAAGAATGACAACCAAATTAATAAATTCAATTGTTTAAATAAATATGTAAACAAAGCCATATACCATTCAATTTCCCCATGTGACAACCAAATAAGCAGATTATTTCAACAAAGTGCACAAAATCTAAAGAATTAATTGGCAATTTAATAAAGATCCTGTAAAAAAAAAAAAATTACAATTATGTTATCTTTCACCTTTCAAAACTTTCTGTTTTTATAAAATCATTAGATTGAAATCCAACAAGTATGACCTAATCATAAAGATTAAGATCATGTAGAGTAGCACACCCAACAACGAATTTTTCGACAAAGATAAACTATCTATTAACACTAGTGTTTAAAATTGATATTGTTTACACCCATAAATCACATTTTATATAATTGATTTTTCACTAATCAAACCCTTCAATAAAAAAATTCATTCAAAGCCCCATTTTTTCTTCTTTTATCAAACATTAATAAAGCTTCAAGTTTAAAACACCCATTCAATGATCACAACTTCGACAAGTACAAAGAGTACAAAAAAAAAAAAAAAAAAGTCTCAATCACATAAACTGATATATTGTACACAGAGTAACAGAGGTAAAACGCAGCGTTTTAGGGTTTACGTTCTTTTCCAGCTAAAATTAAGTACAAACAACACAAATAATAATACGCACAGAGACATTTACAGTGATGAAATCAAAAATTGTTCAGAGCCCAACACTTTTTTTTTTTCCTTTTTTTTTTTTTTTTTTTAACATAAATAAAGTTTCAAGTTTTAAACACCCATTCAAAAACCCCTCAAGTCTCAAATTCTAAAGCACATAAACTAATACTGTATATTGTATACAGAGATAAAACGCAGCGTTTTAGGTGCAATGTTTTTAACCAAAACTAGGAACAAACATCAGAAATAATAATACGCACAGAGACATTTACAGTGATGAAATATATTTTGTCTCTTGGAATTTAGGGTTCAAGAGGGGAATACCGGCGCCGGCGGCGGTAGAGGCGGAGGCGCCGTGATCGGATAAGTTGACGTTATCGTTGTATCCGGTCATTTTTCGTTTCGAGGGAGTGTTTGTCGTAGAGGCCACGAAATTCACAGGAAAAATATTAATTAAAAAACGAGGAGGGAAATGGAGAAATTATTTATTTATTTAATTTGAAAATAGAGTAGTTGACAAACATAAAAAAAATAAAAATAATAAAAAAAAAATATTTTACAAATTATATATATATATATACGGATTATACTTTGACCCAAAGTGTGGTCCACATTCTTCGTCCTAATATATTTATTGTCAGTTCGAACCGATAATAGAAAGACTGTATATATATATATATATATAAAGTATTAGAATGCATTGTGGATTTTTTTTCATGCTATTTTTTTTTTCTAAGAAAATCATTTTCATGTTAAATTTAGGGAAAATTGCACAAACTTACCCTAACGTTTTCTATTATGGCATAATATTCAACTAATGCCTCTAATTGCACAAACAACCCCTCATGTTAGTCAACTTTGGTTAAAAATAGCCATGACCATGATTTTTTTTTGAAAGCCCAAAATTGCCCATGCACTTTATTACAAAAAAATTTTAATTGCCCTTTATTTAAAACATTATCTACTTTAAATTATTATAATATAAAAAATAAATACTAAACATAATCCTTTTTAAATCAAAAAAAAATTCAAAAATAATATATTAAAAACAAAACAATTTAAGAAAACGTTATTTTGAGAAAATACAATTTAATAATATATTAAAAACAAAACAAAAAAACGTTATTTTGAGAAAATATAATTTAAAATTATGCAAGTCCAATATGAATAGTGGTAATGTGTTACATATTTTTTGAATTTTTTTTGTTTTTATTATATTAATTTTGAATTTTTTTTATTTAAAAAGGATTATGTTTAGTATTCTAAACACAAATATAAATAAAATCATCAAGAGTTTGAAATAAAAATATAATCATTTGTCATAATAAAATACAGTAGAACCGAAAATTTGTTCAATGTTCATCTCTATAAGACAAAATAATTTGACTCAATATAAATTACGCATTATATTTTGGTTCAAAAATTTAAAATATATATATATACTAAACATAATCCTTTTTAAATAAAAAAATATATATATGTTTAAATTTTAAAAATATTTAGCACATTACCACTATTCATATTGGACTTGCATAATTTTAAATTATATTTTCTCAAAATAATGTTTTCTTAAATTGTTTTTTTTTTAATATATTATTTTTGAAATTTTTTTTATTTAAAAAGGATTATGTTTAGTATTTATTTTTTATATTCTAATAATTTAAAGTAGATAATGTTTTAAATAAAGAGCAATTAAGATTTTTTTGTAATAAAGTGCAAGGGCAATTTTGGGCTTTTAAAAAAAAATCATGGTCAATGGCTATTTTTAACTGAAGTTGACTAAAAGGAGGGGTTGTTTATGCAATTAAAGACATTAGTTGAATATTATGCCATAATGGGAAACGTTAGGGTAAGTTTGTGCGATTTTCCCTTAAATTTATGCTTGTGCTTTAAATAAATATATTTCCAACATTTTTTTTAGTGTGTATATATCAAATAATATTAAGTATTACAATACATATATCAAATAATACATTTTCGGTTCAGATATCTACTCTTATAAAAACTTACTTTTAGGTATAACCTCTATAAATTAATACTTGAGAAATTAGTATTTTCTTTAATATAATAAATTTTGTCAGTCAAAATTAATAATTTTGATTAAATTATATGATAATACACTTTAAAAAAAATACTTATATAAATACGTGGTCCCATTCGTTTCATAAATTAATAATTTACTAGAAAGTATAAGATTGATTATGATGTTTTCTTTAAATATGAATCTATTTGTTTTTATTTTTATTTTTATCTAGTACAATATTTCAAGATCGGGGAAGAGTAGGGATGATAAAATTATCTACGGATACCGATATTCGTAAGAATCCGCTCTATTTAAAATGAGAATGAATACTATTATTTTGAGGACGAAGTGGGAATGGATGTCAACCTAATATCCATTTTATTTTCATGTGGATATCAATACTCATCCGGATTCATTATAGATTTTATTATTTTAATAATATAAAAAATTATTATGTAATTATGAATTCTAATTATATAAGTTATATATTTTTTTTATCTGAACTTTATTGGATGTATTTAAAACTTCTTTTAAATAGAATAAAATATACTATTACACGTGTTAATTACATTTATCTCTTGTAAACTATAAAAAATTACTTTTTTTTTTTCATCCGATACGGATATAACGAAGTGGAGTTGGATATCTCTACCTCAATTCGAGGATTATCCAAATCCGCCCCACTCATTCAGAAATGGGGATGGATGCGGGGATGGAAATACATATCTCAATTGGATACAATGATGGATATTGGAGTATCCATCCCCA
Organism: Acer saccharum; assembly: GCA_030490815.1. Classification (NCBI taxonomy): domain Eukaryota; kingdom Viridiplantae; phylum Streptophyta; class Magnoliopsida; order Sapindales; family Sapindaceae; genus Acer; species Acer saccharum. The sequence goes on from CM059866.1 coordinate 7,733,390, forward strand.
ATTTGATCCATTGCCATCCCTAAGGAAGAGGGTATGACTTAAACCCACAACTTCTCGGATGTAGGTGTAGGCAAGGAACTTAAAATCGACATATCCACCAATATATCCACCGATATATCCATATTTTGGAGGGACCGATATCGAAACAGGGACCGATATATCCACCGATAGAGAAGAAATTGGTGTAGATCGTGGAGCTACAGTAGCAAATCATTTTTTAAATTTTTTACCGAATATCCACTGATATCGATAATATCCCCGATATATCCATAAATTTAAAAGCCCGATATCGATACCGATACCGATATTTTATTCCTTGGGTGTAGGGCACTTACCATTGAGCCATTATGAATTTATTAATTAGTAAATTAATACACTCTTAATTGATTAGATTAGTAAATACAATGAATCTTTAGTTTGTATAATTTCAATCGATTAAATAATGGATATATTTTTTTTCATGTTATTTTAAAAAAAAAAAAATGATATTAAAGGGTACGGATATTGACACCTATAAATATGATAAGCACACCCACATTTATAAACACACCCATGTCTAAAATTTAAAATTAAAACATTACTAGAAACACTCATCTTAATGCCAATAGTACCCTTATTTAAATGAATGTTTTCATTTTTATACAATTTATTTATAAACCCTCATAAGTTATTTATACACCCAATTTTACAAATGCACAGCTCCTTCACAAATTTTAAACATAAATTGACAGATTTTCCTCCATCAAAACCGGATAAAGAATAGAAAAATTATTAATTTTTTGTACATCAATAAAGATTTAAGTATTTCACTCTATCATATTACACTTAATTGGAATGATAGATCATGAAACCTTAAATATATGCCTGTGTAATCATACAAAATCTGGTTTAAGTTATCTCAAAAGTGGTAATGTTAGTAGCAACAGTGATTTACAGCAGCACTGAAGGTCTTTTGATATAGGGATCATGAAGGCATATATAAAGCTTTGTCCCTACACTATTAGCAGGATTCAAAACATATCATGTCAACAAAATTTAACCTTGCAACCTTTACTGATATTGCTATCACCCGACCACTAGTAGATGCCACGTAAAGTGTGTCATGGATCTCGTAATAAGAATGGACAGAATACAAGTTGTAAGGAATGACATTATAATCACAAGATGCAATCTAAATAACAAGCAAGAAGAGAAGTTAATGAATATTAATGCACAACAATAAGAAACACAACATACAAGGAATAAACATATGCATGAGTTGTGAGTGTGTGCAACTATCTCTTCAAGACAAGTAAGCACATAGAAATTTACCTTCGGTGCTTATCAACAATGAGGTCTTCAAAGGGCTTCAACAATAACAACAACACCTAAGCTACCCTTACAAAGAATCCCCAACAAGTGGTTTGTCCACGAAATGAGCCAATCAACAAATGGGAACCTTACAACATTTATCTGCTAATTTAGAATTCTCTCGTAGGTTTGCATAAATGGAAGCTCTTATCCAAAGAATTTCAGGAGTCCCAACTCCAATAAAGAAGAGCACCGCCAACAGCTTCACCGACTCGCCATTCGTCGACGCAATTGCGCTCACCGAAATGCCCAAGAAGTTCAACTTCCCAAACAAGAAGCAATATGAAGGGACGATAGATCCGGACGACCATATAGCGCAATACAAGCAGAGAATGTTCACTGTTGCAATTCCACACGACTTGAGAGAAGCGTGCATGTGCAAAGCCTTCGGATCTAATTTACCTAACAATTCAATTGATTCTTTTGCACAGCTAATGGACACATTCGTGGAGCAATTTGTGAGCAGCCGTAAGCTGGAAAAACAGTCGGATGACCTCTATACAATAACTCCGAGACCTGGTGAAAACTTAAGGACTTATGTCAGACGTTTCAACAGAGAAAAAGTGCAGATCCCGCATTGCAACCAAGCAACCACTATCTACACCTTCAGAAAAGGCCTCAGGTTTGATTCCGACTTATATAAAGAACTTACCAAGTATCCATACAGGACAATGGAAGATGTATTGGCTAAAGCATAGGCCCAAATCAAATGGGAGGAGGAGGATGTTGGGGTTTTTGCCCTAAAGCTTGTAATTTGTAAATGTGAATTGAACATAAATAAAAGAAGTAGTTTATTCATTCAAATTGTCTCATACATTTATATATAACATGTGTATTTAACATCCAAGATTGCCGGATGTAATTTCGAACTGAGTATATGAGTGTCATATATAGATGGATTCAGTTTGAAACGAGCAATCTAAAGAGTCCATAGATAGCAAATAAAGTTGGGTACTTTATTTGTGGTTAATCTATAGCTGCGGTCTATTTCATAGTGTACGGTGATCCTATCCTGGATCATTCATATGGAGATATGAGAATAGAGGCACCTTGTATGATGTGATCATATAGGACTGGGCCATGATCTATATGAATCTCTCACTAAGATCTGTTTAACGATGAGATTCATATATATCAACTAATGATGGCTATATGTGGGTGATCTTAATCCTGTGTGTCTTATCGACTCCTTCAGGTTAGACCATGGTCTTTGATATACCATGGGTGAGGTCGGAGTTGCATTCCTGATCAATATGCTCTGTATGTTGGGATTACGGTTTCGCTTGTGGCTGGGAAGGTTTGTACACAATAGTGGAATCCACTCCTTCTTGCGAGAAGTAGATGGTAGTTCCCTTAAGGGTTGATTCGGGGCTTGAACAATATGAGCGCTCTCCTAATTCCTTAAGGAATGTAGGATTTATTGTTCATTAGAGAATCAATGGTACTTAAAGGAAAGATATAATTAGAGGGGTATAACGGACATTATGACCCAGCTCTAATTATGAACTACTTGTGGAGGATTATACCATATGTAATAGCTATATCGATGGACACCGAAAGTTATTGGTTTGTGTAAAAACGTCTACAGTTGAGAGAGTGCAATTTCGGGTTTTTAGTGGAATAACACCAAAGTTAATAATCATGAAATATTAATTGAAGAGTTTAATTAATTATTTCTAAGGATTATTGGAGCTCAAAATACTGTGGGTCTGAAATTTCCCTTAATGTAGTAGTGAAATATACCTAGAGGAGGGGGGGGGGGGGGGGGGGGGGGGGGGGGTGAATAGGTATAGGCTCCAAATTCTTCCAATTAAAAATAATGTGGAAAATTACAAGGCAAATGCACACTTGATTAGATTTAGCAAATGAATTGATTTCACTAAGACAAGAGTTAATCAATTTACAAGATATGCAATCAATGTAATATATGGAAGATAAAGAAAAGTAAAGCAAAATTGAACACAATGATTTTAACGTGGTAAAACCTCAATGAGGAAACATCCACGGGTTGATACCACAACCACCGGCGAAGCAATCCATTATGTGAAAAAGGACTTACACACTCAAGCTATCACTCATGATATCTGCTCAAGCTATCAACTCCTAATCTACCCTCGGGCTAGTGAATCACCAAGCCTACTTCCTATCCGAGATGTATTCTACACCTCTAGAAAGCAACTTTCTATCCAAGACGCTCACGTCTCTAGGAAGATTTCTTGCTTGCCTATCCGGATCCTCCCGACCCTAGACAAGACTTCCTTGCTTGATTATCCGAGTCCTCCCGACTCTAATCAAGGCTTCCTCACAAAGCTTCACTCACTTTGCTAGAGATTTCAACCTAATGCAAGGCTATGATCTAAAGTGATGCAAGTGATTCAAATACAAACAAATTAAGCTAGATGATCAATCAAGCAAAATGTACATGTTCAATGATAGTCTAGAATATGATTTCAACACACAATCACAAAATTATCTAGAAATCAAAACATGCAAATCAATAAGAACAAAGGTATGAATATTCAATTTATCACACTAAAAACCTAGTTCTTAGATCAAGAAATAGAACCTAGAAAATAATATGAGATATATCATATATTCAATTTCTAGAATCAATTTCACACACAATCAAGTTTAGCACATATATGTTCAAAACAAATCACAAAGCTAAAACTCAATTAACAAATGATCAAACAACCCTAGCAAGTGATCTAATATACTTCTCAACAAATTTCATCAATCAAATAGTAAGAATCAAGAGATGATCAAAGATGAAATTGAAAAAAAAAAAAAAAACGAAGTTGAAACTACCATACTGACCACGTACTGAAAATGCATCAGCTGAGAACAATGGTGATGTCAGCTACCTCTAGAAATGCTTGGGGTTGTAGCTCTCTTTGAGACCAACAATTTTGGTTTTTGAATCGATTGATTTCGAGTTCGTATGAGAGAGATATGATCAAAACAAGTAAACAAAAAATGTAGAATTCTACAGCAAAAATCTTCAAGTGTTCTTCAAAATTCATTAAAGTGTGGAGGGAAGGAGGTGAGCTTAAAAGGAGGGAAGAGAGAATTTTTACGAGCAAATCAGGAGACGCCATGTCACCACCCCGTGGGGGGCGCGTGGGGCCCACGGGAGCAGAGGGCTCCCTTGGCCATGGGGCCCACGGCCTCCCACACGGGCTAGCCTTGTGGCCACACGTGATCCCGACTTCTCTCGCGCGCTCCTTCGGATCTTCAGCCCATATCTTGAGCATCTGACCTCCGATTTCGAATCCGTTTTTGGATTATGAACCGTGACTCCCTCACGCACAACTACGACTACTCAAATTTGAAAAATGGTTGAGAAATCATCTAAGAATCTGATGATGAAGTCAACACAACAAATGAGAACGAAAAGTAGCATAGTCAACTTGTTTGGACTTGAAACCTTATGAATGAGTAACCAAAACGACCGGAACTCAATAAGGCATTAAATAAGAACATGTTCAAGTCCTAAACACAAAATATGGAAACAAATAAACACATATTCACACAAGCATGCCATATCAAGGAGATAGTCACAAAGCATGCAATTTCACAATGTTTGTCAATACAAGATCAATGCATGAGCATGCTATGAAGTGTGTGAATGTGTTATACCAAATGTTTGAACCACGATGCAGGGTCACACATGTATGAATTGTGTGTGTGTGCGCTAACGCCTTGCAAGAGGATGCAAGAGGATGGAAGTCAAGATTTACCTTTGACGTTTTTCACCTCTTGAAGACGACTTATGCACTAGACGTTGCTCTTCACTCTTTAAGCTTCCTTTCTTCAAATAATGTCCTAAGCAACAACTAATACAATCATAGAGTGTTTTGCAATGGAATTAAGCCAATACAAATCATAAACCTTACAATCTCCCCCTTTGGCTATTCCATGGCAAAAGCACTCAACCTCACCATACAATGTTTCACTCAAATAAACTCAAAATGATAGCATACTCTCAATCTCACATTACAAAGAAATTCCTAGACTAAAAAGTCTTCAAGTCTTCAAGAATTCCTCTTTCGGTCTTCAAAGTACCTATGAGAGAAAATAGCAACCAAAAAGAGATCTTCTCTAAAGAAGAATGGTGAGTTATTTAACCAAACAACAAACATAGAAGATATCCCTTATCTCATACACAAATGCATTATCTCAAGTGAATAAAATATGTTCTTATTAAAGCATCCCCTCAGTTTCCCAATTCCCAAGGACCAACTATCCTTAACATTGTCAAGAAAGAATTCTTTCTCCCCCTTAAGACAAAGTCACAATTAAGCACAAAGAGGAATAAGATCACACAATTGGAACATTTTTCCACATAAAGTGTGAAGTATACAAAATCTCCCCAATATCAAACATGGTGAGGTATACATTTTCTCCCCCTTTTTGTCAAGGAATAGACAAGGGACACAAGAGATAAAGAACGACATACAAAGCAAACAAATCGTATAGAAAGCGAAAGTTGAATAAACTAAAGCTCCCCCTTAACATATGCTCCACATATTATCAACAAGTAGATTTGTTCACAAGGGACATCACACAATCAAGCAATAAGAGAAAATATTTCATAACTTGTCAAAGTCCAAGAGAGAATCATAGATTTTCATTAATCTCTCAAAAATATTCTCACATTGCTAATGAATCAAGCACATAAGCAAAATGTGTGTGTGTGTGAATGCTTCTCAAATATATAGTAGGAGTAATTGTGATATCAACATGCAAACTCTATCCACACCTATCCATCTAAAGCCTTTCCAAAAATAGGTTAAACCGATATTCATCCGGATTTTCGCTTTTAAAATGAATAGATATCAACATATGAGCGTGTGTGTGCATGTGGCTCGTTTTCCCGTTTCTATTTGTCAACCCGAGCTTTTTCACAATTCTCAACTATACACCAATAAGCCTTTTATTTTTCATTTCTTTTAGGTTTAGAATCAAAGATTTTTTTTTTTTTTTTTTAATGATTCATTTCAGCACTTCTTTGATTTTACTAACAAAAAAACATATACTCCTCATGGCGGCTTTCACTCATCACAATGGCGTAGCCCTTTCCTACATTGGGTGGCTTCACAACCAAGGTGTGTAGCCCTTTCCATGAGGGTGCTCGTTGATTACTATGTAGTGCCAAAGCAAAATGGATACATACCATAGGTCATCTATCATGTACTTAACAATAAACTTCTAGATGCATCCATTATCTACACATATTCAACCACATATACTCAAAAACTAAAACATACAAGAGAAGCATTAGTGCACTTTTCAAAAATAAGATTTTCAAGCTCAAGTGCATGATCTAAAAACAATAAAAGATACTTGTTAAAGATCATTACTTCTCAAGTGAGTAGCTCTTAAAGACAATGATATGCAATTAAAGTTTTGCTCATCAAGCCACTCACAATCACACAAAGACATCAATCAACACAAATCATGCCAATGGACATTCTAAGAGCTTTAAACCTCTCTTTGTCCAAGGGCTTAGTGAACAAGTCCGCAAGTTGATTTTTAGTAGGCAAATGCTTTAGAGTAACAATAGAATGTTCAACTAGATCTCTAATGAAATGATGCCTAATGTCTATGTGTTTAGTACGGGAATGTTAAACCGGATTTTTAGAGATGTTAATGGCACTTAAGTTATCACAATAAAGTGTCATTTTTCCTTGTTCTATCTCATAATCCTTAAGGATTTGTTTCATCCAAAGTAATTGTGTGCAAGCACTTCCGGCCGCAATGTATTCGGTTTCGGAAGAGGAAAGGGAAACCGAATTTTGTTTCTTACTTAGCCAAGAAACCAAGTTATTACCAACATAAAAGCAACCGCCCAATGTGCTTTTTCGGTCATCTATGTTTCCCGCCCAATCCGCATCACAATAGCCTATAAGGATATCATTGGTATCAAATGAATAGAATAGACCAAGACTATGAGTTCCTTTGATGTACCTAATGATCCTCTTGATGGCTTTTAAGTGAGATTCCTTGGGATTTGCTTGGAATCTAGCACACAAGCCAACACTAAATCAAATATCGGGTCTACTAGCCGTTAGGTAAAGTAGACTACCTATCATGTTTCTATAAAGGCTTTGGTCAACACTTTTCCCTTTTTCATCTTTGTCAAGTTTTAAAGTGGTGCTCATGGGAGTTTCAAAATCTTTTCCATTTTCTAGGCCAAATCTTTTAACTAGATTTTTAGCATATTTAGATTGATTCAACATTATGCCCATGCTAGTTTGCTTCACTTGCATTCCTAGAAAATAATTCAACTCACCCACCATACTCATTTCAAATTCACTTGACATAACACTAACAAATTCATCAACCTTGGTTTTATTAGTAGACCCAAAAACAATGTCATCAACATATATTTGTGCAACAAAAATATCATGATCATGATGTTTGATAAACAAAGTTCTATCAATGCCACCTCTCCTATATTGGTTGTCAATAAGATATTGAGTCAACCTATCATACCAAGCTCTTGGAGCTTGTTTAAGGCCATAGAGAGCCTTTTTCAATTTAAACACATGATTAGGAGAGTGTGGGTCTACAAAACCCTTAGGTTGTTCAACATACACTTCTTCTTGAAGGTATCCATTGAGGAAAGCACTTTTGACATCCATTTGAAATAATTTGAACTTTTTAATGCATGCAATGGACAACAAAAGTCTAATGGACTTGAGACGAGCAACTGGGGCAAACGTCTCATCAAAGTCAACACCCTCCACTTGAGTGTAACCTTGAGCCACTAGTTTAGCTTTATTCCTCACAATCTTGCCACTTTCATCGGTCTTATTCCTAAACACCCATTTAGTGCCAATTACATTTATATCTTTAGGTCTATGAACCAAGGACCACACTTCATTTCTCTCAAATTGATTAAGTTCATCTTGCATAGCCCCAACCCAATATTCATCAACAATTGCCTCATTAATATTTTTGGGTTCAATTTGAGAAGTGTAGCAAGCATAGAATATTTGGTTAGCAATTTGATTTCTTGTTCTAACCCCTTCATTTAAATCACCTATGATGTCTCCTTGATAGTGTAAGTTTCTAAGTCTTGGGTGAGAATGTTCAACAACTTGGTCATTTTGTTGATTATCATTTAAAGCATTTTCCAACCCTTGACTTACAACTTCAATATGACTATCAATTTCATCATCTTGACTAGAAACACTACTAGCCACATCAATAGGTGTTTTAGTGTCATTCAACATGTTTTCTTTAGGTTCATTGACACCATTATCATCACACAAATTGAGCATGCTAAGATCATCTATCTTCACATTGATAGACTTCATGATAGTCTTAGTAGTCAAGTTAAAGACTCTATATGCACGACTATTAATAGCATACCCAAGAAAGAGACCAACATCACTTTTTGCATCAAACTTTCCTAAGTGATCTCTATCATTCAAAATATAACATTTACTCCCAAAAGTGTGGAAGTAACTCACATTAGGCTTCTTGCCTTTCCAAAGCTCATAGGACGTTTGTTTTGTGCCGGGCCTTTTGAAAACACAATTTGACACATAACAAGCGGTATTGATCGTCTCGGCCCATAGGTTTCTAGGGACTTTCTTGCTATTGAGCATGACCCTAGCCATCTCTTGCAAGACACGGTTTTTCCTCTCAACAACACCATTTTGTTGAGGAGTTCTAGGTGCGGAGAACTCATGAGAAATCCCTAAACCATCACAAAACTCACTAAATTTTGCATTTTCAAATTTCGTCCCATGATCACTCCTAATGCGACATATTTTCTTGATATCAAGACCTTTTTCATTTTGAACTTGATTACAAAACTTTTTAAAGTAATCAAAAGCCTCGGTCTTGTTTCTAAGAAAATAAACCCAAGTAAACCTAGAGAAGTCATCAACGCATACAAAATGTACTTTTTGCCATTAATGCTCTCGGTTTGAATTGGCCCCATTAGGTCCATATGCACAAGTTCTAAAGGTCTCTTGGTAGCTATGTAAGAATTTTTTTTATGAGGCACTTTAGTTTGCTTACCTAATTGGCAAGGTTCACAAACCACCTCAAGCTTTTTACCAAGATTAGGAAGACCTCTAACAATGCCATGTTTTTCAAGCTTTTTCAAATCTTTAAAATTTATGTGACCTAAACGTTGATGCCACAAATCAAGCTTATTGCACTCATGTGCCATGTTGCATGTTAGAGGATCTATCTCAAGACAATAGCAATTGTCTATAGACCTTTTGACTCTTAGGACGACATCGCCCTTTTTATCAATTAGAGTGTATACATCTTTGTTAAAGCTAACTTCTTTAAAAATTTCACACAAGTGAGTAATGCTTATCAAGTTAGCTTGTAACCCATCAACATACAAAGTATTGCGAAGTTTAGGCAATCCGGGGATACAAATTGTTCCCTTACCAAGAACTTGCTTTTTGGTACCATCACCAAAAGTAACCCAACCTCCATCTTTTAAAACAAGATTCTTAAAGAACTCTTTGTTCCCGGTCATATTCCTAGAGCAACCGCTATCTAGAGTTGTACCAAGAATAGGAGGAGTTGGCACGTAAAGCATATTGTGCAACATTACATTTAGATGTGTCTTTTCTAATCCACACATTTTTCACAACATGCTTCTCACTCTTACTTCTAACATGCTTTGACTCAATGTTAGGATTTTTAACATGCACCTTGACCTTATTGGTCACATCTTCAAAAATATCAAACAAAGCATTATCAATTTTCTTATGCATAGTAGAGTGAGGCACAACACAAGATTTAGCAAGCAAGTCATCAACAACTTTTTCAACAACATGCTTTTCCAAGGTCTTCCTAGATCTATTTCTATATCCATACATGGATGATTGCCTAGGTCCATTCAAAGACATATCATGAAAAGCATTATCAAGTTTGCATTTCCGAATGTACTCAAAGCATCTAGGTCGAATATGTCCTATCATATTACAATGATGACAAATAGGAATAAATTTGAGAAATTTACCATTTGCATTTGCTTCCATAGCATTTGGTCTTCTCACAATTTTACCTCTTTGAAGAGCAACCCTTGATGCTCCACCTCTTGCATTCGAGGTTGTTGCTTCTTGATGCTTAAGTTGTTGAGTTCTTCCATTGAACATCCTTGTTGATGAAGAGGCACCTCCGGTAGCTTTCATAGCTTTATCTTGAGAGAGTGTACCTACAATTGATTCAATGCTTGCTTTGACAAAAGTAGATTTGTTAGATGAAGGAGTCTCCTTCTCATTGATATAACCCAAACCTCTTTTATCACATGGATGCTTTCCACTTTTAATAAGGGTTTCAACTTTATTAGAACTAGATGACATCTTGCTAATCAACCTATTAGCCTCATCAAGTTTTCACGAAGCATCCTAAGTTCAATGGCATATTTTTCCGCTTTGTTATCACTAAACAAAACATCTTTATGTGACTTATCAAGCCATTGTTCATACTTTTTCTCTTGATTTAAATGCTCATTAAGTTTGGATTTAAGCACATTTTCAAGTTTCTTAGCATTAACAAGAGAACAATCTCTTTGCTCAATTTCTTGCTTCAAGATACCAAGTCTATCATTGCTATCTTTAAGATTTAATTCTAGACTTAGGATCTTGTCTTTAAGTTCATTGAACTCTTTTGAGCCAAGATCATGATTCTCTAACTTCTTGTTGAGGGACATATTGACATTGGATAAACGTTTATTTTCAAAAGTAAGATCATTGATCTTTTTCTCATCTAAGTCGATATGTTCAACAAAAGAAGCCACATAGGAATACACTTCCTTAATCATGATTTTATCACAAACAAAAACAAACACAAAAATACTACAAAGAAAGGATCAATCTAAGTGCGTCTAGACACCCGCTCTGATACCAAATGAAATTTCCCTTAATGTAGTAGTGAAATATACCTAGAGGGAGAGGGGGGGGGGGGGGGGGGGGGGGGGTGAATAGGTATAGGCTTCAAATTCTTCCAATTAAAAATAATGTGGAAAATTATAAGGCAAATGCACACTTGATTAGATTTAGCAAATGAATTGATTTCACTAAGACAAGAGTTAATCAATTTACAAGATATGCAATCAATGTAATATATGGAAGATAAAGAAAAGTAAAGCAAAATTGAACACAATGATTTTAACGTGGTAAAACCTCAATGAGGAAACATCCACGGGTTGATACCACAACCACCGGCGAAGCAATCCACTATGTGAAAAAGGACTTACACACTCAAGCTATCACTCATGATATCTGCTCAAGCTATCAACTCCTAATCTACCCTCGGGCTAGTGAATCACCAAGCCTACTTCCTATCCGAGATGTATTCTACACCTCTAGAAAGCAACTTCCTATCCAAGACGCTTACGTCTCTAGGAAGATTTCTTGCTTGCCTATCCGGATCCTCCCGACCCTAGACAAGACTTCCTTGCTTGATTATCCGAGTCCTCCCGACTCTAATCAAGGCTTCCTCACAAAGTTTCACTCACTTTGCAAGAGACTTCAACCTAATGCAAGGCTATGATCTAAAGTGATGCAAGTGATTCAAACACAAACAAATTAAGCTAGATGATCAATCAAGCAAAATGTACATGTTCAATGATAGTCTAGAATATGATTTCAACACACAATCACAAAATTATCTAGAAATCAAAACATGCAAATCAATAAGAACAAAGGTATGAATATTCAATTTATCACACTAAAAACCTAGTTCTTAGATCAAGAAATAGAACCTAGAAAATAATATGAGTTATATCATATATTCAATTTCTAGAATCAATTTCACACACAATCAAGTTTAGCACATATATGTTCAAAACAAATCACAAAGCTAAAACTCAATTAACAAATGATCAAACAACCCTAGCAAGTGATCTAACATACTTCTCAACAAATTTCATCAATCAAATAGTAAGAATCAAGAGATGATCAAAGATGAAATTGAAAAAAAAAAAAAAAAGAAGTTGAAACTACCATACTGACCACGTACTGAAAATGCATCAGCTGAGAAAAATGGTGAAGTCAGCTGCCTCTGGAAATGCTTGGGATTTGTAGCTCTCTTCGAGACCAACAATTTTGGTTTTTGAATCGATTGATTTCGAGTTCGTATGAGAGAGATATGATCAAAACAAGTAAACAAAAAATGTAGAATTCTACAGCAAAAATCTTCAAGTGTTCTTCAAAATTCATTAAAGTGTGGAGGGAAGGAGGTGAGCTTAAAAGGAGGGAAGAGAGAATTTTTACGAGCAAATCAGGAGACGCCATGTCACCACCCCATGGGGGGCGCGTGGGGCCCACGGGAGCAGAGGGCTCCCTTGGCCGTGGGGCCCACGGCCTCCCACACGGGCTGGACTTGTGGCCACACGTGATCCCGACTTCTCTCGCGCGCTCCTTCGGATCTTCAGCCCATATCTTGAGTATCCGACCTCCGATTTTGAATCCGTTTTTGGATTACGAACCATGACTCCCTCACGCACGACTATGACTACTCAACTTTAAAAATGGTTGAGAAATCATCTCGGAATCTGATGATGAAGTCAACACAACAAATAAGAACGAAAAGTAGCATAGTCAACTTGTTTGGACTCGAAACCTTATGAATGAGTAACCAAAACGACCGGAACTCAATAAGGCATTAAATAAGAACATGTTCAAGTCCTAAACACAAAATACGGAAACAAATAAACACATATTCACACAAGCATGCCATATCAAGGAGATAGTCACAAAGCATGCAATTTCACAATGTTTGTCAATACAAGATCAATGCATGAGCATGCTATGAAGTGTGTGAATGTGTTATACCAAATGTTTGAACCACGATGCAGGGACACACATGTATGAATTGTGTGTGTGTGCGCTAACGCCTTGCAGGAGGATGGAAGTCAAGATTTACTTTTGACGTTTTTCACCTCTTGAAGACGACTTATGCACTAGACGTTGCTCTTTACTCTTTAAGCTTCCTTTCTTCAAATAATGTCCTAAGCAACAACTAATACAATCATAGAGTGTTTTGCAATGGAATTAAGCCAATACAAATCATAAACCTTACAGGGTCCATTAGGTCCCTTTGCTAGCCTGATCGATTTAGGTAACAAGGGTCACGGTTAATTAATTGGATTGTCCAATTAATTGTGTTACGAAAGTGACACATATCTATTCGAGAACTAATTGAATAATTAGATTATTTAATTAATGATTTTAATGATTATGACAATTAAATAATAAGATTATTTAATTGTGTAATTAATCATTATATGGAGGGTGTTGATTGATATTTAATTTTAAATGAAGAAAAGATAATTTGATTATTTTATTTTCATTAAATTAAATATTTAAATTTGAATTTAAAAGAGTTTTGAATTCAAATCAAATCAAATTAATTAATTAATATCTTTAAAGATATTAGATATCTTAAAAAGATTTAATTGATTATTTTATTTTAAAAATATATGTGATATATGTTTTATATATAAAACACTGATAAGGATCAGTGAATTATTGATTTGGTTAACAACACAAAAAACAAAAGCAAGAAGAGAAAAAGAAAGTGGGGTGCGGCGGCCAAGAAGGAAAAAAAGAGAAAAAAAAAATTATTTTTTTTTAATCTTTCTTTTTGTGTGGCCTAACCTAAGACATACAAACAACAAGAGTTGTTTTTGTGTGTTCTTCTCTTCTTCTTCTTCCATACAGGTTCCTGAATACCGTGATGCGCCCACACGCTGTTACCAGTTCTGGGAGATAGCGAGGAAGATCAAGTGGTACAAATCAGGAGCAGATCGTATCAAAGTGAAGGAGCCTCCTACGTAGGTATGAAGAAAATTGTTTCTTCCCTTTTAAAAATATATTTTGATTTTGATTTCTTTTGTTTTAACTGTTCCGAAAAATAGATCCTAGGTTTTATCAATCATAGTATTTCTTTATGAAATATTTTTTTTTAAAAACCTTCCGCTGCGTTATTGGTAAACCGGGGTCCTAACAGATGAAGCAAACTTCATTGGAAAAGCCAACAATACCTATTACGGGAGTCGACGAAATGATCGAGTAGAAAAGAGGTCTAACGACAGAAGGTTAGAACCCTACCCAACGAGTGATAGAAGAAATACCCAATCGGGACATGAGGGTTCTAACGAGAGAAATACCTATGGGCGTGGCAACGGAAGGTCAAGTCGACCACGAGTAGAAGCACCAGAATATAATCTTAGCATCGAACCAGTCGACTTCGTAGCAGTAATGAAGGAAATGGGCAAAACAGTCAAATGGCCACGAAAGATGAATGCACTCCCTGAACTAAGGGAGAAACGAATAAAGTTGTTGGAACATAGTAAGTACACCTGCATTAGTTTCATCATATTATATTATCAGTTAACCCATTCTCTCTTTGCAATGTAATTTTGCAATGGATATATGTCTCTAGAATATGCAATTGATGGAATATTCTCAGTAAAGTCAAACGTCTTTAGCTTTGGTGTTTTACTACTAGAGAAGGTGAGTGGAAGAAGAAATAGAGGATTTTGCCATGCTGATCACAACCATAATCTTCTTGGACATGTAAGTCTAAAGAATGAGTGATCTTTCTATACCAACCTCCTGTAATCAAGTTTTAATGGAATCAAATGAAATTCTTTTGATAGTTTTGATGATCGATTCGTACAAACTCCTTTTTACTGTGATGCCAAGATCCTTCTGTTTGGGCTTGAACAATAGGATAGTAAATATTGGTTTTTATCTATTTCAGGCATGGAAACTCTGGAATGAAGAAAGGGCGCGCCACTACAAGAAAATCGGTCATTTACTACGGGCGATGCCCGTAGTGGTCGCATATCGACTACGGGCATCGCCCATTACAACGCCCGCTATATGCGACGTTGTGATGGAAAATATGAAAATATCACGTTTCGATTACGGACGTCGTCCATGATAAATAAGCTCTACTACAACGGGCATCGCCCGTAGTGAATCACTTTTCGACTACAGATGATGTCCATGATAAATAACCTCAACTACAAGGGCCATCAAACGTAGTTAATTTGTAAGCTATGTTATTTAAAACAATCCATGTCCGTAGTAGATGGTTTTTTTAAAGAAAAAATATATATAATTAGCTGCCTATTGATTTTGGTATATATATATTTATAATTATAATTTGAATTTTTTGGAATCTATTATCACATTCAAATTGTTATCATTCTAGACATGGATAAGTTGATAAAAGTTTGCTACATATATATATATATATATATATATATATATATATATAATAAAAGTAATGTCACAAATACATTGAAGACAACATTTTGCAATTCTTTGACCAGTTGACTAGACATAGATATGTTGATAAAATTAGCACCAGCTTCAGTTGCAACAGCCTTCGCAAGCATTGTTTTCATTGTACCAGGGGGCCCATCCTACAAAAATGGATTATTATAACATTAATGAGTATTAATGAACGATAGAACATAGAAAGAATTAATAGTACACGTAAGAGTTAAAGAATACAAACTTTCAAATGTAAGGGATTGATCTTTAATGCACAAACTTTCAAGTTCAAGGCAATCCAAACCATTTTGGTTGAGGACCTACATACAAGAAATGATAAATAAATTCCAAAAACTAAGATAAAGTCAAAATCAATAGTTTGACTGAAGTAGAAAATCATTCTCAATACAGAACAAGGAAATCATCAACAGTAGAGGAAGCCACAAGAAACAGAGCACCCAGACAAACCTACAACCATCTTTGGCTTTATAAATATTTGATTTTGATTCTCTTAATTTTAACCTACCTTTAACTGTTTCTTTACTCTAACAAAGTGAGCATTTTATTCTTGTTTTAATTTCCCGTCAGTATGTCCTTTGCACTACTCTAACAATCAACCAAATGCCATCAAATCGAAAGATCAAATCTGTTCTAAAAATACCTAGAAAGACAAAACATTTGAAGAACATTTTAAAAAGTAATTTTTATTAGAAAAGTTTGATTTTGATGACTTACTTGTTTAAAGCCTTAGCACAGTGTTTGTGTGCAGCAACCAAATCAGCCTTGCAAGAACAACCCAATTCAATTGGCAAACCAGATTCTTGATTGGTGGCATCAAAGCTCGGATGACAAATCCTGCAATCACAGATTTAAATTATCTTTTTCCAATAAATGTGAATAATTCCATGCATAAATTAACGTTTTAAATGAACTTTAGAATCTCTCAACTAATTGCATCTCAATATCAATTCAAATTAACGCTTCTGAGTTATGGTTCCAATTCCCATAAAAATATTCGAATTTAATTCAAGTATTTACACAAAATATTATTACCATGGTCCATGGCCACTGACATGAACATAATTACAATTTACTTGCAATAAAAATGTTGATAAGAAGCAAAAGAAAATAGCAAAGTTGGACAAGTCTTTAAATCTAATTAGTAGAAGGCTACACACCTTAAGGAGACCAACATTGCAGCAGAGAGGAGGTTTAATGTGATCGGAGCAGCCGTGGAGGATCGCGTGAAGAGCTTTAATTCTTGTTAAATGTCGAGTGGTTGAGACAACAGGGATCTTCTGACACAGGATCTTCTCTCTTTAATCTCACCATCACCAACAACAAAATTAATCAAAAACACAAATTTAGTAAATTTATATATATATTTATTGCATCAAAACAGATCCAAAACTCACAAGTACTTGAAGCAGATCTTGGTCGGTGTGACCGGATTCGACGGTGGAGAACTTCTGATCTAGTTTTTATTCTTCGAATTCTTGCTCCAGCTTTCACTTCAAAGCTTCTTCAAGTGGAAACGGTTTGCCGTTTTTCGTGACCCATCGCGAATTGGAGAGATACGGAGTTGGAGGTTGAGGAAAGAAAATGAGAGAGCAGGGTGAGACTACATGAGAGTGGTTGCGTAAATGTCTGAGGGAAATTTGGATGCAGTTTTTTTTTTTTTTTTTTTTTTTTTTTAGCGGTTTTTAGCGGGAGTGTTTTGTATTCCCTCCGATAATTTAATTATTTTCCAATACGGACTTTGCCCGGAGTAATTAACTCCAAGCACTACGGACAAAGCCCATAATACATACATTTTTCACAACGAGCCCATTTATGCTCGTAGTAGTTAATTATTATCCTTCACGGGCTTTAAAGGCCCGTTGTAAATGATTTTTCAAATCAAACTTTACTACGGGCTTTTATTTGCTCGTAGTCAATAATGGTTTTCCATCACGGGCCTCCCATGCCCGTAGTGAATGGACTGTAGTGGATGACCAATTTTCTTGTAGTGGTAGTGGAACTAATTGATCAACAGTTGGATTATTCTTCTAGTTCATCGGAAATATTAAGGTGCTGTCATGTCTGTCTGTCTGTTATGTGTGCAACAAGGACCAGAAGATAGGCTAAACATGTCAACTGTGGCTCTAATGTTGGGTGGTGAAGGGTCATTGCCTTGGCCAAAGCAACCTGGCTTTTTCACAGAAAGGAATCTGACTGAACTAGAGTCATCACCAAGAAAGTGGCAATCGTCTTCAACCGATGAAATCACAATCTCATTGTTAGGGCCTCGTTAAAGGGGTTTTCTGCAAAAGCTATGTGACACAAGTAATTAAAAATGTTAATCAATTGACATAACATTTCCAGACTTGATTACTTGTCCACTGATACATCCCCGAAAAAGTATTGTGAGCTGGTAATAATGCTACCAGATCAAAACGACATTTGTTTTATCATATAATGCGTTGTGAGTAGCAGCCTACTCCCTTGGTGATAATGAGCCAAAAAATGGAATGCATAATTGATGTGATGTATCTTTCTCTGTAACATATTTACTAGATTTGTAAAATGGATCATTGTCATATCTAAATCATATGAACCACGAACCCGTATGTTATCCAATTCTTCTACAATACTACAACACACGAACCCGTATGTTGCACTTCATAAGCAATTGGAAAAGGGAAATTATGTTTGATCTGAGTTATCCATTAACCCACCTCTAGTACTGTGGTTCATTAATTGACAGAAAAATTGGTTTCATACAAGTAAAGTCTACCTAGTACTATGGTTCATTAATTGACTGAAAACAGTGATCTGTATATGCATCATTTATTTGTGAGTGATACTATCAAGGTTCAGGCTCATCAAATAATTAAATGTATGGACCATAGACAATGCAATTAGCAATGACTGATTCTGTCAACTTAAGAAATTAGCTCTTCACATTTACTCAAGACTTTTTAAAATTTACAGGGCTGGTCTTCTTTAAGTAAGCTAGGATAAGTCTATGTATGTCTTGAAAGACAACTACTTGGGTCGACAATAATAATTGAATTCTAAATTTCCCACCTAACCTCTGAATTGTGATTGTACTATTACACTGGTAAGTGGTCTCACTTTACATACAAGATTTGGAAACACTGATGTTTGTATAAGAGAAGCAATTCTAGATTAAAAGCATTAGAAACTCAATTCAAGTTTTAAAAATGCTTGTAGTTTACTCATTTTTGTTCTTTATCTTGGGAACTTCTGCTGTACTAGATACTATTACACCAAGTCAGTCCATCAAGGATGGGGAGACTCTAGATTCAGCTGCTGGAAACTTTGAATTGGCATTTTTCAGCCCAGGTAACTCAACCAGACGTTATCTAGGAATACGGTACAAATTAGTTCTCGATAGGACAGTTGAATGGGTAGCCAACAGAGAAACTTCACTCACAGATCATTCAGGAGTTCTTAATGTTACCCAGCAAGGGGTTTTTGTACTACTTGATGGTATGAATAGAATAATTTGGTCATCCAATACATCAAGAACGGCGAAAAACCCAGTTGTGCAGCTCTTGAAGTCAGGAAATCTTGTGGTGAAAGATGGAAATGATGATGACCCGGGAAATTTTTTGTGGCAAAGTTTTGATCATCCTACTGATACCTTATTACCAGGAATGAAGCTTGGAAGGGACTTTGTCACTGGTTTGGATAAGTACCTATCATCATGGAAAAGCTTGAAAGATCCTGCTCCAGGCCAATTTTCACTGTGGATAGATCCTCATGGATGTCCACAACTAGTTCTAAGAAATGGGTCTGCCTTTCGTTACAGAGCTGGATCATGGAATGGCATTCGTTTCACCGGAACTCCTAGGCTGAATCCAAATCCAGAATTTTTATATTGATTTGATCTGAACAAGGATGAGGTGTATTACGAGGTTGACGACCATGGTTCGCTAATGTCAAGGTTGTTTCTGAACCAATCAGGTTTTATCCAGCGTCTTGTCCGGTCAACTCATTCAAAAGATTGGGAACCTTTTTATGATGCACCGGAAGATCAGTGTGAGATTTATTCGTTCTGTGGCGCACATGCTGCTTGCAAGACTGATAGCAGCAGTTCTGTATGTGTTTGCTTGGATGGATTTGAACCAAAATCACCAGAAGAGTGGAGAATGTCAAATTGGTCTAAAGGGTGTGTCAGAATGACTGAATTAAATTGTGAAAAAGGTGATGAATTCCGGAACTATACAGGGTTGAAGTTGCCAGATACAAGCATGAGCCTGCAGGAATGTAAAGAAAAGTGTTTGAAAGACTGTTCTTGCACAGCATATGCAAATTCAAACATCAGTCAAGAAGGAAGTGGCTGCTTGCTTTGGTTTGGAAACCTCACAGACATGATACAATACGACCAAGTTGGACAGAGTTTTTATATACGGATGGCCGCTAAAGAAAAAGGTATTATCTTATCATAAGTATTTTGTATTTTGTATTTTGATTCAAGTTTAAGTAGACAATAACAAACATTTTTGCGGTTTTATTGTACAATTTTCCTAAAATCTGTCTTGATAAGAACAATATATCATGCTTGGTTCTGTCTTGATAACAAACCTTTTGGATTTAGGTAGTACTGTCCATATTCACGATTGTGTCGACTAACTTATCTTATCTTTCGACATTTCAGAAGATGGAAACGCCACTGTGAAGAAGCGAGTAGGAATCATAGTTGGCTCTGTAATATTTATAGCAATTCTTTTGGTAGCATTGATTTTCTATATCCACAAAAGGAAACACAAGAAGCAAGATAACTTCATTACTCAGTCATCTATCTGTGAAGGATTAGTCATATTAGTTGGCTAAAAGAAGAAAAATTTCCTATAATTTCAGGAATCATGAAGAGGAAATACAAAATGACACATAATGATGGAGAAAAAGAAGAAATGAATTTATGGATATTTGACTATAACATTATATCAAAAGCTAGAGATAACTTCTCAAATGATAACAAGCTAGGAGAAGGTGGTTTTGGACCAGTATACAAGGTAATAACATTACAAATATTCTGCTAAGATTCGTATTTTTGTTTTTTGTTTTTTGCCTACTAATTCTTAGTGTTTATCCCAGGGTATTTTGACAGAGGGGCAGGAAATTGCAGTTAAATGGCTTTCAAAATGTTCTGGACAAGGATTGGAAGAGTTCAAGAATGAAGTTACATTGATTGCAAAACTCCAGCACCGAAATCTCGTAAAGCTTCTTGGTTGTTGCATTCAAGCAAACGAGAGCATGTTAATATATGAATATATGCCCAACAAAAGCTTGGACTACTTCATTTTCGGTTTGAACTCTCAAAACTCAGCAAATTTTGAACATTTTTTTTTTTCTGTTGTTTTATTCAGAAATGGACTAATATGGATGGGGTATTGTTGACCAGATCAAGTAAGAAGAAAGTTTCTTAACTGGGAGAAACTTCTCCATATTATTGGTGGAATCGCTAGAGGAATTCTCCATCTCCATCAGGACTCTAGAATGAGGATTATACATAGGGATCTTAAAGCCAGCAATGTGTTACTAGATAATGACATGAATCCAAAAATTTCAGACTCTGGTATGGCAAGGATATTTGGTGAAAATGAAATTGGGGCCAATACAAACAAAGTGGTCGGGACATAGTAAGTACACTGAAATTCATTCTATGGTTTAACAGCTCTCTGTTATTGGTTGTAAACATTTATATCAATATAATTGCAATGGCTATATGTCTCCGGAGTACGTAGTCGATGGGTTTTTCTCAATAAAATCGGATGTATTTAGCTTTGGTGTTTTGGTCCTAGAGATAATTAGTGGGAAGAAAAACTGGAGATTTTCCCATACAGATCACAACCACAATCTTCTTGGACATGTAAGAATAGAGATTAACATTTTATTAGTTATTATTCTAAAACATACAAGTTCATTTGTGTTTCTAATCATCCAGGCATGGATTCTTTGGAAAGAAGGGAGGCCAATGGAAATAATCGATGACAATTTAGGCAACTCTGGTCGGTTGACTGAGGTGTTAAGATGTATCCATGTGGGCTTGCTATGTGTGCAACAGCAACCAGAAGACAGGCCAAACATGTCATCTGTGGTTCTAATGCTGGGGAGTGAGAGTTCCCTACCTTAACCAAACCAGCCTGGTTTTTTCACAGAAAGGAATCTGCCTGGAGCTGATCAGTCTTCATCGAGCAACTATATACCCTCTGGATCGGAAATCACCATTTTAGAGGGTAGGTAGAGCCTCATCTGTTCTAAGAAAAATGAGCTTTTCCAACTTCAACAATAAGATGATTTGAAGAAACTGAAACCGTTCAGCTTTTGTCATGAGAAGGCACTACAAGAAAAATTGACATTTACGAGCTTTGAAAAATGCCGCAAAACCCCTTTTACGGCATTTAGTAAAATGTCATTACGAAGGGGGTCGTAAAAGACTGCCAATCTATTATAACATATCACTAATGCCGCAATAAATGCCGCAAAAAAATCATTTTGGGGCAACAAAGAAATGCCACTTACAATGCATTTTGGAGCAGCCCAAAAATGCCATAAAAGACTTATGTTGGGGCAGTCAAAAAATGCTGTATAAAAAGGTGTTTTGAGGCCAAAAAATGCCATTAAAAAGTAGTTTTGAGGCCAAAAAAAGTCTCAAATGTAGAAACTATTCCATATGAAAAGATAATCAAATTGAACAAAAATATAGAAGCCAAATAAAACATGTCACTGCAATAACATTAAATTGAAGAACAAAATAATATAACCAAGAATATCATTTTACAAAGTCTACTATCAAATATGATTTTACATAGCTTACTACTATATAACATATATAGATCTAATCTAAAATAACATAACTTTAAACCACACAATAAATCTTCTAACTAATTGTCAGCCGATGGAACTGACAAGTAGAGCCTTCATGTGGTCTCCACTCCATGGACTTTAATCTTTCCTTCTCAATATCAAGCCATGGCCCATGGGCAGAAATGTTTTCTGGAATAGTATTTTTTGTCAAACCAATTAGGAACACACCAAGTGATTGAATAATATAATCTAAGACATTTTAACGGCTAAGTAGCTAACAAACTTAAATCATCCAAGAGTAAAATAAATAAAAAAATCGAAATTCTGAATCATCAATTATCCTTGAAAGGAAAGATAAGAAGCACCTCTATCATCATCGATCAAAAATGTAAAGTCTGATAAAATTGACAGGTGAAATTGATCAACTGATACATTAGACATGCCATCATCTATAATGCATGCTGATACACAAACAAAAGCACTAGTTCTACCCTTTGTCATGAAACAGAAGCACTGCATAACAGAATTAACAATCACAAAATGGTAATGACTTACAATCCAGGGAAATGCAGCTCTTAGTGTTGCCAATCCATGGAAATGCACAGACCCTGTGACCAGAAGGAAGTCGAGTGGAAAATCAGATGATTCATCTTCCTCAATCAAATTTGCTAAAGAAAATGAACAAGAAACAAAACATAGCAACAAATATTCAAACAATAGGACTGTATGGAACTTTGAATCTATTATATATTCACAATAACATATAGAATAAATACAGCAATTTGTCAGATTACCAAGTCAAATACCCTAAGTCAAATACACAGATAAAATAAACATAATTAAATGATAATGACAATCTTATGGAATCACAAGTAACAATAAGATTGATCTGGGATTAGAAATACTGATGAAGTATCATACTATCTACACAAATCTAAAATTTAAGCCTGTTCACCAATTAGTTAACATCTAGTTGTTAATGTCATTTGTGGTCTTATTCTATGATAACTAAGAACAGTTGTAGGCTTGTAGCAAGCAAAATTGATGGATTATTCAAGGACATGATCTCACGTATGATCTGTCATGAGAACACAAATAAATAAGACTTGTTTCATTACAACTACATTTATGGTAATGAATGTAACTATGCACAAAACCATATACTAATAGATCATAAGCTCATATTGTTAAGGTAGTTTAATTAGACAATACCAACTCTAGTATACAATTTGGAAAACATATCAATCTATATAACCAACAGAACAAAACATGAAGGCTGAAGACATTGACCGAATTAGATCAAATCATAATTGCTACATTCTCAATTACCTTAAGTAAAAATTTTCAACTTCTGAGCTGATAGCTTCTGAGTGGGATGGTGACTGAAACGTGTTTGAGAGAAATATTACTTCTCCATGAACGGAGCTCTCACAACCACCAAACATAGCCTTAGTTCTACAATCCAATCTTCTCCAATTCTCTTTTCAGTCTCCTTCCACATCAACTCACTACCTCCTCTTCGGTTTGCCATCACAGATTTCTTAGCCGAAGACACGAAGCCTTCCTCTGTTTCTGATAACTGCCAAAGTTTCATCATGAGTGAAATGCTTAACGAACCTTTGGTAGAAGAAATTTTGAATTGCATCAGTGACATGGAATTGAAAACTATATAACTTCACTGCTGGTATCATGATAAAGATTTCTCATGAACATCTCAATCTTAAATCAAAGAAACAACAATAATTAACCGTACGAGATCCCGGATTTCTACATTAGATAAAATTGAATTCTATATACAAAAGAGCTAAAATTCGGATTCAAAGAAATATCAGCTTGATCTAGTTATTTTCAGGAAACTTTAATGATTGAAATTTCATTAAAATCACTTACACTGGCATGAATGAACTCCTCAACTCTTCCAACAGTGAACCTCACCA
The DNA here is from genome assembly GCA_030490815.1 of Acer saccharum. Taxonomy (NCBI): domain Eukaryota; kingdom Viridiplantae; phylum Streptophyta; class Magnoliopsida; order Sapindales; family Sapindaceae; genus Acer; species Acer saccharum. Next base: position 7,757,769 of record CM059866.1, read on the forward strand.
TCGATACGATGTCGACATCTCCGATAATACCGATGACGACAGCAACCGGACTCGCACCAGCAGTCTCAGATCGAGGGGCTGGGCCGGCGAAGTAGAGACGCCTTCGACACATAGAAAAACAGAAATCTAAGTTTTTCACAAAGATGCAGAAATCTAATCGAAGAGAGAATGTGAAATTAGGGAAAATGAAATGAGAGGGGGCAAATCGTAAATTAGAGAAGTTTTAAAAATTAAATATTTAACAAGTAGAAAATTTTAAAACGGAAATGGAAAAAATGGACTAGTCATTTCTAACACCGATTTTTGTGGCGTTTTTTAAGCCTTGTAAAATACTATCTTTTACAGGATTTCACTAAATGCTCTATAAACCTTAAAAACCTGGTCTTTTGGAGCATTATCAAATAAAACGCTGAAATTGTGGTCAATAACGAGATTTTTCTATAAACGCTGCAAATTGAATGTCGTAAAAGGTGATATTTTTGTAGTGAGGTCTCAAATCCTATCTATTATTCTATTGAAGAAGCCAAATGATCATTCCAAGGTTGCACAACTGGTATAAATAGTTAGGTTTATCGAATTTGTTGACCATTTTGTTGATATGGAAGACTCAAATGCAGATGAGATCCTTGTGATTCATAGAGCATGTCAGCTGTGTGCTTCTGTTCCTGAATTTGTAGAAAAGGAGATCATTATTGCTAGTGATTCTAAGACAGCGGTTTCTTGGGTTAACAATCATGATGTGATTGGAAGCCTTAGGCATGTTCAAATCATCTACGACAACTGTAATTTCTTACACAACCTGCATGGGACTTCGGTGGTCTTCAATCCTAGATCGTCCAACTCTTTTGCTGACAAACTGGCTAAGTCGGGGTCGAATATGGGAGCTGACAAGCTTGAGTGGAGCTTATTATGCTTTTCCTCTGTTTTTGCTGCTTTGGCCTAGTTGCTGGGGTGGTCCTGGTTGGTTTTTTGTTGTTGTTTGTTGTGGCTGTGGCCTTTCTGTGGCTTCCGGTTTGTTGTCCTTGATGGCTTTCTACTGTTGGGTTTGTTGAACTTTCGATAAATTTGCGGTTCTAAGAAAAAGATACCGTATAAATCTACTCTAAATCTCAAGTGTGATTGAGAATGTTAGAATAATGTTATGTTCTATAGTAAATCATCGGTCTTCCCAAAAGTAAATTGTCTTAACATTTCCTATGACTTGGCACACCGTTAAAAATCATTTAACCAGAGTCTGTTTCCTATTTATCTTTTCGGTTGAAGTTACGAACAACCTAAGGACAGACTGCAGCAGGTCAAGTTGCACTTGTACTAAATGACTCTATGTCTGCCCAATAAAAATCAGAATTTTTGCCGACTTTGCAGTCGCATAATAAGACTACCCAATTGTTAAATTTTGACATGTCCATTCATTTCTTACTTCTTTATTAGCACCACTTCTCCTACAACGACTTTTCATCCCTACCTTAAATGTTTGATCATTTTGAAGATACTGTAGGATCTTTTTCATTAATTTTCTTTCTGTTAAAAAGAAAATGTTTAACACTCTTGACACTCTTGAGACTAATAAAACCATATGGTATGAAGTGAAACAAACAATTATAATAAATAAATTATAGAAACATGTGTATAATTCACAAAGAAGTCGTAAAATCTGCATGTCCAAACAGAAAGTTATACGCAAACTTCAATCCAGAATTTCTACCTGCCATCCAGTGTAGTTATGCTCATTGCATTTTCTGTGTGAGATTTTTCTTTACTTGATGATGTTGAACCTGTAATGAAACCTCTTTCTGTGAAGAAACCTGGCTGTTTAGGCTGAGGCAACAGCAGTCCCTCGTTGGCCAACATGAAAACTACAGATGACATTTCTGGCCTGTCTTCCGGGAACATTTGAACACATAATAAACCCACTTGAATACATCTGATAACTTGAGATTCAATGACGGAGTCTTCTAAACATACATCCTTTACTTCCAAGGACCTTCCATTATTCCACAGCACCCATGCCTGGAATCATTGCACCAAATAGCTTTGTTTATTCTCCATACTGGAAAAAATGAGCAAAATAAAAAGAAGTATACCACTATTTCTACTCACATGTCCAAGAAGATTAAGGTGATGATCTGGGTGGCAGAAACCTCTATTCTTTTTACCACTTATTATCTCTAACAGAAGCACACCAAAGCTGAAAACGTCGGATTTCAATGAAAAGTTGCCATCAGTGGCATACTCCGGCGACATATAGCCACTGCATTAGAGTAGATAATATATAAGTTCTTTCAACTAGTAAATATTCGAGATTGTGGTAATAAAACTTACTATGTTCCGGCAATTCTCTTTGTATTAGCTTCTTTGTCGTCACCTCTGAATATTCTTGCCAAGCCAAAGTCCGAAATTTTAGGATTCAAGTCATTGTCAAGCAAAATATTGCTTGCCTTTAGATCCCTATGAATGATTTGAAGTTTAGAATCTTGATGAAGGTAGAGAAGTCCTCTTGCAATCCCAATAATAATGTCAAACCGCTTTCTCCATGACAAGAATTTGCTTCTTTCATCATCTGCACACCATTGCCAACTCAGTAACCCTTACAATTAGACCTGGTTTTTTTTTTTTTCAATTTCATCCTTAAGATCAAGCAACATTTAATTTAGATCACAAAAATGTTTAAGCTTGAGTATCCAAAATACGAATAACTAAGTGAATATAAGTTCAAGAGGTGCAACCGAAAATGAAATAATCCAAGCTTTTGTTGGGCATATACTCGTAGATCAGCATCCTTTCGTCCCCTTGAATGCAGCATCCAAGAAGGCTGACAAGATTCCTGTGTTGAAGTTTTCCGATTAAAACTACTTCACTCTTGAATTCTTCAACACCCTGTCCTGAATTGTTTGAGAGCCTCTTGACAGCAATTTCCTGTCCTGTCGAAAGATTTCCCTGCATATAATAACAAAGAGGATGAAAGTTTCAAAGTTCAAGATTTACAAGATCTATAAGGCACTATATACCTTACAATTGAGTGATAGATAACATATAAACATAGTTACCTTGTAAACAGGACCAAATCCACCCTTGCCAATCATGTTAGCTTGAGAGAAATTGTTAGTAGCAGCAGCAATGGTACTCAAATCAACTAAAGGTACTTCTTCTTCCTCTTCCTTGCTCTCCAACCCTAATATATGGATCAATGATTGAAATTTCCACTCTGAAACTCAATGCTTAAGTTCTACAACATGACTTCCAAAAAACAATTCAGTAAAGTTGGAAGAATATTTACCTCTATTCTTTGTTTTCTTCCAAACTGTGCAGAGTACGAGGACCAAGATAAAAATCCCAATAATGGTTGAAACCACCGCGATGATCTTTATTTTTTTCTCCTTATTTGAATAATATTGTACTGATTTCAAGACAGACAAATCATGAAGCTTTATCAGTATTTTGAAATTTCATGCCCTTCTAATATATTATTGATCCCTTAATTCTTTTCCCCTTCTCATAAAAAAAATTCAAGGGAAAAGATAGCAAAACACAAAGAAAAAAAGATTTCTATGCTTGATTCTTCCACAGATTTAGATCGATTAAGCCATGTAGATATCTTCTGATTTGTGTTATCTGATAGTTAACGTTCTCTACAATAACCTTAAACGGAAGAAACAGTGATTTATAAAATAACAAAATTACCTAGTTCTGAGGCTGGAACTCTCAAGAAGATATCCTGTCCCCAACTGAATCCTGGAGGGCACTCTCTAATATCAATCAGGTCTCCAAACCACATCAAACAGCCACTGCCTCCACTTATATCAGAATTTGCATAAGCTCTACATGAACAGTTCTTGAAGCACTCTGCCTCGCATTCGTTAATATTCATGCTATTGTTATACCAATTGAAGTCAGGCAATTTTATTGCTGGAAGCTTCAGAAACCCTTCTCCACTCGGGCAATCTGATGGTGATTTGTCTATGCATTTTCTTGACTGAGATAATCCATGTGTATCCCATTCATCTTCTGCTTTGGGTATAAACCCCTTCAAACACTCACAAATTGGTGTCTTATTAATTCTGCAATTATTATTAGCACCACACTGTGCATAATGGTCACACGAATCAAATGGCCAAGTGTACAGAATACTCCACTCAGTTGTCTTCTAATTCCATACACGACGATGCATTGTGCCTGACTGATCCAAAATTATATGAGTTTTAACTGTGTTGTTAAAGGGCTCATATGTGTAATACAACTCATCTTGCTTATGCACTAACATTGCTTTAAAAATAAAGTTGTTCACAACTTTATCAGAGAATGGGGTGCCACCAAGCTGACGACCATTCCATGGTCCGCTCCGGACCTCTTTTCTTGATCCTGCGGTAATAACTAGTTGAGGAAGCCCATGGATGTCAAGTCTGAGACAAAAGTCTCCAGGAGACGGGTCATCAGCACTCATCCATGGTGTCAGATATCGCTCAAAACCAGTTCTTAAATTCCATCCCAATTTCATGCCTGGCAACGATATGTCTGATGGGTAATCAAAGCTCTGCCACACATAGTTGTCTGAGTTCATGTTAATATTGTCCCTAATAACAAGGTTCCCAGAATCCAGGAGCTGACCCAGTGGATTTTCTAGCACCCTTGATGAATTTGTAGACCAGATAATCTTCTTATCTTTGCTGAGAAGTACAAGTTTTCCATCATCGCTCATGACCAACATTCCTTGCTTATCAGTTATTGGATTCTTTCTATTTGCAACCCAAACAACTGTACTAGGATTAAATTTGTACCATATTCCTAGGTACCTGTTGTTTGAGTTTCCAGGGGTGAAGAAGCCTAGCTCAAAGCTCTGTGAAGCGGAAACTAATGTCTCACCATCTCTGATAGATTGTGCTAGATTTATGGTATCAACTGCTATTGACAAATTCATAATAGATGAAAAGAATAAAGTGCCAACGAAGGTGATCAAGAATAAAAAGCACCCCATTTAACACTTCTAGCTTTTCTTTCAAGTCTTTCAGTATTAAAACTCTCTGTTTTTCCTATAGTTATCAGCAAAAACTGTATTTCACATCGTACTGCTACATGTTTCAATACAGTCATAAAGATAAGTAGTTGGCCCCATTTGACTTTGAACCCTTCTTCGGTTTCTATCTTCGGGTTCACATTGTACTGCTACATGTTTCAATTAAATTTTCTTTGATAGATAAAAGGTTCCTTTCATTGATTAGATTACTAGAAATGTGCACGGACCAGTTTATGTAAGCTGAATAATTTCCAAAAAGTAGTTTAGCTGGAAAAATTCTTAATATGCATTTTCAAACAACTCTTTACAAGATTTAGGATCAGAACACTCATCGACTAAAAGTCTAACTATATCAGAAGTCTTCTGAGTGATGATCACATTAGTTATGTACCAAATATTCATAAAGAATAAGGATCCGATTTGAACTCAATTGAGCCTTAGTCCTTAGAGAAACTTGTGACATAGTCATTATTAAAGATTGTTAATTAAGATTTGTTTATTTGTTATATTCTCTTTTTGATTGATTATTGATCATAAGTGTTATCTTATGATTTTTATCTATAGACTCAGATTAGTAGTGAATTTTTGTTCATTATGTTTGCTAGCACCTCAATAATGCTATACAATGCCGGTCGGTCAATGCCCAATGTGGCCCAAGTTGAGCATGCTAGATAACAACATTTGGAAAAAAAAAAAGGACAAAAAAAAAAAAAAAAAAAAAAACGTGTAAGATCTTTGTGGAAGTTCCACAGATGCGACAAGTCTGATGCTAAAAGTCTCGGATTAGTGGTTTTTTATGGACCACTGACAGAGACTTTCAACAAGTCTGATGCTAAAAGTCTCCGATTAGTAGCTGTTTATGGACCACTGACAGAGACTTTTGCTACTGGAAAAAACGTTTAAAAATTAAAATAAACAGGATGGAAACAAATGAGTGTTAGCTCAAGATTATTTAAAAGCATCTATTATTCAGGGAGGAATTTTGATAGCTCAAGATGCAATCCCATTACATAATTCAATCCACTAGATTGGATCTCCACCATTCCTTTCTTTTTCTTTTTTAAATATGTTTAGATTTTTTCTTTACTTTTTGTTCATTAGTTTAATTTTTTATTTCATTTTTTGAATATTTAAAATTCAATCAAAGGAGTCTATATTAACTTTGACAAAGTTTGACTAATGATATGGGAGATTATTGTCATTTTTTTAATGATAAAGTTGATTCTAAATGTAAAATGGCATACCTCAAGTAGGTAACCCTTAATTTTTTTTTTAATTATTAATTGTTATAAGGTTATTGAGATGATGTTATGATTAATATCAATCAATAATGGAATGACATTTGTAAAGTTGATATACAAGTTGAATTTTTATTTATTTTTTATTTTTATTTTTATTTTTTATTTTTATAGAAAAGAATATACAAGTTGAATTGTTCAAATATGAATTGAAATGTCTAGTATTATTGAAATTGAGTTCTTAATCGATAAACCTATCTTATTAAGGCAGAGAAAACAGAAAGTGTTTCCAATTTGGAGGCAAAGGGCATTGGAATGGGAATTGTCCCGAATACTTAGCCACCAAGAAGAAGGGAGAAGGTAATATTAATTATCTTGAAATATGTTTTTTGGTGGATTCTACAGATTACTAGATAGTAGATTCCGGAGTCACTAATTATGTTTGTAATTTCTTACAAGGGTTTCAGGAGACCAAAAGGCTAAGTGAAAGGGAAATTAGCTTGCGCTTGGGCATTGGAGCGCAAGTGTCGGCTAAAACAATGGGAGAATTGCGTCTCAAATTTGATAGTTTTAGATTTTTATATCTAAAAGACGTTTATTATGTACCCAATTTTACGGGAAATTTGATTTCAATTTCTTGCCTATATGAACTTTGTTATTTGGTTTTTTTAATAAAGAGGTTATTATTAGTAAAAAAACAAAATCATATTTAATGGTGCATTGGCAAACGGTTTTTTTCATATACAAACTAGAACTATCTCATTGCTAGACACTGAAAAATTGGAACCTAATAAGGCTTTTTACAACCAAAGTAGCAAGAGCCAATGAATGCTTAGGACTGGTACATTCCGATAATGTGGTCCGATAAATATTCAAGCGGGTGGGGGTGGGTACGAGTACATCATCACTTTCATGGATAACTACCCAAGGTTTGGATATGTGTATCTTATGCAACATGAATCGGATGCTTTTGAAATGTCCAAAGCATTTAAAGTTGAAACTGAAATTCAGTTTGAAAATCACATTAAAATCTTAAGATCCGAACGTGGTGGAGAGTATCTTTCCGGTGAGTTTCAACAATAACTTATACATAATGGAATACTATTTCAACTTTCTGCACGCTAGGAATGTCTCAACAAAATAACATGGCAGAAAGAAGAAATAGGACCCTTTTGGATACAGTTAGGTAAATGCTCAGTTACTTGGCACTACCCAAATCTTTTTGGGGGTATGCCTTACATGTACATATTGAACGATGTACCATCTAAATCTTGGAGATGTAGGTTGTGATCTCGAATTTTTTTTTTTTTTTTTTTTTGAAAGGTCTAAATAGCACCAAATCCATAGTGACTTTTGGTATTGACACTAGGATTAATAATTTGAGTTTAAATAGTACCAATGGATAAAAATACCCTCACCTTTTTTCTTTTCTTTTTTACTTTTCTACCATTTTGGGTTTTTGTTTTTCAAAAACCTCCATTGATGGAGGACCAATGGAGGCTGAAATCAACCTCTAATGGAGGTTGTAATCGACCTCAAATAGAGGTCGATGAAGAAGATGAAAATAAAAAAAGTAATGCTAGACGTTCCAAATTTTTTTCCTAAATTCTATCCCAAATGATGTGGCACGTGAGGTGTCAGCATCTTATGAATCATGAGATTATGTGGTGACTGATGTGATGCTGACACCTCACGTGCCACATCATTTGTGATAGAATTTGGGAAAAAAAATTGTGACGTCTAACATTACTCAAATAAAAATTAGAAAATTTTATATTTTTCCTAATAAGTCCTGGGAATGTCCAATTAGTCTTGAAAATCACAAAACAAGTCTTGGATATACATATATTAGTCTTGGAAATACAAAATGAGTCTCGGATATACCAAAATAAATCTCGGAAACACGAAAATAAGTCTCGAAAACATGATAATAAGTCTCGTAAAAAGCACGAGACTTTTTTTAGTGATTATATTTTAAGGGGTATTGTTGTCATAAAAACGTTTTAAGTGCTATTAAAACTTACATTATTAAGTTGGTATTGGTCTTAAAATTAGGGGAGTAAAAAGTGCTAGAAATGTTTTGAACCCTTTTATTTTAGGGCAAATTGTACAATCTTTCCATGAGTTTAACCAATATTGTACTCAAATGCAACTTTTGCCAAAATTGCACATACTTCCCCTACTTTTCATTAACTAATTATTTGACTAACCTTAAAATTTAAAATGACTAAATTAACCCTGAATTAATTATTTTATTATAATAATTATTATATTTTGAGGATTTTATTATAATAAAATTAATTAACTAACTAATTTTTTATTTAAACGGTTACGAATTTTATTACAAATAGAACCTAATTAATTAACTAACCTTTTTTATTTAAAAAAAAGATTTTTTTTTTTTTAAGAAAAATAAAAAGAAATTGATTAAAAAAAAAAAAAAAATTTTGTGATTTGTGTCCCAACTTGTCCTGTCCTGTCCTGTCCCATCCCGTCCCATACTAATGTCACGTCAAACGTGGGATAAGAAAATACTGTCTCATGTTATCCTGTCCCGTCCTGCGTACCAAACACACCCTTTATCATCAATATATGTTAGTCATCCTTGCAAGAAAGAGATAAGAGTTAAGATTCCAAAAAATATCTGCAAAAACAGAAAATCCAAAGTTGGGGTTCATTTCTCTCATGTCACTGGTAGCTTTAGTAAGTTGTTCATTATGAAAAGTCAAAAATTGTTATCAAGAAAGTTGTTAGAAGTAACTTTCTTACAACTTTTCATTTAATGTATTTCCTAATTATCAAGAAAGTTGTTAGAAGTAACTTGTAATATAAGAAGAGAAAAGTCACTTGAAGTGTGTGTATCTGATGTAACCATCTTCTTCTTCAATATAGAAAAGCTCAGAGTAGCCATTAATGGCATCTGAAAACTCTCTGTTTTTAGGTTTCTTTTTCTTTTAGAACTTTTATCAAACACATTGTGTAGTCTTTCAAATACTCTATTCTTGCTACTCTCACACCGCAAAAGCTAAGTGACACAAGTAATTAAAAATGTTAATCAATTGACATTTCTTTCCTTAATTTCCTATCCACTGATATACCAGAGAGACCATCCCCATAATCCCCATACCAGAGAGAGTAATTATAATGCATTGTTGATGTGCAGTCTCTTTCTCTTTAACATATGTACTAGACAAGTACAAGGATCATTGATCACCATCCTGTAGAAGAGGTTAATAGTGTCAATTATTATTGTGACTATCTGTAATGACTCTTTCTCATAAATGTGACTATCTGTAATGACCCATTTCGATAAATACGTTATCAAATGTTAAGTCTAGGCCTACACAATATTCGTTAGATCATCAACTATGAGAACTTATATTTGTCTTGGTTTTTTGATGGCCACTTCAGCATTTTGGGATTATGAATATCACTACTACATTATCATACAAAAAACTTGTTTCACAGTGTTGAAATCCACAACTCTAGCATTATCATACCAATTCTGCTACAATACTACAACACACGACCCGTATGTTGCCTTTCATAAGCAATTAGAAAGGGAAAAACCGTTTGATCTGAGTTATGCATTAACCCATCCCTAGTACCGTGGTTCATTAATTAATTGACCGGAAAATTGGTGCCATATGAGTCTAGTCTACCAGTTTGGTTATCTTCTTCATGAAGAAAGTGATTTGTATGTGGGGTACTAACAGGTCATTTTGGAAACCTGCAAGTTGGCTGATGGTGGCCTCATGCAAGTTTGGTTAAAGTCTAACGATTCCAAAAAATGCAACTTTGTGCCATCCCAAAACACTTATTAAAACTTATTAATACCATTATTAAAACACTTATATACCTTTATTGGCTACCTCTTCTTGGGTACTAGCTTTAGCATAAATTCCTATTATATCTTGAAAGACGACTACTTGGGTCGACAGTATTAATTGAATTCTAAATATCCCACCTTACCTGTGAATTGTGATTGTACTATTACACTGGTAAGTGGTCCCACTTTACATACAAGATTTTGAAACACTAATGTTTGTATAAGAGAATCAATTCAGGAATAAAAGTATTAGAAACTCCATTCAAGTTTTAAAAATGTTTGTGGTTTACTCAATTTTGTTCTTTATCTTGAGAACTTCTGCTGTACTAGATACTATTACACCAAGTCAGTCCATCAAGGATGGGGACACCAAGCTGACGACCATTCCATGGTCCGCTCCGGACATCTTTTCTTGATCCTGTGGTAATAACTAATTGAGGAAGCCCATGGATGTCAAGTCTGAGACTAAATTCTCCAGGAGACGGATCATCATCATTCGTCCATGATATCAGATAACCCTCAAAACTAGTTCTTAAGTTCCATCCCACTTTCATGCCTGTCAAAAATGTGTCTGATGGGTAATCAAAGCTCTGCCACACATATCCGTCAGAGCTCATGTTAATATTGTCCCTAATAACAAGGTTCCCAGAATCCAGGAGCTGACCCAGTGGATTTTCTACAAATCCATGATGAATTTGTAGACCCGATAATCTTCTTATCTTTGCTGAGAAGTACGAGGTTCCCATCATCATTCATGACCAACATTCCTTGTTTATCAGTCACTGGATTCGTTCTATTTGCAACCCAAACAACTGTACTAGGATTAAATTTGTACCATATTCCTAGGCACCTGTTGTTTGAGTTTCCAAGGGTGAAGAAGCCTACCTCAAAGTTCTGCGAAGCGGAAACTAATGTCTCACCATCTCTGATAGATTGTGCTAGACTTATGGTATCAACTGCAACTGACAAATTCATAATAGATGAAAAGAATAAAGTGCCAACGAAGGTGATCAAGAATAAAAAGCACCCCATTTAACACTACTAGCTTTTCTTTCAAGTCTTTCAGTATTAAAATTCTCTGTTTTTCCAACAGTTATCAGCAAAAACTGTATTTCAGCCAACTACTTTCTTAGAATTTCAGTGTCACTTGTCTAAACTGGAGACTTTTAGCATCAGATTTGTCAAGATCTGTGGACCACTGCAAAACCTAAAATGTTTTCTTTTACATTTTTTCAAAATGTTATTATCTACGATCCTCAACTTGGGCCACACTGGCACTGACTGGTTCAAAGGAAAATGGGCTTCCAAAACCAACAGTGTTTTTTTACGTTTTATCTGTTGGCATGCCACATGCCATTATGTCACAATGTACAAAAGCACTAAAACTAAATGAGACAATTCATTGAACAGCTGGCATGCAAAAAACGATCCAATTGCCATAAATACAGAAACAAGATGCAATCATTGCCCAATAAAATTGTTTAAGTGCAAGCTGTTGAGAATACATACACATCATAATACAAGGACGCAACAAATGTGAGTTTGCTGACATCAGGTCTTGCAAAACAGAGCATTGGTCATCAAGGATCTGTTATGTTGGATGGTAGCCGTTGGTCAACCAACACTAACCCTTCAATACATCAGCTAGCCGTTAAGTAGCTGTTAAATGTTACCGTTAGTAACTAACTTGATGATGTGAAAATATCTCTGTAATCTGATTGGCTGGTCAATTGTACACACACTTTTGGTGTGTTAGAAATCTGATAAATATCAGATATTGTCATAAACTGAAAATATCAATAATATTAGAGTCTCTGTGATTTGCAGAGCTCTGTCAATGGAGTTTCTCTAAAACTCTCCTTTAGCTTCTATTTTCAGTTTCTTCATCTAAAAGTATTCTCTAGATTTTACACAAGCAACCCTACCAGAGCCAATGCTTCTTCGATATGTCTGATGTTCTTTCACATGTAAATCGTATTAAGACTCAGTTTCTGGAGGTACATAAAGATGTGATTCTTAGTATTCCAATAAGCCTTAGAAGTAGGCCTGATTTGTGGAGGTGTATATTTTCATAACTTTTACCAACCCGTTCGTATGCCTTCTAATGTTGTACCGTTGTAATTTGTATTATTGGAGCATGTGAGTGGGGGTTCATTTCTTTCTCCACTATATATACCGTGTCGAATTTTCCATTTTTGTTATTATAGAAAAGGGTAATTTAAGGTATATCTTAGTTTTGGAAATATATATAATATATTTGAAATCAAATATCGAATGGACATGTTCCGTGAGATAAATGCACGGAGAAAAAACTCCCACACATCATTTTAAAATATGTATGGCAAAACTCAACAATGAATGAATTCATGTGAATCTCGAGAAAATGACATATAGTTTTTTATGTAATTGCATGGCATGCATGAATTGTTGACCGAACAAAACTCTGTTGTCCAATTATGTTCACAAATTACGAAATTTGAAAAGTAGGACACCGGTAAAAATGAAGTTTTTATCCTCTTATTGAAGCAACACACTTGTTCATCATCACCTCTGAATTATGATAGAAAATGGTTGAAACTTAAAAGGTAAACAAAAGTGTTTAGGGAGTTTTCATGGGACCAATTTGTGAGAAAAGTCATCATAACCATTAATTGGGTCCTTTTCTATCATGAATCATCTTGATGCAGCAGCAGCTAAGGCAATGGAATACATGGAGCGGGTGGCGAATTCGTATTTTGGTCGCATGGACCAACCAAATCCGGGCTGAACTTCATGGACCTCTACAGAGAGCATATGGGCGTATTTTGTGTTGAATTTCCCGCTATCTCAGTTGGTATTTGGGGCATATTATTCTGGTATCTGTGCGCAGATCAACAGATTAATAGTAGGGTTTGCTTCCGGTATTCATGCGTGAATCAACGGATCCAAATCGTTTATCCTGTCTTTTATCTATTGATGCAGCGGAATATTCAACGCAAAACAACAATAGATAAAAGACAGGATAAACGATTTGGATCCGTTGATTCACGCACGAATACCGGAAGCAAACCCTACTATTAATCTGTTGATCTGCGCACAGATACCAGAATAATATGCCCCAAATACCAACTGAGATAGCGGGAAATTCAACACAAACAACAATCGATAAAAGAAAGGATAAACGATTCAGATCCGTTGATTCGCGCACGAATACCGGAAGTGAATCCTACTATTAATCTGTTGATCCGCGTTGGGATACCAGAATAATAGGCTTCAAATTCGTTGATCCACTCAGGATACCGAAATTGGATAAAAGGAGATGCTCTCTCTCAAATTTTATTAATCATCAAAAACTGTCTTTCAAACCCTAATACAATCTACTTAAATAGAATTGCAAAACTTGACTAACAAGAAAATCCTAAACAAACGGAAAAGAATCCTAAATGGAAAAGATATCAAATCTCCTAAAATCAAAAGAATTCTAAAACATTAAAAACCTATCTAAAAGGGAAATAATTAATAACCTAATTACATATAAACTAAAAGGAAATAAAATAAACGTATCAAATCATGACGATAATTGGAAATAATAATTAAAGCAACAATTGTCTTGCCGCGCACGAAACTTAACAGCCAAATTCGGACATGCTGGAGCCCGTTATAGAAGATGGAGTCTTCATAACATTTGTAGGGCTCGTCTTGGGCTTTCCAGAAACATATTATAATAGACGATCCGATCCCATATGCCCTCTGTAGAGGTCCACGAAGTTCAGCCCGGATCATCTCGTCCAGCTCAATGTGTCCAGCTCTCGTCCAGCTCAAGTCTTCGCGCAATAATCTAAATGGCCGAATTTGGGCCTGTTGTGATCTGTTATGGAGGACGGAGTCTTCATAACATATGTAGGGCTCGTCTTGGGCTTTCCGGAAACATATTATAATAGACGATCCGAGCCCATATGCTCTCTGTAGAGGTCCATGAAGTTCAGCCCGGATTTGGTTGGTCCATGCGACCAAAATACGAATTCGCCACCCGCTCCATGTATTCCATTGCCTTAGCTGCTGCTGCATCACATCTTGACTCAATCTTTGATTATAACTTGTGAGAAAAGTCGTCATAAACAAAAGAGTTGAATTATTGAAGGATTACTCGTGAAGTACACGTTGGGTGGTAAGTATATACTTGTTTAGCTTGTGAAGAATAATCAAAGAGTACCGATATGACGACTTTTTTATTCTGCGCTGAACTGAACCAACCAAGAAGGCAAGAATGTTCATCACTTCGTTGTGATGATAAATGTGATTATAAATAAGATTTTTGAATTTTAATTTTGATAAACTAATTTCTATATATATATACTAGAAGGCCAAATATACTATTAGAAGGCCAAGAAAGCCGAAAGAGCAAGACACAAAACAAAAGGCAAGCCCATAACCGGGCCAAGACAAAACGGCCCAAGACAGCCCACCAACGAAGAGAGCCAAGCAAACCAAGCCCAAACCCAAGAGCACCCACTGACCAAGACACAGAAAAATACCGTCATTTTATGCCAGTTGAATTTTTCTAACAAAACTTCTGTTTATGAGTAAAAAAATTATATATATATATATATATATATGTATATATAAGTAACACTGCACAACCATTGAAGGTGTGCAAACCATTATACAATCTATACAACCGAATAATTTATGTGAAAACATGAACAAACATTTTCACCTACAAGAAGTAAGATACAGGTATTTTACTGCAAAAACACAAAATACGTTTTTCAGGTTCATTATTCTGATCAGAAAGGACAGGCTTGCTAACTGATGAATTGCACCAAATTCAATCCGTTTTGAAATTCCGTGTAGACAAAAGCCAGTTAGAATCATTAAAATAAATAACATGAAAGCTTTGTACCGATAGAAAATACAAAACTAGTTTGCATTTTAATATAGGAATTTCACTGAACAAACTTCTTGTAGGAATTTCACAAACAGAAAAGAGACCAGGATATGGTTATCGAGCTTCAATCAACGAAACTGTTACATTATTCACAGAACAAACTTCTGGCCTGCCTTTAGGAGGAATTGGATTTTGCAGACTTCTCACATATGAGAAAGCAGGCTGTTTAGGAGAAGGTAAGACAATGTGCTCATTGGTAAGCATTGAGACTACTTCTGACATTGTCGGTCAATCTGCCGGAATCTCTTGAACACATAGAAGGGCCACATTAATGTACCTGATAAGCATGGGAAATGATGCTTCATTTTCCAGTATTGGATCCATTAGGTCCAGAGCTCTATCATTATTCCATAGTTCCCACGCCTGAAGAAATTTCAACCAGAATATAAATTAAATAAGGGAAAAAAAAAAAAAAAAACACATTGAAAGAATAGTTCAGAAGAAAAGTGGTAAATTTTCTCTTACATGTCCAAGAAGATTTAGAGAGTCAGTGTTGTAGAAGCCTGTATTCTTTTTGCTACTTAGTGTCTCCAGCAACAGTACTCCAAAGCTAAAAACATCTGATTTTATTGAGAAGAGGCCTTCCATAGCGTACTCAGGTGACATGTAACCACTGATATACAACAATGCATCACACATTTTACTATCCTTGAGGGATTTATGAAGACATAACAAGCAGATGATATTTTTATCAAGGATTCAATATGTTTCAATATTTCAAATTTACTTACTAAGTTCCAACAATCCGATTAGTATTTGCTTGTAACTCATCACCACAAAACATTCTAGCCATTCCAAAATTCGATATTTTGGGGTTCATGTCACCATCTAATAGAATATTACTAGCCTTCAAATCTCTATGAATAATTCTTAGTCTGGAATACTGATGGAGATATAGAATCCCTTGAGCAATCCCTTCAATGATTCTAACACGTGTTCCCCATTCTAATTTGCCTTTTTTGGTTGGATCTGTTACAATTGAATGATACGGATTAAAACTAATACAGGAGATAAAAATGGTTTAGTATTGCTAGGTAATTAACATATGCATAACTTAGAATTGATAAATCACTGACTGAAGATAAATGAATCTAAGCTTTTGTCATGTTCTATACAGCAACCCAAGAGTCTAACAAGGTTCATGTGTTGTAGTTTAGCTATAAGCAGTGTCTCATTCTTCAACTCTTCTATCCCTTGCCCTGACTTTCTTGAAAGCCTTTTCACTGCAACTTCCTGTCCATTAAGTAGTTTTCCCTGCAATTAGACTTCATGAGTTCAAGAACATATTACTTGTACATGTAATCCATCAGAAGCCAAAATTCTTCTCCCTTTAGAACCTCAAATACTTATTTATATAATGAAAAGAATGCTGTACCTTGTAGACAGGTCCAAAGCCACCTTCACCAAGCTTATTTTCAACAGAAAAATTATCTGTGGCTGCAGATACACTGGAGAAGCTGAACAACGGCAAAAAAGGGTCCTTATTCTTACCTTTTGCTCTTTCTCCGCCAGATAGTTCGTTTGTACTTGTCTCGATGCTCATATTTATATCGAATAGTAACATGTCCTGGCTTATTTCCATCTCCTCTGTTTTTGTGAGGCAAAACTTAAAATGTGCATATAATTTCCATAATGCACACACATGTACACACACCAAAGATAGAGAGATGGGCATAAGAAGGCTACCTTTCTCTTTGAGTTTTCTCCTCCAACGATAAATGATGTAAGAAGCTGGAAGAAGCAGTACCGCCAAAGCAACAACTAAGGCAATTACCCAAACTAGCTTCTTCTTTCCTACAACCAGAAATATGTCATCAAAGAAAGTCACAATAGAGGCACCATCAATAAAATAATTTTCTTTCTTTTCCACCCTTTAAAAAAAAAAAAAAAAATATTACTTGATAACTTTAATGATATTAAATTACCTCTGGGAATTTGAAACTCTGAAGCAGCAAGCTTGAGATATATTGTCTGTCCATCAGGATCGTCCTTTAAAAGTTGTCTGAGATTGAACAGTTCTCCATGCCATAAGGAACATCCAGCTCCCTCATTATAAGCATAGGCAGTGCAAGCCAATTTGTATTCCCCTGTATCCTGAAGTTTTGATTCTTTTGCGCTGAAAAGAAATTTTACGTTATTCATTATCAAGAAGCTATCTTCATCACCAATAGCAGAAGAACTATCCTCACACTGCAATGTTGTTCTTCTCACACACCCAATTGATGGATTTAGCTGTTTAAAACTATCTGAGGGTCGAAAACCCTGCAGGCAGTGACAGAAGAAATTTTGGTCACTGGCATCGCTGCTGCTGAATGAACCACAATAAGCATAAGCCTCATAGCCATAACGTGGTCAATCCAGAATGTAAACCACTCATGTGAAGTCTATAACCAATTCAATTGTTTTACCTGTCCACTCATATGGTTATGCTAGAGTTGTGGATTTCAACGCTGTGAAACCAGTTTTTTGTAGTAAACACAACATTCTGTACTCTGTACTCTGTAGTAGTGATATTGATAATCTCAAAATGTTGAAGTGGTCATCAAAAAACTAAGACAGATCTAAGTTTTCATAGGTGATAAACCGACGAAAACCGTGTAGGCCAAACTCAACATTGGCTAACACATTGATCGAAACGGCTCATTACAAATAGTCACATTTATAATCTCAGCAGGTAGATAAGGCTTAGTTCATATGATTTAAATATTGTAATAATAATTGAAATCATTAACCTCTTCTACAGGATGGTGATCAATTATTCTTGTACTTGTCTAATACTTATGTTGAAGAGAAAAAGACTACACGAACTCTGCAGTCCATTTTTTGTCTCATTATTGCCATGGGAGTAGACTGCTAGAAACAACGCATTATGTAGCACACGCCATGGGGTCTCTCTGGTATATATCAGTGGACAAGTGCTTAACTTTTGCAGGAAACCCCTTCCTTTTTCTGTACTGTGGTGACCTTTAACGAGGCTCTAACAATGAGATTGTGATTTCATTGATTGTGATTTCTGGTTCGGTCAGATTCCTTTCTGTGAAAAAACCAGGCTGCTTTGGCTGAGGCAATGACCCTTCACCACCAAACATTAGAGCCACAGTTGACATGTTTGGCCTATCTTCTGGTCCTTGTTGCACACATAACAGACCGACATGAATGCATCTTAATATTTCTGATGAACTAGAAGAATAATCTAACTGTTCATCAATTAGTTCCACTGCCCTTTCTTCATTCCAGAGTCTCCATGCCTGAAACAAATAAAAACAAATAGTACATTACTATCCTACTCTTTAAAAGTCCATACAAAGGGATCCTGGCATCACAGTAAAAAGGAATTGGTCATCAAAACTACCAAAAGAATTCCGTTCAGTCCATTAAAACAAGATGAAAAGAGGCGGTATTGAAAGATCACTCGTTCTTTAGACTTACATGTCCAAGAAGATTATGATTGTGGTCGGTGTGGCAAAATCCTCTGTTTCTTTTTCCACTCACCAACTCCAGTACTAAAACACCAAAACTAAAGATGTCTGACTTTACTGAGAAGATTCCATCTATGGCATACTCTGGAGACATATATCCACTACAAAATTACATTGCAAAGAGAGAATTGGTTAACCGACAATTAACATAATATAATGAAACAAATGCAAGTGTACTTACTATGTTCCAACAACTCTATTTGTTTCTGTAAAAATGACTAGTGTTTGATAAAGTGAAGCTAAGCTAAGAAGAAGAGAAGATAAAGCAGAGTAACAGAAATCTGCGGAAGTTAGAGTTGAGACTCCATTGAAGGAGAATCAAGCTTTTCAGAGAATCGTTTCATTATCATACTTTTCGTGTGTTTACAATTGAGAGCCAGAGCTCTTTTTATACACTCTTGCAAGTTGCAAGTGGAGAAAAAGATAAGGTTTCTGATCAGATTGCCATCTGGCAATTGGTTGTAACAGAAACAATTTTCCCGCCTAAAACACTTCTATTTTCTACCGTTGGATTATTGTTGATGATCATGATGATCACCGTTTGATCATCATGGTTGAAGCTTGCATGTTTGACCTGTGAGCTGTCTGGAAAGACTGTTATTGTAGCAATGCTCTGCTTTGATATTTGTTGCTGAAATATCTGATGTTGCTGAGATATTTGTTGTCAACAAGCTGACACTGAATGAGCTAAATTAGTTCGTGCTTGACCACTAGGTTGACCATCACAATTTGTCACTTGAGATGTATTTCTAACATTCCCCCGCAAGCTAAGCATTGGTGGAACACGAAGATTTAGCTTGGATCTAAGATAATCAAAACGAGTGACTGGTAGTGCCTTGGTGAAGATATTAGCACACCGATGTTCTGTAGGAACATATTGAACTTTGAGAGAACCTGAAGCTACTTTCTCACGAATGAAGTGCACATCGATTTCTATGTGTTTAGTGCGGGCATGAAAGATTGGATTCTGAGCAAGGGCACCAGCACCCTGAT
Source organism: Acer saccharum (assembly GCA_030490815.1). Taxonomy (NCBI): domain Eukaryota; kingdom Viridiplantae; phylum Streptophyta; class Magnoliopsida; order Sapindales; family Sapindaceae; genus Acer; species Acer saccharum. The sequence goes on from CM059866.1 coordinate 7,777,246, forward strand.
TATCACACCAAAGAATGGGACATGACGGCAGTGAGAGTCCTAACTCAGAGAACAAAGAGGTTAGCCAAATTGCCTCAGTAGCAGCCTGTGAAAGGGCTCGATATTCTGCCTCGCAACTGGAACGAGCAATAACATGTTGTTTTTTAGAGCTCCAAGCTATGAGATTTCCTCCAACATAGACGCAGCAGCCACTGGTAGATCGTTGGTCATCGATGGAAGATGCCCAATCAGCATCACTAAAAACCTCTATAGAAAGTGACTCTGCTGGCTTAAAATGAAGTCCCATTCCAGTTGTTCCTTTTAAGTAACGAAGAAGACGCTTGCACATTTTCCAGTGATCAGTAGTAGGCATAGCTAGAAATTGGCTTAGTTTGTTGACACAAAATGATATGTCTGGTCTGGTGTATGTTAAGTATTGAAGAGCACCAATAGTGCTTCTGTAAAGAGTGGGATCAGAGAAAGCTGTCCCATGTTTTGTAAGTTTTGTGCTGGTCGGTAGAGGTGTGGAGAAAGGCTTGCTATTTGACATATTTGTCTTCTTTAAGAGATCTAGAATGTATTTGGTTTGTGTTAAGAACAAACCAGCTGGTGAACGGAAAGCTTCAAAACCCAGAAAATCGTTAACTGAGCCCAGTGACTTCAAAGCAAAAGTGGTGTTGAGAGTTGCAGTCATCTGTTGAACCAGAATTAGGTCATTACCTGTGAGCAATATGTCGTCAACATACACTAGAAGGAAGATGACCTTGTTACCTATACGTTTGATGAAAAGAGAAACACCTGATAATGAGGAGACAAAGCCCCAATTGTGCAGGGCAGTCTTCAGCTTGAAAAACCAAGCTCTTGGAGCTTGTTTGAGACCGTAAAGTGCCTTGTTGAGTTTGCAAACAAATGAGGGTCGTTGAGAATCAACAAAACCAGAGGGCTGCTCCATATAGACAGCTTCTTGGAGATCCCCGTTGAGAAAGGTGTTGTTTATGTCAATTTGTTGTATGTCCCATCCATAGGTAACTGCCAAGGTGAATATAATCCGAATTGTTGCAGCCTTAATAACAGGACTGAATGTGTCTTGAAAGTCGACTCCCGGAGTTTGGTGAAATCCCTTAGCAACCAAGTGTGCCTTGTGTTTGAGAATGGAACCATTTGGTTGATATTTGATTCGAAAAATCCATTTGCATCCAACCAAGTTGGTAGACTCTGTGGGAGGAACGAGTGTCCAAGTGTTGTTCCTCATCAAGGCTGAGTACTCATCAATCATTGCCTTGTGCCATTGTGGTCTTGAGAGTGCTTCAGCAGCTGTTCGAGGTTCAAATTCTTCATTCGAAATCTCAGCTGTGTTGCGGATAGAGGAATACACTTTGTGCTGTAATGCTCCTGATCTAAGTCTTGTGACCATAGGATGAGTTTGTAATGGCACAACTGGTGGAGGAGATTGAGACGAGTTGAGATCAATGTGGAAAGGAATAGAAGGTGCTGCTGTGTTTAATACAGGAACCTTTTTGAAGCAACTTCTATTTATCTGTTGAGTAGAGTGAGCTACTGAGTCTGATTTGGGCAGAGTGTCCAGTAGAGTTGTAGTTGGCAATGTTATATTTTGAGGAGTAGAGATGTCTTTTTGAGGAAACAAGGCCTTATGAGGATATTCAAATTCATTGAATACTACATTCCTTGATATATAAATTCTTCCAGATGGGTGTAGGCATTTGTACCCCTTTTGATTTAAGCTGTAGCCGATGAACACACACTTTGAAGTGTGAAAATTGAACTTTTGATGTGAGTATGGCCTGAGATATGGAAAGGCAGCACAACCAAAAACTTTGAAGAAATTATAATTGGGTTGCCTTTTAAATAACATCTCATATGGTGATTTGAGTTGAAGGACTGGTGTAGGAAGATTGTTTATCAATAAGGTAGCTGTTTGGAAAGCCTCAACCCAAAATGTAAGTGGCATGTTTGCTTGAGCAAGAAGTGTGAGTCCGGTCTCCACAACATGACGATGCTTCCTTTCGGGTATTCCATTTTGTTGATGTGTGTAGGCACAAGATGTTCTAAAGATTATGCCACACTTTGTGAGATGTGGAAGTAATGGTTTGTACTCGGTTCCAAGATCAGCTTGAAGGCATTTAATTTTGCTCTCAAATTGAAGTTCTGCACATTGCTTGAACTGAAGGAATACACTCAACATATCTGACTTTAATTTTAGGGGATACAGCCAGCTGAATCTCGAGTAAGAGTCAACAAAAATCACATAATATCGATATCCTTCCAATGATGGCATGGGTGAAGGTCCCCAAACATCTGAAAAAACCAAGTCTAAAGGTCTAGGTGCTTTGTAATTTGAATGTTGGAAAGGCAATTGATGCAACTTTCCCATTTTACAAGCATCACAGAACTGAAGCTGTGTATCATTGTATTTCAAGTGCAAGCAATTTAACACTTTTCTCAACACTAAAGGAGCTGGATGACCAAGCTTCAAATGCCACATATTTTCATTCAAGTGGACTTTATTACAAGAATTATCAGCTTTGAAAGCATATTTACAAGCTAAGCTGTTGGTATTATTCTTTGAAATTGAAAAAACATTTAAACTTTTGTTCTCGAAAGTCTGAACTGCTGCTCTTGCTTGAATTCCTTTCACATTCAGCTTGTAAAGACCATTCTCAAGCTTGCCTTGAAGAAGAACTTCCTTGGTACTCTTGTCCTTTATGACACAAGAGTGGCAACAAAATTCAGCATAAGCATTGTTATCTTGAGTGAATTTAGATATGCTTAGCAAATTCTTGGCAATCAATGGCACACATAATACGTGATCTAAGATCAGTAGTTTAGAGCTCAATTTATGGGAAGAGAAAAGAGTTTTACCTATATGTGAAATCTGGAGCTGCTGTCCATTGCCAACAGTGAGCTTATCAGTGCCTTGATAATCTGAGTATGATGAAAAATTTGATAGGTCTGACGTGACATGATTGGTTGCACCGCTATCGGCATACCAAGCTGGATCACAGACTGTTTCAGGAGTGGCATAGTATGCAGTGGATTGGTGAAAATTGGCTTGGTGTGGAATGTTGGCTAGGACTGGTGTGTTGTTATTTTGGAGCTGAGTGTTCTGGTTTTGAACTTGAGAGTTGAAATGGCCACCTCCATTCTGATGCTAGTTGCTCTGGAAATTTCTGTCAAATCGGTGATAACAATTCATGGCTATATGACCTGTTTTTCCACAAACTTGACATACAGGCCTGTTATTGTTATTCCATCTCCCCTTACCACGACTTCTGCCTCTGTTACCAGATCTTCCTCCAGCATTGAAGTTGTTGTTTGAACCATTGAAACCACCTCTTTTATTTCTCCTGTCATTTTAATTGTATCCAGAGGCAAAGTTTGCACTTTCTGTTGATACATCAATCTGAGTAGTAGAGCTCAACTGAGCTATCCTTTGTTCATGATTTAGAAGCAGATATTGTGCCTCTTGAAGTGAAGTGGTACTTCTTTGTGAGGTGATAACTGACACTACAGAGTCATACTCGTGTCCAACACCATTCAAGATTCACAAAATAAGATCATTATCACACACAATCTGTCCTGCAGCTTTTAAGCTATCTCCAATTGTTTTGACTTTAAGAACAAATTCTGTGACTGAACTAGCTCCTTTTTTAACATTTTGCAACTGCAGCTTAAGTTGAAGAACTTTAGCTAATGATTGTTGTGAAAACAATTGTTCAAGAGTGCTCCACACTTCATAAGAACTAGCACAATCTGTGACTTGGCCTATGATATTCTGACTTATGGCCGAAAAAAGCCAGCTTAAGAGTAGCTGATCAGATCTATGCCAGGTTATGTATTCTTTATTCATGACCAATTGTTTATCTCCTCCACTCGTTTGAGTTTCAACATATTTAGAAGGAGTGGATTTTGGATCTAGAATGAAATCTACAAGTTGAAAAGCTCAAATAACAAGCAATACCTGAGCCTTCCATTGTATGTAGTTGTCATTGTCGAGTTTGACTTGAAGGTTGAAGTGCATTGATTTTGCAAGAGATGTGAAATCTCCAGGTTTCGAACCAGTAGAGGCATCTTCTTCACGATCTGTAAGCGAACTTGTAAGGGAAGTCATGGACGATTAGTCCTTGAGAAGCTCTGATACCATGTAAAAATGACTAGTGTTTGATAAAGTGAAGCTAAGCTAAGAAGAAGAGAAGATAAAGCAGAGTAACAGAAATCTGTGGAAGTTAGAGCTGAGACTCCATTGAAGGAGAATCAAGCTTTTCAGAGAATCTTTTCACTATCATACTTTTCGTGTGTTTACAATTGAGAGCCAGAGCTCTTTTTATACACTCTTGCAAGTTGCAAGTGGAGAAAAAGATAAGGTTTCTGATCAGATTGCCATCTGGCAATTGGTTGTAACAGAAACAATTTTCCCGCCTAAAACACTTCTATTTTCTACCGTTGGATTATTGTTGATGATCATGATGATCACCGTTTGATCATCATGGTTGAAGCTTGCATGTTTGACCTGTGAGCTGTCTGGAAAGACTGTTATTGTAGCAATGCCCTGCTTTGATATTTGTTGCTGAAATATCTGATGTTGCTGAGATATTTGTTGTCAACAAGCTGACACTGAATGAGCTAAATTAGTTCGTGCTTGACCACTAGGTTGACCATCACAATTTGTCACTTGAGATGTATTTCTAACAGTTTCTCCCCTAGTTTGATCTCCTCTGAATGTCTTAGCTAGACCAAAGTCTGAAATCATTTCATTATCTAATAAAACATTACTGGCTTTAAGATCTCTATGTATAATCCTTAGTCTCGAGTCTTGATGAAGGTAAAGAAGCCCTCTAGCAATTCCTCCAATAATTTGGATGTGCTTGCTCCAATCCAGTAATTCTCTTCTTGTTTTATCTGAAAGGTTATTTCATTCAATTTAGCCCTTAACCTAAACTCCTAAGAAGAACTGTAAAGATAATTACTAAATGATTATGACAAAAATTAAAGAATTAGTTTGGAGAAGATCATCAAACCAAAAATGAAGTAGTCCAAGCTTTTGTTGGGCATGTATTCATATATTAACATTCTTTCATCTCTTTGAGTGCAACATCCCAGAAGCTTTACGAGGTTTCGGTGCTAAAGTTTAGCAATTAAAATGACCTCATTCTTGAACTCCTCAATTCCTTGTCTAGAACATTTTGAAAGTCTTTTAATAGCAATTTCTTTTCCTTCCATCAATGTACCCTATAAATCATATATCATTCGATCATTCACATTGTGTCAAATGAAAAATAATACACCTTAATAACCTATTGTTGTGTTACCTTGTAAATAGGACCAAAACCACCTTCTCCCAGCTTATTTTTGTCTACAAAGTTGTTGGTGGCATTAGCTATAGTGTTCAAATCATACATTAGTCATTCCATATCATCGTTTTTGCTCTCTTCATTGTTGTCATTTATCTCTTGATTGTTATTTGACTTTCCTGAAATTGAATTTTTTTAATACAGAAATCAGTATATTTGAAACAAATGCCTTTGCATTATTATGAATTGGTATCAATCATTTCCTGAAAACATTTAATGGAATTAACAGTGAGTTGGACTGAGCTATAAATTTACCTTTAATCCTACGTTTCCTTTTCCTCATAAGGATGATGCAGATTAGCAAAAGCACTCCCAAAGCAGAAATTGCACATGTGACTATGATTATTACCCATTTCTTCTCACTGAGTTGTCTCCTCCGCGCAATAGGTTGTGTCATTGGATCAATATTATCCGAAATATTGTTGTCAAACGTATTCATGGATTTGAGTACAGTACTTACTTCAAATCAAAGCAGTTACTAGCTAGATGCATCCTTGCTATAGAAAGAGGCTGTTTAAGAGGATACAGCCATATATACTTAGTGAAATGGTCAACAAAGATGATATAGTATTTAAAACCATCATGAGAAATAACAGGAGACGTCCATACATCAGAGAACATAATTTCAAGAGGATGAGACGAGACAAGAGATGAAAGGGAAAAAGGTTGCTTATGACTTTTATTGCAATAACAAGAATGACATACAAAATCCTTAGATAAAGGCGACGACACATCTAAACTGAAATTTGAAACAATACGTTGTAATATAGGAAAAGCTGGATGACCTAGTCTGTGATGCCAGTTTGAGGAGGAGGTTTTGACACTTGAAAACACTAGAACCGGTGAGGAGACAGGACTGGAAGTCGGCCACTCATACACCCCATCTTTGGTTTTGCCTCTCAGAAGGATTGCCCCCGTATGAAGATCCTTCACATGAAAAGAGGATGATAAGAATTCAACTGAAACCGCATTAGTAGCACAAAATTGCGAAATCGAAATCAAATTCTTTTTCATATGAGGTACACAGAGAACATCATGTAATTTAAAAGTATTATTATAAGCACAAAGAGATGTTGAACCAGTATTAGTGATTGAAAGACTTGAGCCATCTCCAAACATAACATCATCGAAGCCACTGTAAGGCGAGTGTAGAGACAAATTGTTCAAGTCCGCTGTCACATGATGCGATGCCCCACTATCAAGTAACCAGGCAGGACTGGGAGAAAAGGCTGCTGCTGCGTAATTGGCTCTGGGTTGCCAAGGAGTCGGTTGTGAGACAGCAGGCTGTTGAGTTGGGACCAATATTTGAAAAGAAGGACAGCGCTTGGCTGAATGTCCTTGAATCCCACACACTTGGCAACGGCCAAGATAGGGACGTGGAGCTTGTGAATTTCCACGGTAAGATGGACTGCTGCTGGTTAACTGATGCTTATTGGCTGAAGAAGAAGATTGACACCAATTATTGTTTCCAGGAGTGGAAGGACGCCAGTTGTTGTGATGTTGCTGTGGTCGCCAATTCGAGCCAGATCGAGAAGCTAGATTTGCAGTGGCTGGAACAGGTGATGCTATCTTCTTGTAATTTTGAAGAGACGCCTCAAATGTCAACAGCTTCTCATGAAGTTCATCAAAGGATATGGGATTATCCCAAGCCTGAACAGCACGAACCAATTCTTTGTAATCATCATCAAGTTCGTCAAGGATCCACTCTTTGATATCATCATCATCCATCGGAGCACCAAGGAGTGCCAGTTCTTCTGCACGAGCTTTGACAGAGTGAAGAAAATCTGTGACGGATTGTGTACCTTTTGTGGAGTTTTTGAGAAGAGCTTTGACTTGCTTGATGCGTCCTCGAGACGGTTTGGCATATGTATTTGCGAGAATGGTCCAAGCTTCCATTGAAGTTTTGGCTCTGGCAACAAAGGAGATGATTGTGGGGGATAGAGAGCCAACGATAGCATTCAGAATAAGTTGATCTTGCCGAACCCAGATGTTGTACATAGGATTCACAGTTGAGACTTCGTTCACAGTGATATTGGCTGGTGGATAGGGCTTGGAGCCATCAATAAAGCCAAGGAGATCATAACCAGTAAATAGGGTTTGAAATTGAATCTTCCAAGATATGTAGTTGTTGATGGTGAGCTTGAGGGGAGCCTGAGCAGAGATGTTGATGGAAATGAGATGGAATTCATTGGAACGCAGAGCAGTTGAAGTAGCTGGCGTAACATTAATAATTGCAGGAGGTGCCGCAGAAGAGGAGCTGTTGTCAAGAGGCAGACCTGTAGAACTGTTGTCAGGAGATGTGCCCGTAGTCATTGATTGAAGTGGAGAAGAGATGAGAAAAAGAAAAATATGTTTTCTAGGTAGAGACCGAAGGCTCTGATACCATATAGAAAGAGGCTGTTTGATGTAGAATTTTCACTCATCTTTTCCATTGATTAACATGTAAATATATATACAGTAGAGATTAACGTTGAGACCACTGCAAACCCTCCTAATGATAAGTTACAACATAGACAGCTATACAAATTCAAATATAACTATACAACCTACAAATAATAATAGAAGATTCATAAACTAAAACTCTATCATCCAATACTTGCTTGCAATCTAGATTTTTAAATATAATGCCATTATGAAAAAGAAGATACCTATTTCTGAAGCAGCTACCCGTACATAAAGATCTTGCCCATTCCCAGCAAGTTTTCTTATGTCAAGCAAGTCACTAAACCAGAGCAAACAGCCGGTTCCTCCTTCTCTGACATCTGAATTTGCATATGCAGTACAAGAGCAATTGTTGAGACACAATTTCTCACATTTCGCATGGCTAATGTTGTTATCTACCCAGGAATTACTTGTGTCTGGCAATTTTACTGCTTCGTGTTTTGGAAATCCATCGCTGTGATTACAATTCAATGAAGCCCTTCGAACACACCCTTCAGTCCAATTTAAGATTTCCCATTCTCTTGGCGATTTAGGTGTGAATCCTTTCAAGCATTCGCATACATCAGGATACTTATTGATGTTGCAACTAGCATATGAACCACACAGATCATAATTCTCACAACGATCAAGCTGCCCCACCGTAGAAAAGCTTGACCAACTTTTGATTCAATCTATCCATGTGAAACGCTGCACATCACCTGATGGGCTCACCACCATTCTTGAAAGGACTGTTCTGTTTCGGATGTCAAATGTGTAAAATACCTCTTTCTCATTTGACACAAACTCATATGTGTATACTGGATTTGGTACAAGCTGAGGAGTCCCAGTCCAACGAACGCCATTCCAGGAGCCTGCTCTATACAATATTTCAGGTCCCATTTTAACAAGCAGTTGTGGAAACCCATGAGGATCTACCTGGAATGTGAAGTCACCTGGGGCAGGATCATCTATGCTCTTCCAGGATGATAAAAACCACTCCATACCAGTAACCAAGTTTCATCCAATTTTCATACCTGGTAGGAAGGTATTACAAGGATAATCAAAGCTCCTCTTAAAACTGATAATCTAGGGTTTTGATGGGTTTATTTTCCATTTCTAGACAAGATGAGCCGTGTTCCTGAGGTGAGGTGGGCCCAGAGGCAGGACAAGGTTTTCATTACTGTGCTATTACCTGATGCAAAAAATGCAAAGGTCAATCTGGAGCCAGAGGGAGTGTTTAATTTCTCAGCTAGTGCCGGTGCAGAAAATCACGAGTTTGAGCTCAAGTTGGAGCTTTTTGATAAGGTCAATGTGGAGGAAAGCAAAATTAATATTGGATTAAGAAGTATATTCTGTATCTTGGAAAAGGCTGAAACAGGATGGTGGAAGAAGCTATTGCGTGGAGATGGCAAGACTCCCCATTATATAAAAGTTGATTGGGACAAATGGGTGGATGAAGATGAAGATAATGGTACAGGTGGTGACTTGGATCTTGGAGGGATGGACTTTTCGGGCATGGGCGGCATGGGAGGCATGGCTGGCATGGGAGGCATGGCTGGCTTGGAAGGCTTGGGTGGCATGGGCGGTTTGGAAGGCTTGGGCGGCATGGGTGGCATGGGCGGCATGGACGGCGATGCCATGGGCGACTTTGATGACAGTGACAATGAAGAAGCGGCAAAGCCAGGGCAACAAGACACTGGCAAGGCAGCATCAGAAGCAAAGATACAAGAGGAAGGTGCTCATAAGAGTGAAGGTGGCAATGCATAACTGAAAAAAGATGCCGCAAACACATGAATACATGATATTGTGGTAGTTAGAGATGTCAAATTCTAGACAAGACCAGTAGTTGCGTGATGGGATATAGTTTTCAATCTCTATGATGGGATCAGTGCATGTGTTTTTTTACCTAACCAAGTGGAGTTAAAGCTTTTATTATTTTGGCAAAAAAAAAAAAAAAAAAAAAAAGGATAATCAAAGCTCTGCCACAAAAAGTTATCTGGGTCGTTATCAATTCCGTCTTTCACAACCAAATTTCCTGATTCTAAGAGCACTGCAACAGGATTCAGAAGAGTTGTTGAGGCATTGGATGACCAAACAATGCCATTTGTACTGTTCATCCTCAGGACAAGACTTCCTTGGGCATTGATACTTAGAAATCCTGAGGAATCAGAAATTGAAGTATTTCTGTTGGCTACCCATACAACCGTTTTCTCACCATCTTTTTTGTACCAAATTCCCAGGTATCGACCACTTGATTTACCAGGATTGAAAAATCCCAGTTCATAGACTTCACCTGCTGAAACTACTGTCTCACCATCATTAATGAATTGGCCTAGTGTAATGGTGTCCAGTGTAGTGGTGATTCTTACGAAAGAAAATAGGAAAAAGTAGATAATAATTATCATTGTGAAGCCTTCCTTTGACTCTTAGAAGCAGGCAAATTCTACTAATGCAACTTGGAATTAAAATCTTACTATCAGCCCCAAAAAGAAATGAAAAGTCTATGCAGCACAATTGACTTGACCTATAAACCTTTCAAGTAATCTCAGTTTTGCGGAAGGCCAACTTGTTGAAATGTGAACTTGCCTCTAGTCAGTCAGCCTCCAGCAGCCTCCAGCAGCTTTCCACCGAAATTCCAGAAGCCACCATTGTTGACTCCTTGCTGCCACCGATCTCCTCTGTCAACTCCCCAACTGCCATCTCCCATCTTCCAACTGCGAACCAATTTGAATTTGTTGCTTCTGCATTTATTTTCTTTGTTTGTTTCTCATCTCATTTCCCTATATAAAGGGACTCAGATTGTGATTGTAAGCAAGTGGAGTGGTGTAAGAAATATTTAGAGTGAAATTAAGTTTTAAAGCTTCTCCTTCGTTTGAGTGTTTGAATTTCTTACAGAGGTGCACCACAAGTGACCTCAACAATTGCCATTCCACCAACAGTGGTATCAGAGCCCAGGAGAGCCAGAAATTCGAAGAACAGAGGCAAAAACCAAATTTGCCCAGAATTCAAAGTGCTCAAAATAGCATTTTGAGTACACCAGAGTGTTCTACTCGTCAAAAGGAGTGCACCGGTGAAAATTTCACCCAAATCGGAGCCACAGAGAGGCCGCACGCGCCGCCTGAAGTTGGGGAGTGAGTCCACGCGCCGCCCACGCGCAGCCAGTCCACTGGCGCGTCACCACCACGCGCCAGTCGTCTTCCTCGCCCGAATTGCAGGATCCGACCCGACGTCCGACCTTACGTCCGACCCGAAGTCCGACCCGAGATTCGACCCGAAGTCCGACCCAGTCGTCCGGTCCGACCCGGAGATCCGACCCGTGCCCAGATCCGACCCGGATAACCGCCAACCCGGTTCACTGCTGCTGACGTCACTAACGCCGTTATAACGGCTGGAATATTCCGTCAGGTAAAGGAATATTCCGTTATCTCTGTTGACTTTTGCCAAAAAGTTTGACCGCCCGTTTCGGACGTTTTCGAACTCGTTTTTCGACAAACTCAGACTGGTTTCCCAGGTTTTGGACCATTCCGGACGCAACCGTCCACTCCGTTTTTGCAAATTCAGACTCTAGATCAGTGTTCTAAGCACTTCAAGTCTCGATGGCCAACGGAAACGCGCAAGTTATCATCCCGAAGCTCACCAAAGACAATTATGACAATTGGTGCATACAAATGAGAGCTCTACTAGGCTCTCAAGATGTGATGGACATTGTGGAAGATGGATACACAGAACCCGCATCCAAAGAAGCTGAAGGAACCTTGACAGAAGCTCAGACAACAACTCTCAAAGCAGATCGAAAGAGGGATTGTAAAGCAAAGTCCATAATCTATCAAGGACTAGACGAAGCCACGTTCGAGATCATAGCATCGGCTAAGTCATCAAAAGAAGTCTGGGACACCCTTCAGAAGACCTACAAAGGTGCTGACAAAGTAAAAAGGATCCGTCTTCAAACTTTACGAGGTGAGTTCGAATCTTTACGAATGAAATCTAATGAATCCATTGCTGAATTCTATACACGAGTTATGATCGTTGCAAATCAGCTAAGAAGAAATGGAGAAACTCTCGTAGATATGAGAATTTCAGAGAAAATTTTGCGATCATTAGATCCAAAATTTGACTTCATAGTCGTTGCGCTGGAAGAAACAAAAGATCTGGAGACGATGTCAGTTGAAGAACTAGTGGGTTCATTGCAAGCCCATGAGCAGAAAGTCAGTAGAAGAAGTGATGACAGAGTGTTGGAGCAAGCTCTTCAGTCAAAGCTCTCACTCAATGAAAAAAGATACGAGCAAGGGGGGACTTCACAACAAGGAAGAGAACGAGGTAGAGGATCCCGTGGAAGAGGCTTTGGAAATGCAGAAACCAGAGGTAGAGGCAGAGGAGGAAGAGATACAAATAGGGGAGGACGTGGACAGCAGAATTATGTCTCAAGAGGAAGAGGACAAGGAAGAAGAGGCGGGTACAACAGTCGTCCGAACATTGACAAGAGAAATGTTCAATGCTATAACTGCCACAAATATGGCCACTATAGCAACGAGTGCAAAGGTAAGCCAAATGAAGTAAATGAAAATTCTAATTTTGCAGAAAAAGAGCAAGTTGAAGGAGAATCGTTGATGTTGATGGCACACAACTCAACCCATCAAAATCAAGATGTTTGGTTTCTTGATTCTGGAGCCAGCAATCATATGACTGGCAGAAAAGACTTGTTCACTGAACTTGATGAGAAAGTTCAAGGAGAAATTTCATTTGGCGACCTCTCTAAAATCTCCGTCCAAGGAAGAGGAGATGTCATGATCAAGCAGAAGAATGGAGATCATGCTTTTATCTCCAATGTTTATTATGTTCCAGACATGAAGACAAACATCCTAAGTCTCGGGCAACTCCTGGAGAAAGGCTATCAAATTAGCCTTCAAAACATGCAACTGACCATTACAGATGCACGAGGGAAGCTGATTACTCGAGTCCAGATGACGAAGAACAGGATGTTTCCTCTCGCAATCCATCATGATACGCCAAGGTGTTTGACAGCCATCATCAATGACAAAGACTGGTTATGGCATCTCAGGTATGGGCATCTCAATTTTGAAAGTTTAAAGCAACTGGGAAGTAAGAAGATGGTGAAAGGATTGCCAAACATCCATCACCCAAATGAGATGTGTGAAAGCTGTGTTCTCAGTAAACAACACAGAAATAGCTTCGGAAAGGAGGCGAATTGGAAAGCAACCATGCCACTTGAGCTCGTTCACACAGATGTGTGTGGTCCATTGACGCCGGTATCAAATGGACAGAATCAATACTTCCTCACCTTCATTGACGACTACAGCAGGAAGACTTGGGTCTATTTCCTAAAAAGGAAGTCTGAAGTATTTGGTTACTTCAAAGAGTTCAAAACGCTTGTGGAGAAGCAAAGTGGCTACTACATCAAAACATTGAGATCAGATCAAGGTGGAGAATACACTGCAGGTGCTTTCCAGGAATTCCTTAAGCAACAAGGAATCAGACATCAGTTTACACCAGCTTATACTCCTCAGTTAAACGGTGTAGCTGAAAGGAAGAATCGAACAATCCTTAACATGGTCAGAAGCATGTTAAAGGATAAAAACATGCCAAAAAGTTTCTGGGCTGAAGCAGTATTGTGTGCGGTATATCTACTAAACAGATGTCCTACGAAGAGTCTTGATACAAAGACACCGCAAGAAGCATGGAGCAGTCACAAACCAAGTGTGAGCCACCTTAGAGTTTTTGGTTCCATTGCCTACATCAAGGTCCCAGAAGCAAGAAGAACCAAGCTTGAAGATAAAGGAGAAAAGTGTATCCTGGTTGGATACGGTGACAGAACTATGGGTTACCGGCTATACAACCCCATCACCAAGAAAGTGATCTTCAGCAGAGATGTCATTTTTGAAGAAAATGAATCCTGGAATTGGGATCAGACCAAAGCTTCCAGAAGTGCAGAGTTGATATCTGAAGAAGAGACAAGAGAAGTGGCTACAGAGCCACAAATACCCAGAGATCAGCAGACTCCTCAACGTGGTTCCTCTTCACCACAAAGGTATGATGCTCCATTACCAATTGAACGTGATTTCTCAGATATGATGCCTAGAGGAACACGAAGCTTAGAAGATCTGTATGAAAATACAGAACAGGTGGAAGAAGATATTACTCTGTATTGTCTGTTGATGACAAGTGATCCAGTTAGCTTTAAAGAGGCTAACCAAGAAGAAAAATGGAGAAGTGCAATGGATGATGAGATTCGATCCATTGAAAAGAACAAGACATGGGAGTTGACTAATCTCCCAAAAGGCCGAAAAGCTATCGGAGTAAAATGGGTCTACAAGACCAAGAGAAATGCGAAAGGAGAAGTCCAGAGGTACAAGGCAAGACTTGTAGCAAAAGGCTATAAACAGAAGGAAGGAGTTGACTACGGAGAAGTCTTTGCCCCGGTTGCCAGACTAGAGACCATCAGATTGCTAATTTCATTGGCAGCTCAGAAAAGTTGGAAAATTTACCAACTTGATGTAAAGTCAGCATTTCTGAATGGCTTTCTTGAAGAAGAAATCTATGTGGAACAGCCACCTGGATATGTGAAGAAAGGCAGAGAAGATAAAGTATGCAGATTGAAGAAAGCCTTATATGGTTTGAAGCAAGCACCTCGTGCATGGAACATGAGGATTGATGATTACTTCCAAGAGAACGGATTTGAGAAATGTCCGTATGAGCATGCACTATATATGAAGAAGGAGACTGATGGAAGCCTGTTATATGCATGCCTGTATGTTGATGACTTGATCTTCACCGGCAACAATCCAGCCATGTTTGAAGATTTCAAGAGGAGAATGGTGAAAGAATTTGAGATGACTGACATTGGTCTGATGGCTCATTTTCTCGGTATTGAAGTTGTGCAAAGCGAAAAAGGTATCTTTATCTCTCAGAGTATCTATGCAAAAGAAATTCTGAAAAGATTTGGTATGGAAAAATGCAATCCTGTCACAACTCCAGTGGAAACAGGATTAGAGTTAAGAAAGAATGAAAGGGGAGATATTGATCCAACCTATTTCAAGAGCTTGGTTGGAAGCCTGAGATACTTGACGTGTACCAGGCCAGATATACTCTACGGAGTTGGACTAGTCAGCAGATACATGGAGACTCCTGACCAATCTCACCTGAATGCAGCAAAGAGGATACTCCGTTACATAAAAGGTACTATTAATGATGGTATTTTATATACCAAATGTGAAGATTGCAGGTTGATTGGTTATTCAGATAGTGATTGGGGAAGAGATCTGGATGAACGTAAAAGCACGACGGGTTTTACTTTTTTTATGGGAGATACAGCGTTCACATGGTCATCCAAGAAGCAAGCCATTGTGACACTGTCATCATGTGAAGCTGAGTATGTTGCTGCCTGCTCAGCTGTTTGTCATGGTATCTGGATCAGAAATGTGTTGCAGTACTTGGGATTCCCACAAGTTAATCCCACGGAGATTTACATCGACAATCGGTCAGCGATTGCACTAGCAAAGAATCCAGTATTCCATGAGAGGAGCAAACATATTGATACGCGGTATCATTTCATCAGAGAGCATGTGAAGAATAAAGAGGTGGAATTAGTCTCTTGCAGGACATATGATCAAGCTGCTGATATTTTCACCAAGCCACTCAAACATGATGTGTTTTCAAGATTAAAGACAATGCTTGGTATGACGAAACACGGAGAGTCAAGTTTAAGGGGGGATGTTGAAATGTGAACTTGCCTCTAGTCAGTCAGCCTCCAACAGCCTCCAGCAGCTTTCCACCGAAATTCCAGAAGCCACCATTGTTGACTCCTTGCTGCCACCGATCTCCTCTGTCAACTCCCCAACTGCCATCTCCCATCTTCCAACTGCGAACCAATTTGAATTTGTTGCTTCTGCATTTATTTTCTTTGTTTGTTTCTCATCTCATTTCCCTATATAAAGGGACTCAGATTGTGATTGTAAGCAAGTGGAGTGGTGTAAGAAATATTTAGAGTGAAATTAAGTTTTAAAGCTTCTCCTTCGTTTGAGTGTTTGAATTTCTTACAGAGGTGCACCACAAGTGACCTCAACAATTGCCATTCCACCAACACAACTAGCATTGCACAAAGCTAATCAAAGCTTTGCCACAAAAAGTTATTTGGGTTGTTATCATTTTCATCTTTCACAACAAAATTTCCTGATTCTAAGAGCACAGCAACTGGATTCTGAAGACTTGTTGAGGCATTGGATGACCTAACAATGTCATTGTACTGTTCATCCTCAGGACAAGACTTCCTTGGGCATTGAAACTTAGAAATCCTGAGGAATCAGAATTGGAGTATTTCTGTTGGCTACTCATGCAACTGAATTCTCATCATCTTTCTTGTACCAAATTCCGAGGTATCGACCCTTGATTTATTGGCCAAGTGTAATGGTGTCCGGTGACAGTGTAGTGGTGATTGTTATATAAGAAAATAGAAAGAAGGAGATAATTAGCATCACGAAGCCTGCCATGGACTCTCAGAAGCAGGCACTTAAAATCTATCTCAGAAACCTGACAGTGGTGATTGTTATATTTTGTTGGCAAAGTCCACCTAGCGAGAAATGAAAAGTCAATTCAAGAGCAATATTACTTCACAATTGAATTAACCTATCAACCTTTCAAGTAACCTACGTTTTCAGGCAGGGGGCAACTAGCATATGCTTTCAAGTAACCTCCATTTTCGGGCAAGGGGCAATGCATTGGTTGGTTCAGTTCAGCCCATCATATCGGTACTTTTTATGGACAGGAAAAATACATTTGATTATTCACAAGCAAGACAAGTATATACTTATCACCCAATAAAGATGATTCACGAGTGAAGATGATTCATGATAGAAAAGGACCCAATTAATCAAAGGTTGAATCAAGATGATTCATGATAGAAAAGGACCCAATTAATAGTGATGACTAGCATTAACTAGACTTTTCTCACAAATTGGTCCCGTGAAAACTGCAGTTTCCCTGCATCAATGGGTAACCTTACACAATTGTCATATTTAATTGTTCCGTTCCTCTTCAGGCATGGGAACTGTGGAATACTGATAGAGCTATGGACCTAAAGGATGCAATACTAGAAAATGAAGCATCATATCCCATTGACAAGTACTGAGACAACCTCAGACATGTTGAAGAAGTAATGGCTCTGGTAGGGTTGCTTGCACTTAAACAATTTTATTGGGCAATTATTGCTTCTTGTTTGTGTATTTAAGGCAATTTGATAGTTTTTTGCATGCTAGATGTTCGATGAAATGTCTCATTTAGTTTTAGTGCTTGTGTACATTGTGACATATTGTCATGCGGCATGCCAACAGATAAAACGCAAAAAACACTGTTCCTTTGAACCCTGCTACATGTTTCATCAAAATTTCGACTGACAGAAAAAAAGTTCCTTACTTTGATTAGATTACTAGAGATGTCATAATCCAGTTTTTTATTAGATGAATAATTTCAAAAAAGTTGTTTTGCAGGAAAAATCTTAATATGCATTTTCAAACAACTCTTTGCAAGATTTAAGGTCAGAACATTCAATTGACTAGAAGTCAACTATACCAGAAGTCTTCCAAGTGATGATCACATTAGTTAAACACCACATATTCGAAAGGAATAAGGATCCAATCTAAACTCAATTGAGCCTTAAAGAATCTTGTGACACGGTCGGTATAATTAAAGGTTGTTAATATTTGTTTAATTGTTATTTTCTATTTTTTATTGATTATTGATACAAGTCTTATCATATGATTAGTAGTGAATTTTTGTTCTTTATTTGCATAAGCTTCATCTCCATTATAATTCTAAAAATGCTACACAATGCCGGTCAGTGCCATGTGGCCCAAGTTGAGCATCATAGATAACAACATTTTGAAAAAATAAATTAAAAGATAATAAAATTGCAATGGATTGAGTAGAATTGGATGCCTTCACATTGGAGGTTCCATTGTATATATATTATCAAGACATAATTACATCCCATGATTTGGGTGATTACATGAATTATAGCCACAATTATAGCCAATCAGCTAAAATAGGAAATGTACAACTAAATACAAAAAATCAACCAATCAAGATTAATGGTACAAAGGAAAGAATCAAGGGAATAAATTGGAAAATAAATGAGAATAGTCAATGATCAATTAGTGCTAGAATCACGACTAGGATTATGATCCTTAACATCAATAAGTGCTAGAATCACAACTAGGATCACTATCCGCGGCCTTAACACTCCCCCTTAAGTTAGAATAGATGTTAATCATTCCTAACTTGCTAAGTAGATTCGAAAACTATGGAACCCAATGATTTAGTGAAAATATCTGCCAGTTGCTTTGATGTTGATATATGAAAAGTCTTGACCGTCCCAGCTTGAACCTTTTCTCTCACAAGATGACAATCAATTTCTATGTGCTTCATGCCCTCATGAAACACGGGATTAGACGCAATGTGAAGTGCAGCTTGATTGTCACAAAACAATTTGGCCGGTTGTGAATGTTAAATCCCAAGGTCATGCAAGATGTACTGAAGCCAAGTGATCTACAACAGACCAACGCCATGGAGCGGTATTCTACTTCCGCACTTGAACGAGAAACAATGGTTTGCTTCTTTGTTTTCCAAGAGATAAAAGAGTGCCCAAGGAAAACAAAATATCTTGTAGTTGATTGTCTTGTGTCTCGGCATCTAGCCCAATCCGTGTCGTAGAATGCATTCAATTTTAATGAGTTAGTTGAAGAAAGGAAGATACCTTGTCCAGGTGTGTGCTAAATTTTCTCTTACATGTCCAAGAAAATTTAGAGCGTTAGTGTAGTAGAAGCCTGTATTCTTTTTGCTACTTAGTGTCTCTGCAACAATACTCCAAAGCTAAAAACATATGATTTTATTGAGAAGAGGCCTTCCATAGCATACTCAGGTGACATATAACCACTGATATACAACAACGCATCACACATTTTACAACCCTGGAGGGATTTATGAAGAAATAACACGCAAATGACATTTTTATCAAGGATTCAATATATTGCTAACAGGACCCGCCCCGACTCCTATCTTGAGTACAAGGGAATCCTGTGAGAATCTTATCTTTTTCTTTCTCTAGTGGGCTTGAGTTTGAGATGTACATCCCAAACGCCTACGTACCCTATACCCAATAAGGATTAAAGCCCTCGTAGTTCATTAACTTAATGTTGGCTAACTTCAATCTAATCCGTAAAACAAAACTATTTTGAATCTGTTTCTATATCTCATTCTGAATTCTATTTCTCTTTCTACATCTCTTTCTTTGATCGTATCTTTTTCTATTTCTTTTTGAATTATTTATCTCTTCCTGAGACTACTCAGGATTTATTCTGAAACTGTCCTGTAATCTGAATCTGTGCTATAATACAAGCTAAGAACTAACTAAATATCTTCTCTGTAAATAAAACTCATTTTCTATAAATCTATAGTAAAATTCTCATTTCCTTTTATAAAATAACTTACAAACTTAAAATCAAATAATATTTTCTTTAAGAAACTCTAAACATTCTTTCTTTACAAAGCTAATATATATATATATATATATATATATATATCTGAAATTCCCTTAAGCAATATAGTGTAATATATACCTAGAGGGGGGGTGAATAGGTATAGGCTCAAATTCTTCCAATATACAAAAAATATGCGGAATACAACAATTAAAAACATACTTGATGAATCTTAACAATTGAATTGATTTAACCAACACATATGAAAATCAATATACAAATAATGCAATCAATACAAACATATGGAAGATAAAGAAACATAAAAACGAAACTTGACACAAGTATTTTTACGTGGTAAAACCTCAAAGAGGAAACATCCACAGGTTGATACCACAACCACCGGCAAAGCAATCCACTATATGAAAAGGACTTACACACTCAAGCTATCAACACATAATATCTGCTCAAGCTATCACCTCCTAATCTACCCTCGGGCTAGTGAACTACCAAGCCTACTTCCTGTCCGAGATGTGTCCTACACCTCTAGAAAGCAACTTCCTATCCAAGACGCTCATGTCTCTAAGAAGATTTCTTGCTTGTCTATCTGGATCCTCCCGACCCTAGACAAGTCTCCTTGCTTGACTATCCGAGTCCTCCCGACTCTAATCAAGACTTCTTTGCTCTATCCACAAAGCTTCACTCACTTTGCTAGAGACTTCAACCTTTCACAAGGCAATGATCTAAGTGATGCAAATGATGCAAATCACAATCAAATAAAGCAAGATGATCAATCAAGCTCTATGAACATGCTTAGTGACAATCTAGAATATGCTTTCAACAAACAATCACAAATGTATCTAGAAATCAAAGCATGTGAATCAATAAGAACAAGATATGAATATTCAATATTTCACACAAAAATCTTAGTTCTTAGATGATGAAATTAAACCTAGAAAATAACATGAGGCACATCATATACAACATTTCTAGAATCAATTTCAAGATTAGTCAAGTTTATCTAAATATGTTCAATTGAGATCACAAGGCTAAAACTCAAAAATCAATAGATCAACCACCCCTAGAATATGATCTAACAACATTCTAAACACATATCATCTATCGATTAGGAAGATTAAAAGAGATGATCAAAAGATGAAGTGAGAAGAAGAAGTTTCACATACAATAGTTGAGCCACAGACTGAAATCAGCTCACTGCGAAAAATCACGAACTCAAATAACTCTGAAAATGCTTGGGGTTTGTAGCTCTCTCCAAGACCAACAATTTTGGCTTTTGAATTACTTAATTCGGAGTTGAAATGAGAGAGATATAATCAAAATAAGAAATCAAAAGTTGTAAAGAATTCTGCACGGGATTTCGAATATAAATGGAGGGAAAAGAGATGGCATGGAGAAGAGAGAGGAAGACATAAGCAAATCAGAGGCTGCCATGTCAGCACCCTGTGGGCCACATGGGACGAGAGAGGTCCTCTGGCCGTGGGTCCCACGGCTCTCACACGGCTTGGGCAATGCATGGCCTTTGGCCATGCTTGCCTCTCGCGCGCTCCCTCACGTTCTTCAGTCGTATCTTGGGCATCCGAACTCTGATTTCGAATCCTTTTTTGGATTACGAACTGTGACTCCCTCACGCATGACTACAACTAAAAAATTTGAAAAATGGTTGAGAAATCATCTCGGAAAATGATGATGAAGTCAACTCAACAAATGAGAACGCAAAGTAGCGTAGCTACATCGTTTGGACTCGAAACCTTATAAATGAGTAACCGAAATGACCGGGACTCAATAAGGAATCATATAAGAACATGGTCAAGACCAAAATACAAAACACACAAACAAATAAATACAAATTCACATGAGTATGTCATATCAAAGAGATAATCACAAAACATGCAATTCTACAATGTTTGTCTATAAGAGACCAATGCATGTGCATACTAAGAAGTTTGTGAATGTGTTATACCAAATGTTTGAACTATGATGTAGGGACACACGTGTATGAATTGTGTGTGTGTGTGCGCTAACACCTTGCAAGAGGATAGAAGTCTAGATATACCTTTGAAGCTTTCACCTCTTGAAGACGATATTTGCACTAGACGTTGCTCTTCAACTTTGAAGCTTCTTTTCTTCCAAGCACATCCTAAGCAACAACTAATACAAATATAGAGCGTTTTGTAATGGAATCAAGCCAATACAAATCATGAACCTTACAATATCCCTTGCCAAACTGTTTGATATAATAATATATTACTGTGTAAAAAGGTTTGCTTCAATCAAATCTTTGTTGATATAAATCTTTACAAATTATGCAATAAAACCATTAAAAATATCTTTGGAATGCTTTATGAAGAAATCTCTTTTCTCTAAAATATTTAATGTTGTAAATCAAATCTTGCTGAATTTCTGATTCTCAAACATCATGATCTGGTGTAAGTCTGATAATCTCTTTTCTTTCTCCACTGATCGTAATAAGTGTAATATAATATATATATATATATATATATATATATATATATAATCTGAAAATCTACACCAAATTAGTACCCAGGGAAATCTGTCATACGTGTCCCAGATCTCTATGGGCTCACGCGGAGCTAGGGATAATATCTGTCATACACATGCAGAGCGACTCTGACTCTGACTGAACATCTATCATACACGTGCGGAGCGACTCATCTGACATACACATGTGCATAAGCCCCAAAGGCCAACAATCTGAATCTAATACTGCTGGGGACAGGTACATATCTGGTGTTTGAAATCTGTTTCTGAATATACATATATTTCTTTATAAATACTTTTCTTTAAAACATGCATAAATATTCTTTTCTTTTCTTTTTTGAAAATCTCATAAATAACTGAAATCTGAAAGTCTAGAAATCTGTTTTCTAAATAAATACGTATCTGGAAATCTACTTTCTAAATAAATGAATAAATCATTTATTTATAATAATTCTCTAAATACTTGATCTAACATATGATTCTAAAATAAATAACTTTTAATAAAACGTATCCACTCACAGAACTCATGTGCTCAAATCTGTTTCTGGGACTGGATTCCGTCTGGATTCATATATTTTTGGATCCACCCTAAATCACATAATACTCAATTTAGAAATTGCTGGGAAATCTAATAACTTACTTGTTTGCACAACAAATCATCAAATCACTTATCTGTATCCAATATACTGAACATATCTCTACAGCTGCATCATATTTCATCTCCTTCTTCTCACTGTCTCTCTCGGCTAACACATCAACTTCTCTTTTCTTTATATTTCTGATTGGGTCTTCAATCTCTCTCTTATATTTCTGTCTCAATCTTTCTTGGCTTCTACTTCTAATCTCCCATGTCTCTTGTTTTTCTTTCTCTTCAATTCTTCTCAATTCTCTCTATTTCCATTCTTTCTTTGTTTTGCTGCTATCTCATCTATCTATTTCTCTTCTTCTGATTTGCTTCTCTATTTCGTTATCAGCAAACCTCCATACTCTCTCCTCCAATTCCTTTCTTATATTTCTCTCTTTTGTCTCTTGGCCGAGTCTCTCTTCTATCTCTTCTCCTTATTTCTTTTATTCTTCTCCACCGCCTGTCTTCTCTTTCTTTTTCTTCTTATTCGTTCATTCTCTGAGTTTCTATTTTCGGTTGTGTTCCTGAATTCTCCAACGCCTGTCTTCTTTCATTCTCCTCATTTCTATTTCTATTTCTTTCATTCTTCTTCTTATCAACCCACCTCTTGCTGCCACCAATCACATGCACCCACAATCACACCACTTTCCACTTCCATTCTTCATGCCTCGCCACTTGTCCCAACTTGCCACCTTTCTTTCTTTCTTTCTTTATTTATTTATAATAAAAATATCATCTCAAACTTACCAAATAGATACCAGATACCAAATCTTTAGATACTTGGATTTTATGTGGGGCTTGGGCTTGCTCGAAATTGAATTGGTCTTGGATCAATTGGGCTTGAGTCAATTTTGTGAGATTGGGGTATTACAGTTGCAATATTTCAAATTTACTTACTAAGTTCCAACAATCCGATTAGTAGTTGCTTGTAACTCATCGCAACCAAACATTCTTGCCATTACAAAATCCGATATTTTGGGGTTCATGTCGCCATCTAATAGAATGTTACGCCTTTAAATCTCTATGAATAATTCGTACTCTGGAATATTGATGAAGATATAGAAGCCCTAGAGCAATTCCTTCTATGATTCTAACACGTGTTCCCCAATCTATTAGACATTTTTTGGTTTGATCTATCAAGATAGAATGATACAAATTAAAAGAAATACAAGATTAAATATTGCTAGATAGTAAATATATGCAATTTTTGGAATGATGAATCACAAACCAGAGCAACTATATATCTTCGGGATCGGAAATCACCATTTTAGTGGGTAGGTAGAACGTCATCTGTCCTAAGAAAAATGAGCTTTTCAACTTCAACAATAAGATGATTTGAAGAAACTGAAACAGTTCAGCATTTGTCATGAAAAGGTCACAAATCCTATCTATTATTCTACTGAAGTCACCGAATGATCATTCTAAGGTTGCACAACTGGTCTAAATAGTTAGGTTGATCTCATCGATGTATATCGAATTTGTTGACCATTATGATACTGTATAAATCTACTCTAAATCTCAAGCGTGATTGAGAATGTTAGAATAATGTTATGTTCTATAGTAAATCATCAGTCTTCCTGAAAGTAAACTCTTACCATTTCCTATGACTTGGCACACCATTAAAAATTAATGAACCAGAGTCTGTTTCTAATTTATCTATTGGGTTCAAGTTGATCAATTATACTGCCCTACAAACAACCTAAACAGACTGCAGCAGGTCAAGTTGCACTTGTACTAAATGACTCCGCGTCCACCCAATAAAAATCAGAATTTTTGCCGACTTTGCAGTTGCATAATAAGACTACCCAATTGTTAAATTTTGACATCCATTCCTTCCACCACTGCTCCTACAACGACTTTCCATCCCTACCTTAAAATTTTGATCATTTTGAAGATGCTGTAGGATCTTTTTCATTAATTTTCTTTCTGTTAAAAGAAAATGTTTATGTATATTTGGTTCCAAAACTTGTATAAACACTCTTGAGACTAATAAAACCATATGATATGAAACAAGCAATTATAATAAATAAATTATGGAAACATGTGTATAATTAACTTCACAAAGAAGTCGTTAAATCTGCATATTACTGCATGTCCAAACAGAAAGTTATACGCAAACTTCAATCAAGAATTTCTACCTGCCATCCTGTGTAGTTATGCTCATTGCGTTTTCTGTGTGAGATTTTTCTTTACTTAATGATGTTGAACCTGGAATGAAACCTCTTTCTGTGAAGAAACCTGGCTGTTTAGGCTGAGGCAACAGCAGTCCCTCGTTCGCCAACATGAAAACTACAGATGACATTTCTGGCCTGTCTTCCGGGAACATTTGAACACATAATAAACCCACTAGAATAAAACTAAGAGCTTGTGATTCAATGAAGGAGTCTTCTAAGCATACATCCTTTACTTCCAAGGCCCTTACATTATTCCACAGCACCCATGCCTGAAATCATTGTACCAAATAGCTTTGTTTATTCTCCATACTTGAAAGAATGAGCAAAATAAAAAGAAGTACACCACTATTTCTACTCACATGTCCAAGAAGATTAAGGTGATGATCTAGGTGGCGGAAACCTCTATTTTTTTTACCGTTTACTATCTCTAACAGAAGCACACCAAAGCTGAAAACGTCGGATTTCAATGAAAAGTTGCCATCGGTGGCATACTCCGGAGACATATAGCCACTGCATTAGAGTAGATAATATATAAGTTCTTTCAACTGGTAAATAATTGAGATTATGGTAATAAAACTTGCCATCAGTGGCATACTCCGGAGACATATAGCCACTGCATTAGAGTATCTAATATATAAGTTCTTTCAACCGGTAAATATTTGAGATTATGGTAATAAAACTTACTATGTTCCAGCAATTTTCTTTGTATTAGCCTCTTTGTCATCACCTGTGAATATTCTCGCCAAGCCAAAGTCAGAAATTTTAGGATTCAAGTCATTGTCTAGCAAAATATTGCTTGCCTTTAGATCCCTAAGAATGATTTGAAGTTTTGAATCTTGATGAAGGTAGAGAAGTCCTCTTGCAATCCCAATAATAATGTCAAACCACTTTCTCCATGACAAGAATTTGCTTCTTTCATCATCTGCACACCATTGCCAACTCAGTAACTCTTACAATTAGACCTGTTTTTTCTGTAATTTTCAATGTCATCCTTAAGATCAAACAACATTTAATTTAGATCACAAAAATGTTTAAGCTTGAGTATCCAAAATACGAATAACTAAGTGGATATAAGTTGAAGAGGAGGGAAGCAACCGAAAATGAAATAATCCAAGCTTTTGTTGGGCATATACTCATAGATCAGCATCCTTTCGTCCCCTTGAATGCAGCTTCAAAGAAGGCTGACAAGATTCCTGTGTTGAAGTTTTCCGATTAAAACTACTTCACTCTTGAATTCTTCAACACCTGTCATGAATTGTTTGAGAGCCTCTTGACAGCAATTTCCTGTCCTGTCGAAAGATTTCCCTGCATATTATAACAGAGAGAATGCAAGTTTCAAAGTTCAAGATTTGCAAGATCTATAAGGCACTATATACCTTACATTTGATTGTTAGATAACATATAAACACAGTTACCTTGTAAACAAGACCAAATCCACCCTTGCCAATCATGTTAGCTTGAGAAAAATTGTTAGTAGCAGTAGCAATGGTACTCAAATCAATTAAAGATACTTCTTCTTCCTCTTCCCTGCTCTCCCACCCTAATATATGGATCAATGTTTTAAATTTCCACTCTGAAACTCAATGCTTAAGTTCTACAACATGACTTCCAATAAACAATTCAGTAAAGTTGGATGAATATTTTACCTCTATTCTTTGTTTTCTTCCCAATTGTGCAGAGTACGAGAACCAAGATAAAAATCCCAATAATAGTTGAAACCACCGCGATGATCTTTATTCTTTTCTTCTTATTCAAATAATGTTGTACTGATTCCAAGACAAATAAATCAAGAAGCTTTATCAGTATTTTGAAATTTCATGACCTTCTAATATATTATCAATATCTTTATTCTTTATCCCTTCTCATAAAAAATTCAAGGGAAAAGATAGCAAAACACAAAGAAAAAAAGATTTATATGCTTGATTCTTCCACAAATTTAGATTGACTAAGCCATGTAGATATCTTCTGATATGTGTTATCTGTTAGTTAACGTTCTCTAGAATAACCTTAAATGGAAGAGACAGTGATACATAAAATAACAAAATTGCCTAGTTCTGAGGCTGGAACTCTCAAAAAGATATCCTGTCCCCAACTGAATCCTGGAGTTCACTCTCTAATATCAATCAGGTCTCCAAACCACATCAAACAGCCACTGCCTCCACTTACATCAGAATTTGCATAAGCTCTACATGAACTGTTCTTGAAGCACTCTGCCTCGCATTCTTTAATATTCATGCTATTGTTAGACCAATTGAAGGCAATTTTATTGCTGGAAGCTTCAGAAACCCTTCTCCACTCGGGCAATCTGATGGCAGTTTCTCTATGCATTTTTTTGACTGGGATAATCCTTGTGTATCCCATTCATCTTCTGCTTTGGGTATAAACCCCTTCAAACACTCACCACACTGTGCATAATGTTCACATGAATCAAATGGCCAAGTGTACAGAATACTCCACTCAGTTGTCTTCCAATTCCATACAAGACGATGCAGTGTGCGTGATTCATCCAAAAATACATGAGTTTTAACTGTGTTGTTAAAAGGCTCATATATATAATACAACTCATCTTGTTTATGCACTAACATTGCTTTATAAATAAAGTTGTGCACAAAGGGAATGCCACCAAACTGATGACTGTTCAATGGTCCGCTCCGGACCTCTTTTCTTGATCCTGTGGTAATAACTATTTGAGGGAGCCCATGGATGTCAAGTCTGAAACTAAAGTCTCCAGGAGACGGGTCTTCAGCACTCCTCCTTGGTGTCAGATATCGCTCAAAACCAGTTCTTAAATTCCATCCCAATTTCATGCCTGGCAACAATGTGTCTGATGGGTAATCAAAGCTCTGCCACACATAGCTGTCAGAGCTCATGTTAATATTGTCCTTAATAACAAGGTTCCCAGAATCCAGGAGCTGACCCACTGGATTTTCTAGCACCCTTGATGAATTTGTAGGCAGATTATCTTCTTATCTTTTCTGAGAAGTACAATGTTCCCATCATCGCTCATGACCAACCTTCCTTGCTTATCAGTTATTGGATTCTTTCTATTTGCAACCCAAACAACTGTACTAGGATTAAATTTGTACCATATTCCTGGGTACCTGTTGTTTGAGTTTCCAGGGTTGAAGAAGCCTAGCTTAAAGCTCTGCGAAGCGGAAACTAATGTCTCACCATCTCCGATAGATTGTGCTAGACTTATGGTATCAACTGCAACTGACAAATTCATAATAGATGAAGAGAATAAAGTGCCAACGAAGGTCATCAAGAATAAAAAGCACCCCATTTAACACTACTAGCTTTTCTTTCAAGTCTTTATGACATCTCTATAATCTAATCAATGTAAGGAACTTTTTTTCTGTCAGTCGAAATTTTGATGAAACATGTAGCAGGGTTCAAAGGAACAGTGTTTTTTGCGTTTCATCTGTTGGCATGCCGCATGCCATTATGTCACAATGTACACAAGCACTAAAACTAACTGAGACATTTCATCAAACATCTGTCATACAAAAAACTATCCAATTGCCTTAAATACACAAACAAGAAGCAATCATTACCCAATAAAATTGTTTAAGTGCAAGCAACCCTACCAGAGCCATTACTTCTTCGACTTGTCTGATGTTGTCTCAGTACTTGTCAATGTAAGTGCACCACAACCCTCGAGTATGATGCTTGTCTGCTGAACAAAATAACTTGTTCTTTCACATGTAATAAACATGGGATATGATGCTTCATTTTCCAGTATTGCATCCTTTAGTTCCCATGCCTGAAGAGGAACGGAACAATTAAATACGACAATTGTGTAAGGTTACCAATTGATACAGGGACACTGCAGTTTTCACGGGACCAATTTGTGAGAAAAGTCTAGTTAATGCTAGTCATCACTATTAATTGGGTCCTTTTCTATAGTGAATCATCTTGATTCAATCTTTAATTAATTGGGTCCTTTTCTATCATGAATCATCTTCACTCGTGAATCATCTTGGTTGTGTGATAAGTATATACTTGTCTTGCTTGTGAACTAAACCAACCAATGCATTGCCCCTTGCCCGAAAATGGAGGTTACTTGAAAGCATATGCTAGTTGCCCCTTGCCTGAAAACGGAGGTTACTTGAAAGGTTGATAGGTCAAATCAATTGTGAAGTAATATTGCTCTTGAATTGACTTTTCATTTCTTTTCGGGTACTAATATCTGTAAAGCGAAGCATATGCATTTCTCGCTAGGTGGGCTTTGCCAACAAAATATAAGAGATAGATTGTAAGTGCCTGCTTCTGAGAGTCAACTGACACCATTACACTTACCAATCCATTAAAGATGGTGAGACAGTAGTTTCAGCAGGCAAAGTCTTTGAACTGGGATTTTTCAAGGGGTTGATACCTTGGAATTTGGTACAAGAAAGATGATGAGAATTCAGTTGCATGGGTAGCCAACAGAAATACACCAATTTCTGATTCCTCAGGATTTCTAAATATCAATTCCCAAGGAAGTCTTGTCCTGAGGATGAACAGTACAAATGACATTGTTTGGTCATCCAATGCCTCAACAACTCTTCAGAATCCAGTTGCAGTGCTCTTAGAATCAGGAAATTTTGTTGTGAAAGATGAAAATGATAACAACCCAAATAACTTTTTGTCGCAAAATTAGAGCTATGATTATCCTTGTGATTAGGGGCGAAATTAGGGGCCCCAACCAATGAAATTGCTACATATATTTATTATACTTAAATTCTAATATTATAGTATGCATGCAATAAATTATGATATTATTAGTATAAATTAATTAATAAATATCTTCCCTATTTTATTGTCCATGAAATTATGAGATAAAATTAATCTATTTTCTTTCTTTAATTTTAATTTCCAATGCAAAAAATGGAAAAAAAAAAAAAAAAAAAAAAATTCATTAAAATACTTATCTTATGTTGAAACAATTCTTTACTCTAAATAGTTTGTTTATCAGTAATTATTCAATTTGACCTTTCATATTATCTTTATTACTCTTCAAGATTTTAGGTTGACAATTGTAAATTAATAAAAATTTTATGTTTTTCACTTAAATAATTTTATTTGTACCATTGCAATTAAATTCTTCTTATTCTCTATCCAAATAATTTTAGGTACTAGATTACAAAACTAATAATTATTTAAGGTTATTAATATAGTTTTGCTACATTTATTATATAGTTTGTTATTTAAACGTTTTCAACTACAAATACTTAGATATCATTTCCAGATATGCGTATTGTCAAAATTAGATTTCATAACAAGATGAAAGATGAATTTCTTACAAACTCTTTGATCATGTATGTTGAAAGGGAAATCATATAGCAACTTAGTATATATTCGATTATAGACGATTTTATAAATTTAAAAGAGCGTTGGGTTCCATTTTAATTTATAAAGCTATGTCTATTTTATTTAATAATTTATTTGTTGTACTATTACAATTTACATGAGACTATACATTATTACATTTGATTTTTATCCGTCAATTTAAAAGAGTGTTGGGTTTCATTTTAATTCATAAAGCTGTGTCTATTTTATTTAATATTTTATTTGTTGTACTATTACAATTTACATGAGACTATATATTATTACATTTGATTTTTATCCATCAATTTTAATATTTGTTTTGGTCTCTCTCTCTCCCAACCCCACCCCCCCCCAAACAAAAAATTTTAAAAATCCCCCCCCCCCCCCCCCCCCCCCAAACAAAAAATTTTAAAAATCCTGGCTTTGCCCTTGCTTGTGATACCTTATTACCGGGCATGAAGCTTGGAAAAAACTTGGTTACTGGTATGGAGTGGATTTTATCATCCTAGAAGAGCATAGATGACCTTGCTCTAGGTGACTTCACATTCCAGGTAGATCCTCATGGGTTTCCACAACTATTTCTTAGAAAGGGACCTTAAATAATGTATAGAGCAGGTTCCTGGAATGGACTTCGTTGGACTGGTACTCCTCGACTGAAACCAAATTCAGTATACATATACGACTACGTGTCAAATGAGAAAGAGGTATTTTACACGTTTGACATCCGAAACAGATCAGTCCCTTCAAGAGTAGCGGTGACTCCATCAGGTGACGTGCAGTGTTATACATGGATAGATTGAACCCGAAGTTGGGAATGAGTCTCCATAACTATTTGTTTTTATCTGTTTCAGGCATGGAGACTCTGGAATGAAGAAAGGGCAGTGGAATTAATTGATGAACAGTTAGATTACTCTCCTCTCTGGAATGAAGAAAGGGCCTACACTGTTTTCGTCAGTTTATCACCTATGAAAACTTAGATCTGTCTTGGATTTTTTATGACCACTTCAGCATTTTGAGATTATCAATATCACTACTACAGAATGTTGTGTTTACTACAAAAAACTGGTTTCACAGCTTTCAAATCCACAACTATAGCGTAACCATACCAATTCTGCTACAATACTATGACACACGACCCCGTATGTTGCACTTCATAAGCAATTGGAAAAGGGAAATTCTGTTTGATCTGAGTTATCCATTAACCCACCTCTAGTACTGTGGTTCATTAGTTGACTGAAATATTTGTTCCATACAAGTAAAGTCTACCTAGTACTGTGGTTCATTAATTGACTGAAAACAGTGATTTGTATGTTAGGTACCAACAGATCATTTTCAAAACCTGCAACTTGGCCTGATGTTATTTAATATGCATTCCATTGTTAGAAATTAGCTTTTCACATTTACTCAAGACTTTTTAAAATCTACAGGTCTTAATGATTTAGCTATATATGTATGTCTTCAAAAACAACTACTTGGGTCGACGGTATTAATTGAATTCTAAATTTCCCACCTAAATTTCCCACCAAACCTGTGAGTTGTAACTAACACTGGTAAGTGGTCCCACTTTACATACAAGATTTTGAAACACTAATGTTTGTATAAAAGAAGCAATTCTAGATTAAAAGCATTTGAAACTCAATTCAAGTTTTAAAAATGCTTGTAGTTTACTCATTTTTGTTCTTTATCTTGGGAACTTCTGCTGTACTAGATTCTATTACACCAAGTCAGTCCATCAAGGATGGGGAGACTCTAGATTCAGCCGGTGGAACCTTTGAATTGGCATTTTTCAGCCCAGGTAACTCAACCAGACGTTATCTAGGAATACGGTAAAAAGTAGTTCCCAATAAGACAGTTGCGTGGGTAGCCAACAGAGAAAATTCACTCACAGATCATTCAGGAGTTCTTAATGTTACCCAGCAAGGGATTCTTGTACTACTTGATGGTATGAAAAGAATAATTTGGTCATCCAATACATCAAGAACGGCGATAAACCCAGTTGTGCAGCTCCTGGAGTCTGGAAATCTTGTGGCGAAAGATGGAAATGATGATGACCAGGGAAATTTTTTGTGGCAAAGTTTTGATCATCCTACTGATACCTTATTACCAGGAATGAAGCTTGGAAGGAACTTTGTCACTGGTTTGGATAAGTACCTATCATCATGGAAAAGCTCGGAAGATCCTGCTCCGGGCCAATTTTCACTGTGGATAGATCCTCATGGATTTCCACAACTAGTTTTAAGAAATGGGTCTGCCTTGCGTTACAGAGCTGGATCATGGAATGGCATTCGTTTCACCGGAACTCCTAGGCTGAATCCAAATCCAGAATTTTTATATCGATTTGAACTGAACAAGGATGAGGTGTATTACGAGGTTGACAGCCAGAGTTCGCTAATGTCAAGGTTGTGTCTGAACCAATCAGGTTTTATTCAGCGCCTTGTCTGGTCAACTCAATTAAAAGTTTGGATACCTGTTTATGATGCACCGGAAGATCAGTGTGAGATTTATTCATTCTGTGGAGCACACGCTGCTTGCAAGACTAATAGCAGCAGCTCTGTATGTGTTTGCTTGGATGGATTTGAACCAAAATCACCAGAAGAGTGGAGAATGTCAAATTGGTCTAAAGGGTGTGTCAGAATGACTGAATTAAATTGTGAAAAAGGCGATGAATTCCGGAACTATACAGAGTTGAAGTTGCCAGATACTTCTAATTCAACGTTTAATACAAGCATGAGCCTGCAGGAATGTAGAGAAAAGTGTTTGAAAGACTGTTCTTGCACAGCATATGCAAATTCAAACATCAGTCAAGAAGGAAGTGGCTGCTTGCTTTGGTTTGGAAACCTCACAGACATGACACTATATGACCAAGGTGGGCAGAATTTTTATATACGGATGGCCGCTATCCGTATAGAAAAAGGTACTATCTTATCATAAGTATTTTGATTCAAGTTTAAGTAGACAATAACAAACATTTTTGTGGTTTTAATGTACAATTTTCCTAAAATCTGTCTTGATAAGAACAATATAATCATGCTTGGTTCTGACTTGATAACAAACCTTTTTGATTTAGGTAGTACTGTCCATATTCACGATTGTATCGACTAACTTATCTTTTGACATTTCAGACATTTCAGATGATGGAAACGCCATTGTGAAGAAGCGAGTAGGAATCATAGTTGGCTCTGTAATATTTATGGCAATTCTTTTGGTAGGATTGATTTTCTATATCCACAAAAGGAAACACAAGAAGCAAGGTAACTTCATTACTCAGTCATCTATCTGTGAAATTAGTCATATTAGTTGGCTAAAAGAAGAAAAATCTCCTATATTTTCAGGAATCATGAAGAGGAAATACAAAATGACACATAATGATGGAGAAAAAGAAGAAATGGATTTATGGATATTTGACTTTAACATTATATCAAAAGCTACAGATAATTTCTCAAATGATAACAAGCTAGGAGAAGGTGGTTTTGGACCAGTATACAAGGTAATAACATTACAAATATGCTGCTAAGATTCGTATTTTTTTTTTTTGTTTTGTTTTTCGCCTACTAATTCATAGTGATTATCCCAGGGTATTTTGACGGAGGGGCAGGAAATTGCAATTAAACGGCTTTCAAAATGTTCTGGACAAGGATTGGAGGAGTTCAAGAATGAAGTTACATTGATTGCCAAACTCCAGCACCGAAATCTCGTATAGCTTCTTGGTTGTTGCATTCAAGCAAATGAGAGCATGTTAATATATGAATATATGCCCAACAAAAGCTTGGACTACTTCATCTTCGGTTTGACCTCTCAAAACCCAGCATTTTGTTTTCTGTTCATAGCATCAGCAAATTTTGAACATTTTTTTCTGAAGTTTAATTTAGCAATGCACTAATATGGATGGGGTATTGTTGACCGGATCAAGAAAGAAGAAAGTTTCTTGACTGGCAGAAACTTCTCCATATTATTGGTGGAATCGCTAGAGGAATTCTCTATCTCCATCAAGACTCTAGAATGAGGATTATACATAGGGATCTTAAAGCCAGTAATGTGTTACTAGATAATGACATGAATCCAAAAATTTCAGACTTTGGTATGGCAAGGATATTTGGTGAAAATGAAATTGGGGCCAATACAAACAAAGTGGTCGGGACATAGTAAGTACACTGAAATTCATTCTATGGTTTAACAACTCTCTGTTATTGGTTGTAAACATTTGTATCAATATAATTGCAGTGGCTATATGTCTCCGGAGTACGCAATTGATGGGCTTTTCTCAGTAAAATCTGATGTATTTAGCTTTGGTGTTTTGGTCCTAGAGATAATTAGTGGGAAGAAAAACTGGAGATTTTCCCATACAGATCATGATGTAGCGGAAGCTCTGTCGAGAAAAACCTGCGTAAAACGATTAGAAACAACCTACTAAAGTTCCGTTGATTTGCGCACAAATACCGGAAAGTTAGGCTTCAATTCGTTGATTCAAGATGAATACCGAAGTTGGAATAATTAGAGAAAACTCTAAAATTTTATAAATCAAAAGCTGAATGGCCAATTCGGCCTACATCATTATTTAAAGCAAAATAAATCCTAAACCTAATCGGATTCCTTGGAAAGCAAGAAAAACGACCTAAAAAGGAAAAAAATACCAAAAAAGGTAAAAACGAGATTAAAGCAAAAACTAAATCTGTTGAGACTCCTAAACACTCCAGAATTGACGGAAGTCAAAACGGAATTGGGAAACCCAATTTATTGCTAAAACGAAACTTTCCTAAAACAGCAAAAACGCCCACTTCAAGGCCTAAACGACGGAATTTGGCTAAAAAAGGACGTGCTTACGCAGCAAAGCTATGTAGTAGTTTCGGAAACGCCGAAACGCATCAGCTGTCAAAATTTCAAGTCATTCTGATTCCGTCGCCCGGGTTTAGCCTTACTTGGCTTGTTTCAAATCCCACCCCTCCAAATAATCTAATGCCAATTGATCCGCCGCATCAGATCACAACCACAATCTTCTTGGACATGTAAGAATAGAGATTAACATTTTATTGTTATTATTCTAAAACATACAAGTTCATTTGTGTTTCTAATCATCCAGGCATGGATTCTTTGGAAAGAAGGGAGGCCAATGGAACTAATCGATGACAATTTAGGCAACTCTGGTCCGTTGACTGAGGTGTTAAGATGTATTCATGTGGGCTTGCTATGTGTGCAACAGCGACCAGAAGACAGGCCAAACATGTCATCTGTGGTTCTAATGCTGGGGAGTGAGAGTTCCCTACCTCAACCAAACTAGCCTGGTTTTTTCACAGAAAGGAATCTGCCTGGAGCTGATCAGTCTTCATCAAGCAACTATATACCCTCCTCAGAAATCACCATTTTAGAGGGTAGGTAGAGCCTCATCTGTTCAAAGAAAAATGAGCTTTTCAACTTCAACAATGAGATGATTTGA
The DNA here is from genome assembly GCA_030490815.1 of Acer saccharum. NCBI lineage: Eukaryota > Viridiplantae > Streptophyta > Magnoliopsida > Sapindales > Sapindaceae > Acer > Acer saccharum. Next base: position 7,812,558 of record CM059866.1, read on the forward strand.
AGAAACTGAAACTGTTCAGCTTTTTGTCATGAGAAGGTCTCAAATCCTATCTATTATTCTACTGAAGTAGCCGAATGATCATTCCAAGGTTGCACAACTGGTCTAAATAGTTAGGTTGATCTTGTCGATGTACGTATATCGAATTTGTTGACCATTAAGATACTATATAAATCTACTCTAAATCTCAAGCGTGATTGAGAATATTAGAATAATGTTATGTTCTATAGTAAATCATCGGTCTTCCCGAATTAAACTGTCTTACCACATTTCCTATGACTTGGCACACCGTTAAAAATCATTGAACCAGAGTCTGTTTCCTATTTATCTTTTCGGTTGAAGTTGATCAATTATACTGCCCTACGAACAACCTAAGGATAGACATCAATTAGTACAAGTTGCACTTGTACTAAATGACTCTACGTCCCCCCCAATAAAAATCAGAATTTTTGCAGAATTTGCATTCGCATAATAAGACTACCCAATTGCTAAATTTTGACGTGTCCATTCATTTTAGTACTTTAGTAGCTACCACCACTGCTCCTACAACGACTTACTATCCCTACCTTATAATTTTGTTCATTTTGGAGATACTGTAGGATCTTTTTCATTAATTTTCTTTCTGTTAAAAGAAAATGTTTATGTATATGGTATGAAGTGAAAACTGAAACAAACAATTAAAATAAACAAATTATAGAAACATGTGTATAATTAACTTCACAAAGAAGTCGTAAAATCTGCATATTACTGCATGTCCAAACAGAAAGTTAGATAACATATAAACATCATTACCTTGTAAACATCAATGTGAAATTGTCGAAACGGTATTATGGGCCTTTTAAGGTGCTAGAGTGGATAGGTGAGGTGGCGTATAAGTTGGAGTTGCCGCCTACTTTTAGATTGCATCCAGTGTTCCATGTTATCATGTTGAAAAAGAGAGTGGGAAACCCGAGTCTCATTTCAAGTGATTTACCGGCGTTTGATACAGAGGGTAACTTGTTGATACGGCCTATAACAGCTCTCCGATATCACAATTGGAAGAAGGGACGTGGTATGACAAAGGTGTGGCAGGTTCTGGTTCAATGGCAAGGGGTCCCTACAGAAGAAGCTACTTGGGAAGACTATGACGAGATGGTAGAACGTTTTCCAGATTTTTCCCTTGAGGACAAGGGCATTCTTGAAGAGCGGGGGAATGTTGAGACTGTTAGAAAATCTAAAAGAATTGTGGAACGGCGGTCCAGACCGTAGATTGATGGTAGCAGTTTGAGTGACGAGAGGCACAATTTGGGTTCCTGAATTATAAGGAAATTGATACTGTTTTGGAAAAGGACTTTAGCCTATTTCTTTTATTTTTATTTTAGTTATATTGTTTTATTTATGTTTTAGACTATTTTCCTATTTTAGACTAATCCTGTCATAGTCAGGATAGAAGATTAATTCTAGTATAAATATAACTATTATTTTTAGGGTTGTTATCTTTTGAATGTTTTATCAATAAAATTGACCCAGTTAGGGTTCATCTTGTTTCTTTTGAATTCGGCTCTTCTCAGTTAATTGCTTAGAATAGCTTGGGCTAGGGTTAGGTAAATACCGTTATCTGATTCTAGAGAATCGATCGCTCAATTCTGTGAGTGGTTTGATTCAAATCTATCTAACTTTAGGTACAAGTTAGGGCTTGTTGTTGGATCCTAATCAAGGTCCTCAACAGTTGTTTTAATGGAATCCAATGGAATTCCTTTTTATTATAATAGTATAATGCCAGAAACTATTTGTGTGGACTTGAAGAGCAAGGATAGTAACTATTGGTTTTTATTTGTTTAATGCATGGAGACTCTGGAATGAAGAAAAGGCAGTGGAACTAATTGATCAACTGTTAGACTACTCTTCTACTTCATCTGAAATATTACGATGCATTCATGTTGGTCTATTATGCGTGCAACAATGACCAGAAGATAGGCCAAACATGTCAAAGGTGGCTCTAATGTTGGGTGGTGAAGGGTCATTACATCAGCCAGAGAAGCCTGGTTTTTTCACAGAAAGGAATCTGACTGAACCAGAGTCATCTTCAAGCAAGCGACAATCGTCTTCAACCAGTGAAACCACAATCTCATTGTTAGAGCCTCGTTAAAGGTCACCACAATACAGAGAAATTAAAGAAAGGGGTTTCCGCAAAAGCTAAGCAACACAAGTAATTAAAAATGGTAATCGGTTGACATTTCTTTCCTTAATTACTTGTCCACTGATATACCAAAGAGACCATCTCCATATGAAAAAAAAAAAAAAAAAAAAAAAAAAGTATTCTGAGCTGATATCAGAGCTATCAGATCAAAATTACATTTGTTGTATCAGCCTATTTAATATGCATTCCATTATTAAAGTCTAATGATTCCAATCTTCATGTTTACATTCATGGAATGAAAACACTTACTAAAACTTGCATAAATGGTTAATTATGTGGGTGATATTACCAAGGTTCAGGCTCATCAAATAATTCAATGTATGGACCACAGACAATGTCTTGTGATTCACTAATTGAAGAGTGTCTAATTCCCCTGACTTGTCAATGGCTGATTCTGTCAACTTAAAAAATTAGCTGTTCACATTTACTCAGACTTCTTAATGATTTAGCTATGTATGACTTGAAAGGCAACTACTTGGGTCTACAGTATTAATTGAAATCTAAAATTTCCACCTAACCTATGAATTGTGGATCTGGATCCTCTCCTCATCTAATATTTTTCCTCATCCTTTTAAAGCATGTAATTAGTTGTTGATAAAGTGATTGTAGACAGTAATCACATCTTAACTACACATTCATTATAATGCTTATGTGTCATGAGATTAGATGAGGAGAGGATCTAAGTCCGTAAATTGTGATTGTACTATTACACGGGTAAGTGGACTCACCTTTTATACAAGATTTTGAAACACTAATGTTTGTATAGGAGAAACAATTCAGGATTAAAAGAATTAGAACTCAATTCAAGTTAAAAAAATGCTTGTGCTGTACCAGATACTAGTACACTAAGTCAGTCCATCGGGATTTTTCAGCCCAGGTAACTAAACCAGACGTTATCTAGGAATACGGTACAAAGTAGTTTTTGCTAAGACAATTGCATGGGTAGCCAACAGAGAAACTTCACTCACTGATCATGCAGGAGTTCTTAATGTTACACAACAAGGGATTCTTGTACTACTTGATGGTATGAATAGAAGAATTTGGTCATCCAATACATCAAGAACTAGTTCAGCTCTTGGAGTCAGGAAATCTTGTGATGACAGAGTATGCCATAGATGGAATCTTCTCAATAAAGTCAGACATCTTTAGTTTTGGTGTTTTAGTACTAGAGATGTTGAGTGGAAAAAGATACAGAGGATTTTGCCACACCGACCACAATCATAATCTTCTTGGACATGTAAGTCAGAAGAATGAGTGATCTTTCACTACTGCCTCTTGTAATCTTGTTTTACTGGACTGAATGGAATTCATTTGGTAGTTTTGATGACCGATTCGTTTTACTGTGATGCCAGGATCCTTTTTTATGGACTTTTGAAGAGTAGGATAGTAACTATTTGTTTTTTTCTGTTTCAGTCATGGAGACTCTTGGAATGAAGAAAGGGCAGTGGAACTAATTGAGGAACATTTAGATTACTCTCCTCTCTGGAATGAAGAAAGGGCCTACACGGTTTTGGTCGGTTTATCACCTATGAAAACTTAGATCTGTCTTGGTTTTTTTATGACGACTTTAGCATTTTGACATTATCAATATCACTACTACAGAATGTTGTGTTTACTACCAAAAAAAAAAATGGTTTCACAGCGTTGAAATCCACAATTCTAGCGTAACCATACCAATTCTGCTGCAATACTACGACACACGACCCCGTATGTTGCACTTCATAAGCAATTGGAAAACTGGAAATTCTGTTTGATCTGAGTTATCCATTAACCCACCTCTAGTACTGTGGTTCATTAATTGACCGAAAAATTGGTTCCATACAAGTAAAGTCTTCCCAGTTAGGTTGTCTCCCAGTCATTTTCAAAACCTGCAACTTGGCCTGATGTTATTTAATATGCATTCCATTGTTAGAAATTAGCTCTTCACATTTACTCAAGACTTTTTAAAATCTACAGGGCTGGTCATTTTCAAGTAAGCTAGGACAAGTCTTCAAAAACAACTAGTTGGGTCAACGGTATTAATTGAATTCTCAATTTCCCACCTAAATTTCCCCACCTAACCTGTGAATTGTACCTAACACCGGTAAGTGGTCCCACTTTACATACAAGATTTGGAAACACTGATGTTTGTATAAGAGAAGCAATTCCAAATTAAAAGCATTAGAAACTCAATTCAAGTTTTAAAAATGCTTGTAGTTTACTCATTTTTGTTCTTTATCTTGGGAACTTCTGCTGTACTAGATTCTATTACACCAAGCCAGTCCATGAAGGATGGGGAGACTCTAGATTCTGGTGGAAACTTTGAATTGGCATTTTTCAGCCCAGGTAACTCAACCAGACGTTATCTAGGAATACGGTACAAAGTAGTTCTCGATAAGACAGTTGCATGGGTAGCCAACAGAGAAACTTCACTCACAGATCTTTCTGGAGTTCTTAATGTTACACAGCAAGGGATTCTTGTTCTACTTGATGGTATGAATAGAATAATTTGGTCATCCAATCCATCAAGAACGGCGAAAAACCCAGTTGTGCAGCTCTTGAAGTCAGGAAATCTTGTGGTGAAAGATGAAAATGATGATGACCAGGGAAATTTTTTGTGGCAAAGTTTTGATCATCCTACTGATACCTTTTTACCAGGGATGAAGCTTGGAAGGAACTTTGTCACTGGTTTGGATAAGTACCTATCATCATGGAAAAGCTTGGAAGATCCTGCTCCGGGCCAATTTTCACTGTGGATAGATCCTCATGGATTTCCACAACTCGTTCTAAGAAATGGGTCTGCCTTGCGTTACAGAGCTGGATCATGGAATGGCATTCGTTTCACAGGAACTCCTAGGCTGAATCCAAATCCAGAATTTTTATATGGATTTGAACTGAACAAGGATGAGGTGTATTACGAGGTTGACGACCAGGGTTCGCTAATGTCAAGGTTGTTTCTGAACCAATCAGGTTTTATTCAGCGCCTTGTCCGGTCAAATCAATCAAAAGGTTGGACACCTGTTTATGCTGCACCTGAAGATCAGTGTGATATTTATTCATTCTGTGGTGCACACGCTGCTTGCAAGACTGGTAGCAGCAGTTCTGTATGTGTTTGCTTGGATGGATTTGAACCAAAATCACCAGAAGAGTGGAGAATGTCAAATTGGTCTAAAGGGTGTGTCAGAATGACTGAATTAAATTGTGAAAAAGGCGATGAATTCCGGAACTATACAGGGTTGAAGTTGCCAGATACTTCTAATTCAACGTTTAATACAAGCATGAGCCTGCAGGAATGTAAAGAAAAGTGTTTGAAAGACTGTTCTTGCACAGCATATACAAATTCAAACATCAGTCAAGAAGGAAGTGGCTGCTTGCTTTGGTTTGGAAACCTCACAGACATGATACAATACGACCAAGCTGGACAGAATTTTTATGTACGGATGGCCGCTATAGAAAAAGGTATTATCTTATCATAAGTATTTTGTATTTTGTATTTGATTCAAGTAGACAATAACAAACATTTTTGCGGATAAATTCCAATGATTTTGGGAGCTTGACTCATCTGAATCTTTTGTATAACATCAAGAGTTTTATTCATGACCGGGGTGATGTTGAGGTTTGCTTTTTTCAGAAGTCGACCAATTCGTTTGCTGACAGTTTGGCTAAGTTGGGTTCGTCTAACAGCGGTGACAAGACTGTCTAGGGAGACTTTTGACTGGCTTTTCTCTGTTTTTGTGCTGTTCGGAGGGTCGTCATCTGTTTTTGGCTTTGCTCTGGGTTTTTGTGTTTCTTTTGGTGCTCCTCTTTTGTTTTGTTCTGCTTTGCTGGGTCTTTTTGTTGTTGCTTTTTTGTGTTTTGTTTGTTTCGCTTTGCTGGTGTGCTTTGGCCTTGCTTGCTGTGTTTTGTGGCTTCGCTGGCCTGCTTGTTTTGTTGGTTCCCTTCAATAAGTCTGTTGTTTCAAAAAAAAAAAAAAAAAAAAAAAAAAAACAGAAAACCTTTTTGCGGTTTTAATGTACAATTTCCCTTCATTCTTGGTTCTGTCTTGATCCATATTCACGATTGTGTTGACTAACTTATCTTTCGACATTTCAGACAATGGAAACGCCACTGTGAAGAAGCGAGTAGGAATCATAGTTGGCTCTGTAATATTTATAGCAATTCTTTTGGTAGGATTGATTTTCTATATCCACAAAAGGAAACTCAAGAAGCAAGGTAACTTCATTACTCAGTCATCTATCTGTGAAGGATTAGTCATATTAGTTGGCTAAAAGAAGAAAACTTTCCAATAATTTCAGGAATCATGAAGAGGAAATACAAAATGACACATAATGATGGAGAAAAAGAAGAAATGGATTTATGGATATTTGACTTTAACATTATATCAAAAGCTACAAATAACTTCTCAAATGATAACAAGCTAGGAGAAGGTGGTTTTGGACCAGTATACAAGGTAATAATACAAATATGCTGCTAAGATTCGTATTTTTTTTTCGCCTACTAATTCTTAGTGATTATCCCAGGGTATTTTGACAGAGGGGCAGGAAATTGCAGTTAAACGGCTTTCAAAATGCTCTGGACAAGGATTGGAGGAGTTCAAGAATGAAGTTACATTGATTGCCAAACTCCAGCACCGAAATCTTGTAAAGCTTCTTGGTTGTTGCATTCAAGCAAATGAGAGCATGTTAATATATGAATATATGCCAAACAAAAGCTTGGACTACTTCATTTTCGGTTTGAACTCTCAAAACTCAGCAAATTTTGTACATTTTTTTCTAAAGTTTTATTCACAAATGGACTAATATGGATGGGGTATTGTTGACCAGATCAAGTAAGAAGAAAGTTTCTTAATTGGCAGAAACTTCTCCATATTATTGGTGGAATCGCTAGAGGAATTCTCTATCTCCATCAGGACTCTAGAATGAGGATTATACATAGGGATCTTAAAGCCAGCAATGTGTTACTAGATAATGACATGAATCCAAAAATTTCAGACTTTGGTATGGCAAGGATATTTGGTGAAAATGAAATTGGGGCCAATACGAACAAAGTGGTCGGGACATAGTAAGTACACTGAAATTCATTCTATGGTTTAGCTACTCTCTGTTATTGGTTGTAAACATTTGTATCAATATAACTGCAGCGGCTATATGTCTCCGGAGTACGCAGTTGATGGGCTTTTCTCAGTAAAATCGGACGTATTTAGCTTTGGTGTTTTGGTCTTAGAGACAGTTAGTGGGAAGAAAAACTGGAGATTTTCCCATACAGACCACTACCACAATCTTCTTGGACATGTAAGAATAGAAAGATTAACATTTCATGTTATTATTCTAAAACATATAAGTTCATTTGTGTTTCTAATCATCCAGGCATGGATTCTTTGGAAAGAAGGGAGGCCAATGGAACTAATCGATGACAATTTAGGCAACTCCGGTCCGTTGACTGAGGTGTTAAGATGTATTCATGTGGGTTTGCTATGTGTGCAACAGCGACCAGAAGACAGGCCAAACATGTCATCTGTGGTTCTAATGCTGGGGAGTGAGAGTTCCCTACCTCAACCAAACCAGCCTGGTTTTTTCACAGAAAGGAATCTGCCTGGAGCTGATCAGTCTTCATCGAGCAACTATATACCCTCTGGATCGGAAATCACCATTTTAGAGGGTAGGTAGAACCTCATCCGTCCTAAGAAAAATGAGCTTTCCAACGTCAACAATAAGATGATTTGAAGAAACTGAAACTGTTCAGCTTTTGTCATGAGAAGGTCTCAAATCCTATCTATTATTCTATTGAAGTAGCCGGATGATCATTCTAAGGTTGCACAACTGGTCAAAATAGTTAGGTTTATCTTGTCTATGTATATCGGATTTGTTGACCATTTTGTTGGTATGGAAGACTCAAATGCAGCTGAGATCCTTGCGATTCATAGAGCATGTCAGCTGTGTGCCTCTGTTCCTGAATTTGTAGAAAAGGAGATCATTATTGCTAGTGATTCTAAGACATCAGTTTCTTGGGTTAACAGTCATGACGTGATTGGAAGCCTTAGGCACGTTCAAATCATCTACGATATTTGTAATTTCTTACACAACCTGCATGGGACTTCGGTGGTCGTCAATCCTAGATCGTCAAACTCTTGTGCTGACAAACTGGCTAAGTCAGGGCAAATATGGGAGCTGACAAGCTTGAGTGGAGCTTATGATGCTTTTCCTCTGTTTTTGCTGCTTTGGCCTAGTTGCTGGGGTGGTCCTGGTTGGTTTTTTGTTGTTTTGCCCGTTTGTTTGGGTTTGTTTGCTTTTTGTTGTTGTTTGTTGTGGCTGTGGCCTTTCTGTGGCTTCCGGTTTGTTGTCCTTGTTGGAAATCTAGACCATCAAACATCCATAAATACCATCCATAAACATCAATGACATAAAAACATACTCTTGGTTTAGAGGAAGAAAACCAGAGAGAGTACACTCAATATTTTGCTAAAAATTACTTCCATTCAATTATACATCCATACATACGTCCATTACAATCTTAAAGTTTATATACAAAAATACAGGGCAATGTGCAACCATTAGATCGCACCATCACTGCCATCCAACGAACCATGTGCTACAATAAACTGGCACTCTGCCAGACCTGAACTACTGACATAAAGAACTGGCACAGCCGCCCAATACATTATTACAATCAAAAAGTAAATGTAACACATTTCAAAGCAATCTAAAAAGTAAACTAAATAGTACAATTAATTCAAATTAAACTAAACTAACATAACTAAACCATAACCAAATGCTAGAGAGTTTCTAGAAAAGTTTCAATAGTTCAACACTCCTCCTTGAAATTTTTCTTAAAGACTCCAAGCTTTGTTCTTAACCATCAAATTTGTTACCAGTTAATGCCTTTGTAGGTATGTTGGCCAAATGCTCTTCAAACCTGCAATGCATCAACTGACTTTACAATTCTTCTCAGCTTCTCTGATGGCATGAAACTTGACATTTGTTGTATGTATAAATTCGCTAACTTGACACGTCATCAAAAGAGCTAAACAAAAGACTGCCACGTCATTCATTGACCGGGTCAAGGGAAGAAGTCTGACAAGTCAGAATGATAGAATAGCTTAAACCAGAAGGAAGTCAAAGACATGGTCGCCGAAGCTAAATACCTACTCGCCGAATATAGAAGTGTGCTCACCAAATACGCAATACCCAGAAAATAAAGGTACTTGCTGGACCAGCACACTGGGCTTGAACCGACTCGGCAGAAACACAGAAGTAAACCCTAAACTTTTAGAAGACCCAGAGCAACAAGGAATCATAAAAAGGAAAATAGACCTAATCCGTGACAAGAAAGGATCCTTGTACAAATCAACAAGGGGAAACCCTAAGTAACATGTATAAATAGAACCACCTATCCCACGAGGAAGGGGTTCAGAAATCTAGAGAGAGAAAAGAGAGCAATTGTGAGAGATCTGAGTGTGTAACAAAGCAACGAAAACCTAGTATTATTCTTTTGCCCTCAGAGGCGCCGTGGTTTTTTCCCATTCAAGGGTTTTCCACGTAAAACTTGCCTTTTGCATGTGTTCTTAATTTTCTTGTTTTATATTAAATTGATATAATTGTTGAGTGCGTGGCAATCCAAATTTCACCGTCAACAATTGGCGCTAGAAGGAGGGGACTTTGAACAGAAAACTTCGAGGGACCCTTGTGAATCAGACAGCATGAACAACGACAGCGATATAGATGGTAACTCCAGCGGAGATTTAGTTGTTGAACCAACTGCGCCAACGGGAGACAGGGCAGTGACAGTCGAGGAACAATCATCAGCAACGCCAGGAACTAGGGCGGCTGATCCCGGGATTCTGCAGCACTTCCAAGCTGCATTGGTAAACTTAATCAGCGAAGCTAGCAAAATAGGACTTTCGCTCCCCATAGGGTTAGAAGTTTCATCTCCTTACGAGTTAACCACCCCTGGAATCCATCCACCCGGAAGGCTACGGTCAGAAGTTCACATCGCAATTCCCGATACTCAAGCAAGACAATCCACTGAGGAGACCCCCTAGGATCACACCGAGGATTTCGAGGGGAGAAAACAAAGGAAGGGAAAAGGTGTGATGAATGAAGAATCCAGGGAGGAACGAGACCAGGTGCGAACACATGGGGTCAATTCCAGCGACACATATCAACGAAACCGGCGGAGACACCGGTCCATCTCATCTGAAGATAAGAGTCCTCGTCCACGAAGGGAGTTACGATCCAAAAGAGCGAAGCGAAGGAGATCCGAGAGCACTGAAGATCGAAGAAGCCCGGATGAGAGAGGCAATCATGGTAGAATGACAATCAAGAGTAGACTCGATCCAGCAGGAGAACCAACTGGTCAGCGAGATTCACCCTGCAAGAGCTATCAAGAAAAGTTTCAGCAATGGCGCGAGGTATGGTCGTATGTACCTCGGATGATGAGTCAGATAGCCATTCATCGAACTAATCGCTCGCACCCCAATTTCCAGACAGATTTAGAATGCCAACCATTGAGCAGTATAAGGAGAACATGGATCCAAAGGAACATGTTCCCCGATTCCGTATATTATGGCCCAGTATTCATCCAATGATGGGCTGTTGTGCCTCACCTTTCCCGCAAACATTCGGCGACCTCGCCTCCAGATGGTTTGGAAGACTCCCGCCCGGAACCTAAGCAGCTTCTCAAACCTCAGTAAGGCATTCATAAGGCAATTCATGGGAAGTGTCCAAAGGAGAAGTCACTCGCTCATCTGTCAAACTTGAAGCAGGAACTAATGAGTCAATCAAGAAGTATCTAGCCAGGTTCGGAAGGAAGTAGCTCAAATTGAGGATGCCAGTGATGTAGCTGTAATCGCCGCTTTCACCAATGGGCTACAGAGTGGACGATTATCCTTTGACCTGCGAAGAGATAGACTTAAAAACTTACGAGGAGATGATGGAAATAGCTGGCAACTATGCATGCAGAGAAGAAAAGTAGTGCAAGGGTGGTAGCTAGTGCATGGGCACAAGCCTGACTTGAAAACAGACCATAAGGACGACCAAAAGATGCAATCACGTGATCGCCAGAAAGATGATAAGGGCCAAAAGGGATATTCAAGAGAAGCAGAGGAACACTCGAGCCAATAAGTTCGAGGAAGGTACAAGCCATTACACCCCTTTAACTGGGCTCAGGAGGAGATATTGTCTGTGGTAAAGACAAAAGACTCGCCAAATACCCTTGACAGCAATCAGCAAATGCCAGGAGAGATACAACTAAGTATTGTCGATTCCACAAAGATCATGGACAGAAACTTCAAGTGTTTTCATTGCGCGATCACATTGAAAAGCCTGATCAGAGATGGGCACCTGAAGGACTTTGCATTGAAAGGGGACAGCACGGTGGTCGCCAAGATAGCCGCCAAGGAAACGGGCAGGACAGGAAGAGTCCAAGGAGGACAGCCCTAACGCAACCATAAACACCATTTTCGGTCGGACCTCACACTGGGAGGCAAGCGAGAAAGGATCGGAGGTTCGAGAAGTAATGTATGAAGCAGGAGCATGGAGATCAATTCTGTGCAGAGAAACCCCAAGAAAGGAAGAGAAGGACATGATCCCATAACATTTACAGCAGAAGACTCAGACGGAATTGATAACAAAGCCTAACGATGCAATCGTCGTGGGGGTTTCGAATAGCCCATAGTGATGTCCTTTGGGTGATGATTGACAATGGAAGTTCGACTGATATTTTAAGTGCCGAGTATATGATGGAGTTGCGGCGTGGACCAGGAAAGATCTTGAACACATTCCATTCCATGTGCAGTAAATGGATTCAGTGGCAACTAATCGAAAATCAATTAAAGCACAAAGCAAATCCTCAATTTTTTTCTTGGCTTCTTCAGCTTTGGAGGCTGGAGAACAGCTTTGATAGCAGCATCAAATATGGCTTTAACATTCTACATTTGCAACACAACATTCATTAGCATATGCCCAATTAGCCTTTTTAGGCACTACATTGATCCTTCGTTCTTCGTCCTCTTAATAAAGTTTAGGGGTTAAAAAATAAAAAAAAAATAGAATTAGGGTTTAGGTTTTTTTTATTTTTTTTTTTTTTTATTATTATTATTATTTTTTTAATAAAGTTATGTAGTTAAAGAGTGGGTGTAATTAATGGGTGTAAATAGTGTATATATATAGATATATATATATATATATATATTATATATAATATAAGATATATATATATAATTAAACTAATTTGTCCTTATTGGTTAAATTCATATTGGATTTTATAATTAAAAGTTTTATTAAAATATGGGTGTGCTTAACAATTTTGTGGGTGTCAATATGGACCCCATATTAAATTCTTGCTAGTGATTTAAAACAATTATATATTTCCAAAAAAAAAACATAACAAATATCTATTTTTACTACCGTCCAGATGATGTACGTTGGATTAAATTTTATAGAAATTGAAACTATAGTTTGAATTTGTTCAATTTTAATATATCGGCACATCAAATTAGAGTGGTGGGAGTTGCTTTTTAGATCATTGATTATAGATGTTGATTTTATCATGTCTGAATATAAAAATTTACTTATCTGATTTGGTAAGTGAGTTGTCATTATCATATTAGAACTATAAGATAGGTTGGTTATGAAAAAATCACTACCGCATTTTAAATTTAGACTAATTTTTGGGTTGTATAGCATTACGAAGTAATTTGTTTTTTAATTATTATGCATTAACAAGATCTAAACAAAGGAAGTAATAAATTATATATATATATATATATCATATACAGTCTTCTATTATCAGTTCGCCTGACAATAAATATATCGGACGAAGATATGGACCACATATTTGAAAAGTTTTGACAAGTGCATACATTTTGGGTCAAAGTATATAAATTTAGTGGCCCATTCTTCGTCTTGATATATTGTTATTGTCAGTTCGAACTGATAAGAAAATCCCTACACTAAATTTTTTTTTGGAAATATTTACTTAAAGCACAAGCATAAATTTAACATGAAAATGATTTTCTTAAAAAAATAAAAAATAAATAACATGAAAAAAATCCACAATGTGAGAGATTACTTGCATATATTTGCCAAGAAAGGGCCCATTTGGTAGCCATGGTAGGATAAGATTATTTTTCATGAGATGATTTGGATTGGATGATAGCTAATTTAGTTGTTATCCTATATTTAGTAACATAGGATACCATACATTACAAAAAAGTAATCACGCGTTTTGTTGCAACTTGCAACATAGGAATAGATTAAACATACTGTGATCATATCTTCTTCAACAAAATCTTTTCCAAAAAAGTTTGGAATAACATAAAAAAACTCACAGATCTAGAAAAAAAAAAAAAAACCCAAAAGATCTAGCCAAAAAAAAAAAAAACACAAGATCTGAGAAACAAAATAAAATACTCACTATCTGGAAAAATAAAATATAACCGAATATCTGAAAAAAAAAAAAAAAAAAAAACTCAAGTTATCAAATATTTGGAACAAAAATATAAATATTCAAGATCCGGAAAAAAAGAAAAACTCAAAGTCAATCATCTTCTCTTCAACTCTCACCTATGACCTAACTCCATTTAAATCTAATCGCCTTCTTCTTCATCATTTTTTTTTTTTTTTTTTTGATTGGCAAAACAAACAACTGTTTCTTCTAGTCATGGCTTCCATCCTAACAAGGATGTTCCCCGGTAATTTAATAATATTCTTTTTTCCCTTTTTTTCTAGGTTTATTGTTGATTGAATGACTTATGTGGAACATTTTTTATTACAAGAAGAAGACAGGTGGGTCAACGGCAATATCTGAGACTCATCTGGGCTGCTGTTAGACTCACTAAGAAGAGAAGCTTA